>SNQJ01S0001891.1:7680-32749 GCA_010110895.2 Picea sitchensis | reverse complement strand
CTCGATTGGAGGTTGCCCCCTCGAAGAGGCCTGTGAACATTGCTATCTGATTCAAAGTGCTATTTATGTTGCTATTTCGTATATCATTTCTGTGTATTGTGAAGATTATGCTGGATATTTTACTGTTATTCTGTCATTTCTAGAATTTTGTTTCTGTTCTGCATATTTTATATATCTGGTATCTTGCATATTCTAAGATAACCTCTGTAGTGGTTGGCCAAAAATAACATGAAATAATGGGGCTACAAAGTAATCAAATATTTCATAGAAATATTTTTTAAAAATGTCACCCATAGTTGTAAACAATAGATATGGATGAGAGGGGAATTGAAATTCCAATTCCAATTCATCCCTGGAAAATAAATAGAAGAATAAATCCCATCAATCAAGAAATATGACATATACATACCTATTTTTTTGTTAGTGTAGGCTTCTTGGGCATTTTGGAAGATGTTGGATGACAATATTTGTTCCCAATTAAACAAAATTCTTGCCTCTTCTACATTGTGTGCAATTAACACCCATTCCATCTTGAAATGGACATTGGTTTCTTCCCCTTAAATCTTGTAGATAATTTCCGCAAGGAATTGATATGACACTTTGACATATTGTGCATTATATACTCTACTAACCTTGTTAATGAGAAACATGTCTTCATCTCACCATTCTTGAATAATGTCTACTGGATTGGGATTAACCTTGGTAAATTATTTCATAAATGGCTTGTTAAGAAATACTTCTTGCATTGTCAACTGATACAAATGGTGGACATCGTCTTCCTTTAATAAAGATATGGGATTTCTTTCTTCATTCATGATCATTTATATCTTCAAGCCTATGTGTGCATACACCTACTAGACTGCATCATTGTATGGTAGAATGGTCGGTCGAGTAGCTATGGAATATAGTCTACTTTGTTTGATGTCTTTGTACACACTTATGTCTTCATACTCTAATAGAAAATATTCATTGTTGAATTTTATATACATTTCATTACATGTTAGTGTTGGACAATTGGTTGTCATTGATGTTGTGGGACAATTGTTTTTCATTGATGTCAACAAGCACTAGTTTTCAATGATGTCAACAAATGTGATGGGTGTATTTTGATAAGTCTCCAAATTGGTCCCCTTATGGCATAGCTCTAATCATGGCCCTCAGAGGAAGATTATTTGAACAAGTCTATAAGAAACCCATAGGTGTCATCATGAAACTTGATTTTGTTTGAGGACTAGGACATGTAGGACAATGAAAATGAAGGTAACACACTCATATATGTATAGTATTCATCATGCCATTTCCAATGGTATTTGATACACCACGTAGTTCCTCACGGTTAGGCATATATACTCTCATGAAGTTGCAAGCCCTGAAGAAGGGTTAAAAATCCCCTAATTGGTTGCAAGGCATTAATGAAAGGGTAAAGAGGTTGTAACCATAAATTTCAAGAATCCTTAAAGGTAAGGAAAGGGGTTAATTGAAAAATATAAATACACCTCAAAGAATCACTCATTTGTATACAAAAAATTTCATTGAATATCAATCTAAGTGATCAAATGATTCTATCTAACGTAACCAAGGAGACCTGAGGAAAATTTCAGAGGTAAGATGAAGTGAAGACGGTTGAAATTCCAAGCGAGGATGAAGTTTGTGATGGTGTGTTCTAAGCTATGTTATTTAAAGGTCATCTTACCATTTTCTCTATACAAATTTTATAGAAAAAATCATATAGAAAAAATTGGAAGTTGTTGAGAAGACATATCAAGGTACCTATGGTAAAAATTTCATCTTCTGGGTCGTTGTATTTTTGGAGATACATTCTGTGGAAGATAGGGTTTTTGGCTAGTATTGAAACTAGTATCAAACATGTGTTCTGGGTAAAATAGTCATAACTTCTTCATAGAGGATCCAAATTATGTGAGAAAAAATGAAGTATAACAATAACAGTCTAGTATTGTGTGTGTGAGTTTTAGAATTAGATATAAAATATTGAGTGTGGGGCATGTTTTACAAGTTCACTATCCAAAATAGGATAAAATTAAGGAAGGTTTTCCATTTTCTCTATAAATTATGTTCTGAGAAGTTTCAAACCCTAAAATTTTGAGGAGAGGGAAGAAAGATATCATAGTATCTATGTTTAAAATTTCAGAACGTTATTCATTACAGGTATAGAGTTATTCTTGTTGAAAGTTAGGGTTTGTGACAAATTCAAAACTAGTCCCATGAGACAGAGGTAAAGTGTGATGAAGATTTTATTCTCTTATTGATGAAGTTGAGGAATATATACAAGTCTGTAATTTTGTGTATCAGGTCAGATAAAGGATTAGAGGTATGATTATGTGTTATTTTTTAGGCTTATGCTTATGTTTTTATGGTACATGCTTGAGGCATGTCATGGTAGTGATTATGCATGGTACACCTTGGTGATGGTATGATACATTTTTTGAGGTATATATTGGTTAGTTGTTGATTATGTGATGTTCATGCCTTGGCATCTTGTTGATGCATTGTTATATGTTTGAGGCACATATTTGGTGCATGGTGTGAGGCATATTCTTGGTACATGTATGAGGTGCATGTCTTGGTGATGTTGGTACATGTTGAGGTTAGATACATGGTTTATGTACATGCTATGGTACCTAGTTGATGTACTTTGTATGTTACATGGTATGGTATAGTTTTTGGTTTATGGTTGATATACATCTTTTGGTGATGGTTTTGGTATCCATGTGAGTGGATATGGTTATAGTTGGTTGATGATGGTATATGAGTGTAAGAGATAATGACAGAGACAGTGACATGTTGGATGATTGGTTGATCATCAGTGATAGGTTGATGCGACAGTGGTAGTCACAGGTTGATGTGACATTGATAGTGACAGTTTGGTTGATGTGGATAGTGATAGTTTGGTTGATGTATTGGTGACATTAGAAGTGACAACATAAATGGTAGTGACAGTGAGTCTATAATTATATTTCAAGGTAGAAATATGGGGAAAGGAAATGGGGTCGTAGCCTCCTTCTGGTTGGTGTCGAAGAACTCAGGGAGTTGGTGCTTCCTTCAAGCTCATGCCAGTAAATTAGGGGTTTCTAGCTTCATTTTGGTTGGTGCTAGAGAACTCGGGGAGTTGGTGCTTCCTTTAGGTTGGTTCCTGTAAATCATGGGTTTGGTGCTTCCTTCCACTTGGTGATGGAGAATTTGGAATTTTCTACTTCCTATGAATGTATTCTTGATATATATAAGAAAACATTTTGTGTTTTTCTCTCATTTGGGTTTCCATGTAAATTATGGTGTACTATGTATCTGATGTGATATTGTTGAATGGTACTACTTTTGGTTATGTTCTCATGATATGTTGAATTCAATCCTAAATGATATACTTTTGATAAAGTTGAAGATTATATATTGTGATTGAAAGTGGTAAAATGTGCTCATATCAATTCACTCCCCCTCTTAGTATTCCAACAATTTGTATTAGAGAAGGTCCTTCGGAAAAAGGTTTAACCACTGAAAGGAAGATCACGAAGTACATTGAGATTAGAGTAGCACAGTTTGATGGTCATATTAGTTTGAACTTTGAGATATGGAGAAACAATATGAAAGTATTTCTAGAAGCATAGGGGTATGATGTTTGGCAATTAGTTGTTACATGATACACCGATTCAAAGAAACCAAAGTCTGCATCCAAGAAGGAATTGAAGAGAAACAACAAAATAGAAATGGATTTCATCTTGGAAGGATTAACAGATCAAGTCAAAGTCAAAGTGGGAAAATGTTCATCAACCAAATAAATTTGGGATAAACTACACAATATCTATTGTAAGGAATCACATTCTATTGCATAGCCAGAGCATATCGATCAGAATAAAGAAGATGTTGAAGCAAAACATGTATAAGGATGCTCATCATGTCATATATATTTAGAAGAAGAATATTGTGAAGCAGGCGTAATGGACTTTGAAACTGCACTAATTATCTCTTTAAGTGATCTAAATAAAGAAATAAGGGAAAAAAAGTCCCTCAAGGAAGAATTGATTAGGCTAAGGGAAGGTTCTAGAAAATTTAAACAGTTTTTCATGAATCTAAAAGTTGAGATGGAAGAAGCCAAAATGATTCAAGGAACCATTAAGGAACAGTTGAAAGAGAAGAAGTGTTTGGAAGTTGAATCAATATCACAAAGACATGAAGCAAAGAAGGGAGAATAAATTTTGACAAGTCATCTTAAAGAAATATATGAGGACTTAAATAAGCTTGAAGAAAAATTTGGTCAACAAGAAAGAATGCTTGAAGATGAAATTGTGTCTTTGAAGACCCAACTTGTAGAAGTAAAGAGAAAGGAAGAAGTCATGAAAATCTAGATGATGAAGAGAAAATAAGAATGTGAGAAACTTGTAGAAGCAGTTGTTACATTAAGAGTTAAAGTTGTTAGGATCAACAAGAACATTGAAGAGAGAGAAATCTCGACATCATCAGTAAAGAAATCCGAAGAGAAATGTTACGGGTTGCTAGAAAGAAATAATGAAGAGAATACTAAGAGTTATGCAGAAGTAATCAAAGGCCCTACTAAGAAGGATAAATGTGATCCCTCAAAGAAGAACATTCCAGAAATGAAGAAAAATCAAGAAGAAGATTACATAAGAGACGGATATCAAAGAAGACTCTCCACTTTCAGGTATCAAAGAAACTTCAATCATTATAAAGGAAACACCAGAAGAGAATATTCTGATAATCCAAGGCATGAATTCAGAAGGGATACATCACAAAGAATGTCATTAACTCCCAGGTATGAAAGTTTGTTTTATGGTCATTGTTTTATTTGCAATAACTTTGGACATAAAGTTGCAGATTGCAGAGCTTATGGAAGAAATGATAAAACAAGAAATGAATATATGACTCTATATAATATTGAATGTTACAAATTCCATAATTATGGACATATAGCTCGTGATTGTAGAATCATGATGGATACTTGTATGAATGAGAACATCGATATCAGATATAAGAAGGTTTGGAAAAGAAAAAAAGAACAAGTAAATGAAGAACAGATGAATGAAGGACACCCAAAATTCATACTCTCATGATTGTCAATAGTACGAGATTAGAAAAAATCTACAGGAAAAAAGGAAGATGTCAGATACAGGAAGGTTTTGAGAAGAAATGAAAAACAAGAAGAACAGGTGAATGAAGACTAGGTCCCAAAGATCGTACTCACATGATTTGTAGTAGTGTGCGATCATGATGAATCCATAGGAAAAGAGGAAGTGGTCAGAATTCAGAAAGTGGATGATGATGAATCCATAGATGAAGAGGAATATTAATCCACATCAAAGAGGGTTTTTTTTCTGTGCCGTTCATCTTGGAGACTCCTAATATATATGGATATTGAACAGGGGGAGTCTAAGGAGTAGATATATAGATCATAGAACTATCTTTCGAGTAGTTTGAAGTGTTTATATATTTTGGAAAGGAAATATTCAGAATGGTAAAGTGATAGATGGGTGAACAATGTATGCATTTGAGTAGCAGAGTCATGGAAAAATTTATGACATATGGATAGAGATGGATTCATGAGAGATTTGATAGGTCTAAATCAATGGAATCATTGGAAAAGTGTAATCAAGAAGGAAAGAAGTGAAAGGAAAAACAAAAACTATATCGTTAGAATAAAGTATGGTCATTAATGTGAACTTGACAAGCCGTGAATATTTGAATTCAAGTAAATTTGAATGATTTATATATATATATCAATGAATTACAAGAGGAAACACCATTGGACAAAGAATGTCAGAAGAGAGGAAATAAAGTATATACAGGAAATCCCACATTGATGTACACGACATATTGTAGAAAATTCAAGGAAGAGAAATTGTTAGAGAAAGAGATCAGAAGCATGAAGATGGGGAGAGCACATGAATTTAGAGATATATTGTTTGGAGAAGGTATACCAACATGGGTATTTACCCTTTTACCCATGATGTCAAAGGGGGAGAAAGAGAAATATTAGAAGCATGAATATAGGGGGAGAAACCCCAAGGGGAGATACCATTTTCTATTGATTTAAAAGGGGGAGAGAAACATTGGAGGAGCATTGGTCACAGGTAGAGTATGAGTGTTTCCATCAATTCCAAAGGGGGATATTCTTGCACAACTAGTTGTTGTTGTAGTCTACAAAATCACAAGGATGCATTCAATAAGAGAACATATTAGGGAAAACACATCAATACACACACATACTTAATAAGTATTAGTGGGAAGTTTAAACAAACTCCTTCTATTCCAAATTCATGAGTATATATACATCAGAGATATGGTTGGAGTGGTTTCACCCACTCCAACTAATCCTTAGTTATATGTATTTATCTCGTACACACATTTACTTACATGAGTACACATGTTCACATATTATCTTATGCTAATGTCTATATATAATATATGATCACTATTACAAGGGCCCAAGAGGCCTCCCAACATATCCCCCACACTCAAATCCTTTCTCATCTCGAGCAAGTGTACATATAGATAATGACCTGTTACTCTTTAGCCTTCATCTTCAATATGGTAAATGTGTGTGCAGTCAATGAGTCTCACAAAACTTTTCTCCCACCCAACAATGGTCCTCTTTCTTCTATTGTTACACCTTTCTCTTTAGTTCCTTTGGAGTTGTGAGTGGCTCATCCTAGGCTCATCTTTCCGCCACACACACCCTACGATGGAACACCATGCTTCGACCAACCTACCAATTCTCTGTTTTTTGGCTTCCAAGGTCACAACTTAGGAGCTATTATGTAACTTTCATACTATGGCGCTCAATCGATTCAATATTGTTTGTTCCATCATCTTTTCTTTTAAGCTCATGTGTATGTGTCTCATCATTTTATGTCTCTTTCTTGAATGCCTTGATCCAATGCCAAAATTCTTATGATCAATGCTTAATATTTTACTGCATGCTCTATTGCTTGTCAAACTTGGATGTTCTTCTTTATTATTTTATCATATATGATAATATATAGAGTCTACATTTTATATGACATGAAGGATGACTTGATTCAATGACTCAATGAAGAAAAGAAAGCCATTTTTTCTAGTAGCAAACTTTGAAAACTCAATAAAATGTTTTCGACTGGATATCGACTACGTTGGTAAGGAAACAATGTCATCAACTAAAGACTGAATTACATTACATGAGTAGAGTGGATGACCTTCTTTTTAAATACACACTTTTAACCCCCTCCATTGTACACTTAACTCAATAACATTTCATTTTTTAATTTTCAAAACACTGACTCTTACTACATACACTAAACTATGATGAGTCAACTCAACTATTCCCTTCATGTAATATATTATGTTACAATTGAATCATTATCAGATTTATGACCATGTAACCAATAATTTAAGATCTAGCCAACAATTTCCCCTTACACTACTTTTCTTTATCACTTCAAGAACTCTATAATTATAGGATATAACCTTTTGATAAAACAAGAAAACCTAGGTTATTCATAACCTTTGCAACAACCAAATGTCAAATGTTAGCCTACTTTCATCAATATTTCGACTCAAGTAAAACTTTAACTTGTTCAACTTATACTGAAGGGACAAGAGGGATTCACCCATCGATTCTTCCACATTGCTTCTATGATTTTCATCCAATGAACATGGTGATCGATCATTGTAGTCGGTAGTCGATTTCTTTTTAGAAAACATTCTCCACAACAAACTTTAAAATTAATCACCTATTTTCTTCAATAATTTTTTCTTAAGCATAGTAAGTAACTATAGAAGAAAATTTTGTATGCATGTATTTTCTTAAAGATCATCAACTTTAACCCTAAATCTGAGGCTTTCTGTAGGCTGACGAGGCATAGTATTAATCCATAAAATAAGTATTTTGACAGGTGGGTTGACAACAATGACACTTTTATCTTTTAAATGCTCTTAATAAGTGTTAAGCCATATGATGGACATGTTCACAGGCATTTAATCATAGTTCACGGAAAAATATTCCATCAAGAAAATAATAAACATTTTTACAGTGCAAGACTTTCACCACGGAATTGAGTATGTACTCCTCCACTGTTTAGATCATCAGACTTTGGTTGAAATTAAATAGGCTGAAACTTGGATGAGTTGAACTCAGTCGACCAAAATATCCTTTATTCTTTATGAAATATATGCAGTAATTATCTCTCATTCTTTTAGAATCAACATATTCTTTTCATGAAAATCTTTAACAACCAACAACAACAATGAGAGTACAACTCCCCAAACAACACCATCTCATAACTAGAGTATTTCCTTACCAAACAAAAACTTATTTCGCATGCATGGAAGACATAGGCAACTTCGTATTATTTCAATTTGAAATTTATTTACCTCATGATTTGTCTAATTTTTTTTATAGGATTATTTTTTAGTAGTTCCCACAGACAACAAAATATTTCCAATAATTTATATTTTAGCAACATACACGAACAATCAACATCTGGTTTTTGTAGACTTGTCTTCAATTGAGTAGTATAAATGAGCACTCCACCATGAAACCACATCTACCACATCTTCAATATAAAGCAAGATCATCATTTTTTTTCATATGGCTTGAGCATATCAAATAATTTCATAAGCATATTGAATAATTCTTTCATCGAAAATAAAATTTTCTAACTTTTCCAGGATCAAGTCACACGACAATAGAACCAAAGTGTTGTAGTCTACAGAATCACTACTGCTTTTCTATTCCATCTTCATGAGTATATATACATAGGAGAGATGGTTGGAGTGGTTGCACCCACTCCAACTAATCCTTAGTTAGATGCATTTATCTCGTATGCTGCATCTACTTACAGTAGTACATGCATTCACATGTTATACTATGATAATGTCTATGTATAATAAATGATGACTATTACAAGGGCCTAAGAGGGCTCCCAACAATTTTCATTGATGTTGTTAGACATTTGGTTGTCATTGATGTCAACATATGTGATGGATGTATTTGTAGAAGTCTCAAAAGTGGTTCTCTTATGGCGTATCTCTAAGAATGACCCTCACGGGAAGATGCTTTGAATAATTATATAAGAAACCCATAGGTGTGGTCACTATACTCAGAGTTGTTTGATGAATACGAACATGAAGGACGGTGAAAATCCAGGTAACACACTCATACATGGATAGTCTTCGTCATTTTGTTTCCAATGGTAGCTAATACACCACTTCCTCATGGTCAGGGAGATATTCTCTCATGAAGTTGGAATCCATGAATAATGGTTAAGAAGCCCCTAATTGGTTGCAAGGCATTAATGAAAGGGTAAATTTGTTGTAACAAGAAAGTTCAAGGATCCCTAAAGTTAACGAAAGAGGTTACATAAAAAAGTATAAATACACCTCAAAGAATCTCTCATTTGTATACACAAATTCAATGAATATCTATATAAGTGAACAAGTGATTCTTATATGAGGTAACCAAGGAGATATGAGTCTGATTTTAGAGAGAAGATGAAGTGAAGAAGGGAGAAATTCCAAGGGAGGATGAAGTATTATGATGATGTGTTCTAAGGTATATTATTTAAAAGTCATATTACCATTTTATCTATAACGTGTTTTCTAAAATGAATCAGATAGCGAAAATTGGAGGTTCTTGAGAAGGCATATCAAGGTATCTAAGGTAAAAATTCCATCTTCTAGGCTTGTGACTAATCCAAAACTAGTTCTATGAGACTGAGGTAAAGTTTGATGAATATGTAATTCTCTTGTTTCTAAAGTTGAGGAAGAGCTATTGTTATCGGGTTAATTGTTAAGTGCAGCTACAAATCAATCCCCCTAGCTTGACTACGAAACTAGAAAAAAACAAGACAGTACACTACTATTTCCTTAGATTTCAATTATCAAATTAGAAATGGATCTAGAACATACCTTTTAAATATCGAAGATCTGACTTCACCACTGAAATCCAAGCTCCGTCACAAGGCTTATAGAGAAATATATGAAAATAAGCACAAGCCAACGAAGACAAGAATAACATAGTCTATTTGATATGAAACTATGTATGTGATCAAGGAATCATATAATATGAGAAAATAACATTCATATAGGAAAGAAAAGTATATCTATATTAAAGAATGTGGAAGAAAGATACAACCAGATGCCTTGATGTCGTCAAGTTCCTTCCAACAATTACTTTCTTCCCACACACTTCTTGCTCCAATGGATTCTAAGACTGTGTATCTGATAGCTACTCACAATCTATCTTGACAAAGAAAATCTCAAAGCCACTCTAACCAAGCTAAAAATCTCAAGCCAAAACAAATAACTTTAATCCCAAGCCAAGCTCAAGCTAAATTTCTCCATGAGAGTTCCTCTCCTTTTATAAGATGAAGAGTAAAAGGTGAGGACGTTAGGATGATCCCACTAAATCATGAAAGAGAGTAAGATCCAAATCGTTCAGAGACCACCTCACCATAGAAGCTTCTACTTCTAGAAGCATCGAGAAAATGCTCATTTTTCCCACATACAAAGGCCGTCACACCCTAGATATAGTGAAGCCTGTGAAAAATCCGCAACCTAGATATAGAGAAAGGTGCGGAAATCAGACATTTCCACACCCTTTGTATAGTTCAACCTGCAAAAATCTTCCTTAATAGGGTTTTTACAATGAAAAATACAAATTCTTTTCTCAGGCAAAGTTCTTCTCCCTTTTTTCTTCAGGAATTCAGGCCACTAACCCCTATGAAGGAAACATATAGGTTTAAATCATTAACGGTCATAAGGGTGATGAAAATAATGTATAACAACTACAGGTTTGTAATATTGTGTATCAGTTCAGCTAAAGGATCATAGGTATGCTTATGTGTAAGTTTTGAGGATTAGTCTTATGTTTTTATGGTACATGCTTGAGGCATGTCATGGTAGTGATTTTTCATGGTACACCTTGGTGATGGTATGATACATTGTTTGAGGTAAATCTTGGTTACTTATTGATGATGTGATAGTCATGCATTGATATCTCATTGAGGCATTGGTATATGTTTCAGGAACATATTTGGTGCATGGTGTGAGGCATATTCTTGGTACATGTATAAGGTGCATGTCTTGGTGATGTTGGTACATTTTGATGTTTTATACATGGTTGATGTACGTGATATGGTACATGGATGATGTACTTGGTATGGTACATGGTTGATGTACATGGTATGATATAAATTATGGTTGATGGTTTATGTACATGGTTTGGTGATGGTTTTGGTATCCATGTGAGTGGATCTAGTTATAGTTGGTTGATGATGGTATATGAGTGATAGAGACAATGACATAGATAGTGACATCTTGGATGATTGGTTGATCATCAGAGACAAGTTGATGTGACAGTGGTAGTCATAGGTCAATGCGATAGTGATAGTGACATGTCGGTTGATGTGAACAATTATTATGGGAAAAATGTTCAAAGAGATCTCATTAGATAGATCAGTAAGATATCCCTAAGATAATCCTAGATATCCTATACACAAGGGGGTAGACTTATAAAAGGTTTCCTAAATCTAGATTCAAAGATATGAATCCACTATAATCCTATAGAAAGGAGAATATCTGAATACCTTTCATGAAGTGGTCCTTCGTATTTCTTGGCTATTGAAGTTCTATAGTTCTAGATCCAAGATTGAAAACCTGATTCCTGTATACGAAAGAGACACAAAAACTTCTCTACTTTCCTATTTAGGATCAAGATCCCATATCTAATTATTTCTCAATCAGATCTATAATAATATGAATCAGATCTAAACACTTCCTATTCAACTACAAACAATTGTAGGGGAAAATCGATTGATATATTAATTATAAATGGAAACTTAAATCACAATTGCATATCTTAAGTGTTGATGTAGTCTCATTGATACAACCCCCCTTTCCCTCTTAGGGGTCCTATGGCCTCCCGGTATTGGATATTCAAATTTGTGAGCTAAATTGGCTCTTTGGGATTTAGATAGGCTCCGTGTGATTTACACATAGGTCCCTTTAGTGTTACTTTCCAGTTCAAGTTACCCACAACTCCTCCCTACGATGCTTTTGGAAACACCAACTTTGTGAGTGCTAGTCCTGCGCTAGACTCTTTCTCCTAGGTGACCACAGGCTATAATCTCGGGCCAACCCCTTCGCAACTTTGGCTTTGAAAATATTGTGACCTCCTTCTCTGATTCCCTCCGAAATAATTTTCCTTGAATTCATGAACCCATGTCGTGTGTCTCCCTGGATCTAATGGTCCAACTATACTTTGAGTTTCATGACTTTGTGAAATGTCATCTACTCTACGCATAACTCCTATGGACGTCCAACTCCCGGATTTTTCTAATATTCTACCACATGTATCCTTACAACCAACGGTTATGGTTGCTTCATGGCTTAACGACTTCGTGAATCCACTCTTACGATACCTCCAAACCCTCTGAACCACGAAATGCCGAAATTTTTTACGACCAACTTTTGTGCAATTCTCCCAGATCTGATGGTCTGGAATAATATCGCTTCCCTCTAGGACGGATCTGGCTCGTTGATTCTAGGAAACCTTAAAGGGATCCTCCCTTTGAATATTTCTCTTCGCTCTCCCTCCTGAGCTTGTTTTCCCTCAAATTTCTTATTCCTTGGAATGCTTTCTTCGATACTTAGTCGAATTTGGCCCTGTGTGCACACTTAGCAACAGGATTTCCTCCACAACTCAATTTCCTGGTGGATGATTGTGCACACCTTGCGACTGTTCTCCACACACTTCTCTACAACTAAAATAATGCTACTCTTCTTGAGCTTGTGATTCAACAGACTCTGTCACACACTAATTGTAGATAAAATCCCTTCTCTTTTCTCTCAAAGGTTGATTGTGTGCTCCTTGAAAGAAACTTTCCACACTCAATTGTTTCTCCTGAAAACTACGGCTCTGAGCGTGGCTCCACCTACACCAAAATCCAACTATCTCTGCTGAACTTTTGAGTCAAAACAGACATTGTCACACACTCCTTGCACATATAAGTTTCACACTATCTCTTCTGAGCTTTGAGTCGAAACAGACTATGTCAACGCACTCCTTGCAGACATTGTGCACACCTTGCACTTGCTCGTAGAAGAGAAACAATTGAAAATTATCTAATATCTCAGGGATTCATACATTCAACCATGTAAATGCATTCACAACCACAAGAAATAGAAATAACAGAGAATTTCAAATAAAAATGAAGTCTACCATTCATTCATCTAGATAGACATAACAACCCCAGACATTTGGGACAATGCTCCTCTGTTATATTCCTTAAATTGTTATGTGCATGGGTTCATACACTATTTTTCTGCAACTCTACAACATATTCAACTATAGCAACTACTATAATAACCTCAACAACCTCTCAAAAACAACAAAAGAAACAACCTCTTATGGGAAGAAAAGCTCTTCAAGATTTTCCCTCCAACCACTCTAGAGATATCCTATCGAAATAAAAGCATTCAACTACTTAATATTTATTACAATAAATATTCGAGTGAGACAGATAAGAACGAAAGCTCTAGATTTGTACTGCAATCTTCAACATTAAAGAAAAATACATTCATCCATTGATCACATATGATGGCTCAAACTCCAAACATTTAAGATCACCTTTAATTACAATATTTCCAAATATTTTTGCATGACATGCCCTTCTTAAATTCAAAAGTTCTTCAAAATACGTGCTAGTGCACCTAGTTGTCTTCCACTTGCACTTTACTGGCAATGCTCCTGCATCATACTCCTTTGGATGAAAAATTCATGGGCTCCTATCCATGAGCTCCTTCACTGAATTTTCGTGCTTTTGGATATCTTATTCATTCACCCAACTGGCATCTTCTATTGGGTGTCTTTTCAACTTTACTAAATATTCAAAATATGCATTCCTTCTAGTCTTCTTACCAATTCATCGATCTATGATCTTCTCCATCTGCAACTTCTATGCTACAGGAAATTTATTTTCCCAATGGATCTCTTTCTGATCTTCAAATACTATGGTCCCATCTTCCTTGTAAGGATACAAATATGTAATGTTGAATATGGGTGATATATCCACATCTTTTGGTAGCTATATTTCATAAGAATTTTCACCAAATTTTCTTAGGATCTTGTAAAGTCCTATCTTCTTTAGATTTAGTTTGTTATATGTTCCTTTTGGAAACCTCTCCTTCCTTAGATGTGATAGAACTTGATCTCCAACTTCAAATTCAAGTTTCCTCTTATGTTGATCAGCTTTCTGTTTATACTCATTGCTTCTCTTCTGCAACTGTTCTTTAATCTAATCGTGGAGCTTCTCTATTTATGCAGCGAAGTCTTCGGCTCCAACGCTCCTAAATTATCTTTTCTCCAGATAACTTAACTCTGACACTCCCCTCAGATTCATTTCATACACTATCTGAAATGGACTCTTTCCAATACTCCTGTTTATTGAGTCATTTTATGCGAACTCTGCTTGTGCTAGAATCTGATCCCACTGGCTATAATGTTTAGTGACCAAAATTCTTATCAAATATCCTAAACTATGGTTCACCACCTCAGTCTGTCCATCTGTTTGAGGGTGATACGCAGAACTAAAAGATAGTTATATCCCTAGCTTCTTCCACAATGTTCTCCATAAATGACCAACAAACCTTGTATCTCTATCCGAGACAATACTCCTAGGAAATACATGAAGTCTCACAATTTACTTGAAAAAACAGTTAGCAATGTGTGTTGAATCACTGGTCTTCTAGAATGGGATAAAGTGTGCCATATTTGAAAATCTATCAACTACCACAAATATGGAATCACTTCCTCTTTGTGTTCTTGGAAATCCTAACAAGAAATCCATACTTATTGCATCCCAAGGCCTCTCTGGAATAGGAAATGGTTGATACAATCCAGTGCTCTGTCTCTTTCCCTTTGCATACTGGAAAATATTACATTTTTCACAAAATTCTTTACTTATTCTCTCATACCTGGTCAATAATATGAATTGTTCAACTATGCAAACGTTTTTTCGTGGCCGAAATGTCCGGCTAGACCTCCCCTATGTTTTTCCTTCAACATATTTTCCCTCATCAAGAATTTTGGTATGCACAACTGGAAACCTTTGAACAAAAATCCATCTTGAATCAAATATTCAGCCCAATTGCTTATGCCTCTGATGACAGGATTTGTGCATGCTTCATATGCCTCTTTGAAATCTAGATCATCATGGTACATTTCCTTAAGGTGTTCAAACCCCAAGGTTTTCACTTGAAATTCCTGTAGAATCAAACTTCTCCTGCTCAATGCATCAACAACCTTGTTAGCATTACCATAAATATGTTTAATGAAAAAACTGAATTTTTTCATAAACTCTATCCACTTAGCATGTCTCTAGTTTAACTTATTCTGTCTGGTTATGAATTGTAAAGCTTGATTATCGCTATACAAAACAAACTCTTTCGGAACAAGATAGTGCCTCCATTTGTTCAAGGCTTGAATTATAGAATAGAACTCTTTATCATATGTGGATTACTTTCTCTTGGTGTCATTCAAATTCTCACTGAAATATGCAACAGGCCTATTATCGTGGCTCAATACCGCTCCAATCGCAATTCCACTTGCATCACATCTCACTTGAAATGTCTTCCCAAAATCTGGAAAAAACAGAATCGGTTGTTCGTTTATCTTCTCCTTCAATATATTGAAGATTTTCTCATCCTCTTATGTCCATTTGAAAGACTTATGTCTTTTCTTCACTGTGTCCATCATTTGTGCACCAATCTCGCTAAAATTTCTAATGAACTTTCGATAGAAACTTGCTAATCCATGGAAGCTTCTCACCTCAAATATACTCTTTGGTGATGACCATTCTATGATTTCTCTCACTTTTTTGGGATCCATATTCAACTCATTTGAAGAGATGACAAAACCCAAATATATGAGTTTTTTTTTCATGAAAGAGGACTTCTTCAGGTTAATCAACAACTTCTCCTGCAACAATCTCCTCATCACTAACATTAAGTGCCTCAGATGCTCTTCTTTAGTCTTACTAAAGACCAATATATAATCCAGATATACAATCACAAACTTACCAATGAAATCTTTCAACACTTCATTCATCAACCTTATAAAAGTACTCGAGCAATTTGTTAATCCAAATGGCATAACAAGCCATTCATACAATCCCTCATTTGTCTTGAAGGATGTTTTCCACTCATCACCTTCTCTCATTCATATATGATAATATTGTTATCCACAATTTTGGTCATCCTGATGATAGTATGATGATGTCATGATGATGGAAAATCAAGCTCTTCACTAAGAATACTTTCCTGAGAAAAGTTGCACTTGTCTACTTCCAGAAATCATGTTTTTAAAGAAGTTCGCAGGCTACCTATATACTTCCCTATGAGAATGCCAGATTCTCGCAGGCTGCAATAATCTGGAGTGCGAGGGGTTCTCACTGTACATAACTTCTAGGGTGCGAACATATTATTAAAGAGGAAAAAGATAAAGTTCTCGAGCCTTCTAGAAGGGAATCTTCGAGAAGAAAGAGTTGGCTAGCAAATGGTTATCTAAGTACTGGTTTTCCTAATATCTTGGGATCATTTCCTATCCAAGTAACTAATTTATCTTCTCCTATATATTGAGGAGATGGCTCATAGGAAAGAATAAGGAGAGTAAAAATAATAATCAAAATGAGCAAACTAAAACCCCTCCTGTTGAAGATCGGGATAAGCGCAAACCACGCTACCCTTGCCTTATCTGTGGTGACGATCACTACACGAAGGATTGTCCGAGACGCGCTGAGGTTAATAATTTTCTTCAGGGAACGACAAAACCCTCTACGCCAGCAGTCTTATCTCAACCCTTCCCGTCTCAGCAACAGGCTTCTTTGGTCATTCATGACCAACCTTCTACGTCTACGACATCATATGTTTTGATGTGCTCCGGTGATTCTAAGAACAATGACGTTTCCATCGCCACTAGAGCCAAAGACTATTCTCCATCTAAGGACAAGGTTGACGATTTACCTCCCGATCTGGTACAACCCTCTCCACCTACGAACGGTCCTCTTCATCTCGAAAGACCGAGCCTTGATACAGTCTTACGACCTCCGAAAGGTGTCGTTAAGAAGTCGNTCATCCTGATGATAGTATGATGATGTCATGATGATGGAAAATCAAGCTCTTCACTAAGAATACTTTCCTGAGAAAAGTTGCACTTGTCTACTTCCAGAAATCATGTTTTTAAAGAAGTTCGCAGGCTACCTATATACTTCCCTATGAGAATGCCAGATTCTCGCAGGCTGCAATAATCTGGAGTGCGAGGGGTTCTCACTGTACATAACTTCTAGGGTGCGAACATATTATTAAAGAGGAAAAAGATAAAGTTCTCGAGCCTTCTAGAAGGGAATCTTCGAGAAGAAAGAGTTGGCTAGCAAATGGTTATCTAAGTACTGGTTTTCCTAATATCTTGGGATCATTTCCTATCCAAGTAACTAATTTATCTTCTCCTATATATTGAGGAGATGGCTCATAGGAAAGAATAAGGAGAGTAAAAATAATAATCAAAATGAGCAAACTAAAACCCCTCCTGTTGAAGATCGGGATAAGCGCAAACCACGCTACCCTTGCCTTATCTGTGGTGACGATCACTACACGAAGGATTGTCCGAGACGCGCTGAGGTTAATAATTTTCTTCAGGGAACGACAAAACCCTCTACGCCAGCAGTCTTATCTCAACCCTTCCCGTCTCAGCAACAGGCTTCTTTGGTCATTCATGACCAACCTTCTACGTCTACGACATCATATGTTTTGATGTGCTCCGGTGATTCTAAGAACAATGACGTTTCCATCGCCACTAGAGCCAAAGACTATTCTCCATCTAAGGACAAGGTTGACGATTTACCTCCCGATCTGGTACAACCCTCTCCACCTACGAACGGTCCTCTTCATCTCGAAAGACCGAGCCTTGATACAGTCTTACGACCTCCGAAAGGTGTCGTTAAGAAGTCGTCATTCAATCCTCATGCTCATGCGGCCCAGAACTATAGCATTGTCGAAGATCTGGCCCAAGCCCCTTAAGCGATGTCTGCCCTTGAAGTCCTTTAGTCTTGTCCTGCGCAACGAAGGGCTCTGTTGAAATCCATAGGTGGAATTGATCCTGCAGATACGAATTTGATAGTCTTTGACTTGGAAGACCATGTTCCAAGGTTACCCCCACAGCTTGCTTTTTAGATACAAGTTATTGTCTCGGACAAGAACATCTGCCGAACTATTATTGATGAGGGTGCCTCTATGTGTGTAATGTCTTTTACTTGTTGGAAAGCCATTGGCTCTCCTCTGTTAACGGAATCACAAAATACTTTGAAATCCTTCAATGGCTCGGGTTTTAAGCCTTACGGTGTTCTTCCATCGTTGCCGGTTACTCTTGAAGGTAAGACAGTCCAGGTTGAAGTGGAAGTTTTTGATGCTCCCCTAGATTATAATCTTCTTCTTGGTCGTAGCTGGGTAGATTCCATGCGAGCGGTTGTGTCAACACTATTCCGTGTAGTCTGTTTTCCCCATCAAGGAAAGATCGTTACGGTTGATCAACTTGCCTTCTTTAATTCCGATACTCGCACTGGAAATGTGTCGTTTATAGATAAAACCCCGTCGGGTTACGAGAATGTTGGAGTTGGTCTCTTAAAAGATTCTTTGTTAATGGGTACTTTTTCCCATACCACCGCCACCCGATATTCTACGCCCGTCAGTTGCTTCGATTAATATGATATCCATCATTCCTTATGAACTTCCAGTGTCTTTTGACCCTTGGATAGTCCCTAATCCAGGAGATCATCCTCGTTTCGGCGCCGTTATGCCGTTAAGTCTGATTGAGTCTGCTTATCACGCGATTCAATCGGCAACACCTTCTACACCCTCTCCGAAGAAGTTGTCTCCTGATCCTTTTCATGTTATCTTTCCCACTGATGAGATGATCATTTCCGTCATGGCCGATACACCATGGGACGATGGGCATCATCATTCCATACTGTTTCTGGAACAACACACTCTCGAGAATTATCAGCGGATTTCGACTCCGTCGACCGTTGTTGTCATAACGACCATTCCTGGATCTACACGTGATGTGTTTGCAGAAGGGAACCTCAACAATATTTCTCCCATGATACCCATTGATATTTCGGTTAAACCTGGGATAGTTGAAAATGTTCATATTGGAGCTTCGTGTTCTCCACAGGAAATTGTCACCTATACTGCTTTGTTCAAGGACTTCCGTGATGTCTTTGCCTGGAGTTATGAAGAAATGCTAGGTATCGAAACTGCTATTGTCGTGCATGAGATAAAACCATACCCAGGAGCTAAACCAGTCCGGCAACGCCTCCGTCCTGTCCATCTACATAAAGCGACAGCTATCAAACTCGAAGTTGAAAAACTTCTCAAAGCCGGTTTTATTTATCCCGTGGCTCTGACAGAATGGGTTTCTAACCCTGTATCGATTGATAAGAAAGGTGGTAGTATACATGTTTGTGTTGATTATCGGGATATTAACAAAGCCTGCCTGAAAGACAACTTTCCAACCCCTTTCGTCGACCAGATTGTCGATGACTGTGCCGGCAGTGAAATTTTTTCTCTCATGGATGGATTCTCCGGCTATAATCAAATTAACATCACTCCTCAGGACCAGCATAAAACGACTTTTATTTTTCCTTGGGGTACTTTCGCCTATAGGAAACTCCCCTTCGGTCTTAAGAACACAGGTGCTATGTTTCAGCGTGCTATGTCTTATGCGTTTCACGATATAAAGCATATCGTCCAACCTTATTTGGACGATTTTTCAGCCCATTCTTTACGCCGAGTCGATCACCCCAATCATCTCCGAGAAATTTTTGTTCATTTTCGTTTCTATCGCATTCGTCTAAAACCTCATAAGTGTGTCTTTTGCGTAGATTCTGACCGTCTCCTCGGTTTCATTGTTTCACGTCAGGGGATCCGAGTAGATCCTATTAAGGTTGAGGCGATTCTTAATCTCCCTCCTTCTTCTTCACTACGCCAGTTACAAAGTTTGCAGGGGAAAGCAAACTTTCTTCGTCGTTTCATCCCAAATTACGCTGAGATTACTCGGGGTTTTACACGTCTTCTAAATAAAGGTTCAGAGTTTGTCTGGGATAAGGTTGCCAACAATGCTTTCGAAGATTTAAAGTTGTCCCTCACAAAACCTCCTCTTTTTTTCCCTCCTGATTATAGTCGAGATTACTTTCTTTATCTAGTGGCTTCCGAGTATACTATCGGCATGGTCCTCGTTCAAGAAGACGATAACCACGATGAACATGTTATCTATTACTTGAGTAGAAGATTATCATCAACAAAAATCAAGTACCGACATGTTGAGAAATTGGCTTTGGCTGTTGTTCAAGCAGTTCAACGTTTTCGTCACTATATTCTCTCCAGAAAAACTACAGTGCTTTCACATTGTAACCCCATGCAACATATATTGACACATCAATTGCTGGGGGGAAAGTACTCCAAGTGGATTGTCATTCTCCAGGAGTTCGACTTGGAATTTGATCGCACCACGTCGAAGAAATCCTTTGTTTTTGCTGAGTTAATTTGTGATTTTCCCCACACTGCCACGGAAAAAGTAGCGGTCGATTCGTTACCTGACGAATCACTTTTTCTTATTAGTACTGACGATATTTGGTACGGAGATATCATTATCTATCTTCAAACCCAAACTTTTCATCCTGCTTTGTCCAGTAATGAACGACGTCGTATACGTTATCAGGCACGCCAGTACATTATCCTCGGTGATACTCTTTACCATCGAGGCATTGACTCCGTCTTTCGGCGTTGTTTGACTTTTGACGAAGCTGAGAAATATTTGAATGACTGCCATTCAGGAGCATGTGGTGGTCATCTGTCTAGGTATGCTACTGCCCAGAAGATCTTATGTGCAGGATACTTTTGGCCTTCTTTGTTCAATGACTACATTACTGTTGTTCAGAAGTGTCATGCCTTCCAGACCTATAATCAGAAGATTCGGTTGCATCCTGCTCCCCTTCATCCTGTAGTCTCAGTAGGTCCTTTTGTGAAATGGGGCATTGATTTCATGACATGTCACCCTCACTCGGTCGGGGGGCATGGTTATATTATTGTAGCTGTTGATTATTTTACTAAGTGGGCCGAGGCGATGCCGACATTCGATAATACTGGAAAGACTGCAGCGTTATTTCTTTTCAACCATGTCATCACTCATTTTGGTGTTCCTCAGGCTATCGTTACCGATCATGGTAGTCATTTTAGGAAATATATGATGTCTGAACTTACAGAGAAGTTGGGCCTTCGTCATGATAGCTCAACACCCTATTATCCACAGGCCAATGGTCAGGTCGAAGCCATCAATAAGGTTCTCATAACTATGATTCGACGGATGATAGGAATACATAAAACTAGCTGGCACACGATGTTGTTTTTGGCATTGTGGGCGTATCGGACCTCTGTTAAGTCTGCTACGGGATTTACGCCTTTTCGATTAGTTTATGGCATGCAAGCCATTCTGCCAATAGAATGTGAAATACCTTCTTTGAAGCTAGCCATATAGCTCTTACCCAATACCTCTATTGAAGAGGAACATCTGTTGTATTTGATGCAATTAGACGAGACCCGACGTGATGTCACTTTAGTAATAGAAGCCCAAAAGAAACGCGTTAAGGCACAATATGACAAGCATGTCAAACCTCGCGTATTCTCTGAAGGAGATCTTGTTCTTCTATATGAACAAGATAAAGATGTCCTATGTGGCGCGGTCCCTACATTGTTAGCAAAGTTTTGGAAAAAGGAGCGTATGAGCTAGTTGATTATGATGGTGTACGTTTGAGTGAACCCAGGAATGGGTTGTACTTGAAAAGGTACTATGCATGAGTTATTTGTGCATGAGTACTTGTATTTTATGTATCATACTGAGTGTGTGTGTTACTTTAGTTGTGCTTTTGACGTTATCTGGCTTCTGCCCTTACGTTACGTTGTGTTTGATTTCCAGATGTCGGAATATTCGCTACCTTATATTGGCTTCGCTGATGGAGCTAGCCGTAGTACTTGGAACTTAGCTTCCGTTGCATGGGCAATCTATGTCCTGACAAACGAACTCATATCTTTACGAGGTATATGTCTTGGCTGAGCAACCAACAACATCACAGAGTATAGCGCCGTTATTGAATTACTAATTGATTCTATCTCTCTTGGAATTTGTCATTTAGTTGTGCGACTTGACTTGCAGCTTGTAGTACTACAACTCAGTAATGTATATTATATCTGAAGTCCTACTTTATTGAGGGTATATTTGCGGATTCTCCTCTTGGAACGGTATTTTGATCACATTGAATATCAACATATTCCTAGACGTCTTAATACATTAACAGATGCTTTAGCTAATTATGTATTGGACAGACATTTAAATCATTTATAAATCAAACACATTAAATTGTACACAATGTAAAGAAACCGGTAAGATCCATGTATATATATAACGATCAAAAGAGTTTGTTTTACAAAATGTTTGTCCGAAGACCAAAATATAAAAAATTGAAGCTCATGGCTTCTACATAAGAATGTCAAGGATGACGTTCACGATAACAGACTAAAGTCCTAGCAACTCTGCGGAGCAGTCGACCCATAGAAGCAGAGACTCCCACAGTGTGACACTGATCGCGTCGGGGAATCTCCTCCAGAGTCATATCTGAAACGTCTGCCATCAGACCCTCTAAGTTCTGCTCCACCGTCAGGTAATCCTCGGCGTACTGTGGAACTGCTACTGCTTCATCTCCTCGTTGTTGGACAGGAGAAATGCCAACAGGTCGATATGGTCCAACATCTGTGTTATCAACGAATATTTGATGTTAGTCTTAGGGTAAATCTATAAAACAAAAAACATTTAAATATGTTAAAAATACAAAAACATTTAAAAATTGGTGTACTTCTTACCGAGGTCTCCCCACTGTGCATCCTCGGGTAGTGCAAGATCAGGATCACTGCGGAAATCCAAGCCAGCATATGCATAATCTTCTATCATCAACACCTGGACTTGAAGCCAGTCGAAGAATATATCGTCATACCTGACGATCGGTCCTACCACATGTCGGGCCATGAGTTGACACCATCGTAACATACGTGGATCCCTGGGCCCTGGAAAGTGCCACTCAACCTAAAATCTAAACGCAGGGACCCTCTCACAGAAGAACGACACCAACAAAGATCCATATCCGAACTGTTTTATCTCCCCACGCCTGCTTTTGGTCAGTTGTTTCTTGATATTGCGTAAGACTGCGTCAGCCCAGTTAAATACCTAGGGCTCAGTACACTTGATGGCGTACTGGAAATAGCTCTGCAGTGCCATATGTGGAGCAACACTTCCTGCCATCCAAGCAATGGTAAAGAGAATAGTGTGAAGAGTTAGATCAGTTACTCCCCATATGGCCACTTTCCCTTTTTTCCTCTTGGCCTCAGGTACACAATACTAGCTGCAGTATTCACTCATTGTCAAACCACCCCTTCTGCTGCCAGTCAAACTGACATAGGACCGTTGCCTGGATAAACAGGTTAAGAAATATATGTCTTCAATGTCGATAGTTAATGTATGGGCTCCAACATTGAACACTTGTTGGTCCGGATCCCACATTCGGACTAAGTATTCCAATAATCGAACTTGGGCTCTAATGCCCGGGATACGGAAATACTTTAAGAGACCACAGTCTCTTAGTGCTGCTAGGGTTGGAGGGTGATTTTCGGCATTTGTATTATCCTCCTCGTGCTCTCGTTCCCGCCACTCTAACACCATGATTGTGGCTAGTAACCTGCATAAAAAACACACAAACATGGTCGATGATTTTATTCATGAGATAAAATTCTTGCAATTGGCTAAACGTTACAATTTTTTTTTGGATTCTGTGTTGTTCGCAGGTGGCCTATTAAGCGCAGTGCGAACTTCTCGCAGGCGCCTTAAGGCCCACCTACGAGAATGGGTCATTCTCGCAGGTCCCGTATGGGTCACCTGCGAGAATGCTCCCAAACGCATAGGTTTCAAAAAACTAACTTAAAACTTGACTTTTAACCAATGAAAATATAA
This sequence comes from Picea sitchensis, assembly GCA_010110895.2. Taxonomy (NCBI): domain Eukaryota; kingdom Viridiplantae; phylum Streptophyta; class Pinopsida; order Pinales; family Pinaceae; genus Picea; species Picea sitchensis. Next base: position 8,637 of record SNQJ01S0001891.1, on the reverse strand, counting down.
TTTTGAACCATGAAAAGATAAAGGATTGAGAACTTACCAAAATTCTGCTGACGGCTCGCCGAATGATCGCCCGTAGCTCCCGAAAATCGACGCCGAAGGTAGAGGGTAAAATGAGGGTAAAATGAGGTTTTTTGAACTCAAATGGTAAAATGGTAAAATGATATGGTAAAATTTGTTATGGATTCATTTTAATTACTTTTTACTATGTCAAAAGTGGGTTTTTTATGTTTATTCATTATTTAACCCTAATTACTAAAGTGAAGATGAGTGAAATGGTTGGTAGGTGCTAAACATGGATGATTATGGACAGAATTTTTACTGGTGTGGCGTGATTTTGATTGTTTGTAATGGTTTTGATATAAAACCTCGAGCGCCTTTTATCTGTTCTTGTGCTTGCGAAAAACATGAGAATGTGATCGAGCATCGTTTTATCTCTTTTTCGGGCTCATTGTGGTTATACGAAAAAGGAACCCCCCTGGAGTTACCTTTAATCTCTTTTCAGACTCTCTAAACATGAAAAGATTGCCGAGCAATCTTGCTATTTTCATGCTCGTTAAAGTATTTGAAGTATGCGTCCTTCGAGCGATAGTTTAACCCTTTTTTGGTCTCGTTGGACTATTGTATGAAAAAGGAATTGAGAGAGTTCTCTTTTAAGTGTTTTTCCAAACTCTATAATCTTGAAAAACCTTCGAGTTTACTATCTCTGGACTTGTTAAACAAACATTGACAGACCCGTGATGGGACCGAACCACTCCTTCTCAGGGTTCGTTAAAAATACTCTGAGGGACTCGTCTGAAGGATGAGCTTATATCAGCAAGCATATGTGATCCTCTTCAAGCTTGCGTAAAAATAAAGAGGTACTTGCCAGAAATGGTGGGGGGAAATTTGGGAAAGGGATATGTTTCATCTTTGTGTTAATTGGCAGTAAGTGTCTCTCTTGAACATGACACCCCCTAT
>SNQJ01S0001890.1:175920-189105 GCA_010110895.2 Picea sitchensis | reverse complement strand
TGGACAAGAGAACAATACTTTGTCAGTCTTCCATACAAAGAAGATTATATTGCCAAGCCTCAAAAGGCTTCTACCAATCATATGTCTCCCACGGAATCTGAATATTGTCAAAAGGAGATATCTGAACTCTTGGATAGAAAATTAATAGAAACCAGTAGAATCCCATGGGCTTGTCCTGCTTTCTATGTAAACAAGCATAGTCAACAAAAGCGAGGAAAACCTAGAATGGTAATTAATTACAGAGCTTTGAATGAAGCTTTACTGCCTATCAGGTTCCCTCTGCCATCCAAGGAGTTGATATTTGCAAAGATTGGAAAATGCAATGTGTTTAGCAAATTTGATTTAAAAAGTGGTTTCTGGCAAATTGGCATTGTTCTGAAAGACAGGTACAAGACATCCTTCGTTGTACCTAATGGTCAGTACCAATGGAGAGTCATACCATTTGGATTGAAGAATGCACCCTCTGAGTTTCAAAAAAAGAATGGATGATATCTTTAAGCATTTGACATTTGTTATTGTATATATTGATGATCTTCTTGTATGTTCTATTGATAGAAGATCGCATGTATAGCATCTCAAGATTGTTTATAATCTCCTGTTCAAACATGGTTTGGTTTTAAGTAAGTCTAAGCTTTGTTGGGCTCAGACTAAAATAGAGTATCTAGGATTGATACTTTCTAAAGGAGCAGTTGAGTTGCAAGATCATGTGCTTAAAAAGCTTTCTGAGTTTCCAGACGAGATCCTAGACCAAAAGCAACTATAGAGATTCCTAGGTTGTTTAAACTATATCAAACAGTTTTATGAGAACCAAGCAAAGGATGTGAGAATCCTACAAAAACGTCTGAGTAAGATGATGCCTTGGAACCACAAAATGACGGCAGTTGTTCAAATAGTCAAACAGAAGATACAAAATCCGCCAAGACTACATCTCCCTGATATGTCATTACAGCTTATTCTTGAAACTGATGCCTCCAATGACACTTGGGCTACATTATTGCTTCAAAAGAATGGACCCAAGTTGGAAGAAGTTTGTATATATACTTCTGGTTGTTTTACTGACACAGAATCCAAATATCCCTCTTCCCATAAGGAAATACTTGTTGTAAAGAATGGGATAAAGAAATTTAAATTGTTTTTAAAACCTGTTCATTTCATTGTTAGAACTGATTTGAAACATATGAAAGGTATGTTGGCTAATCAGAGACTTTGGAATAGGGAAATAATAGAATTCTCAGATGGAGCTTATGGCTTGATGGTTTTGATTTCGACATACAATACAAGCCTGGAAAAGATAACTGCATAGCTGATCTACTCACCAGAGAAGCTAGTGAAAAGACAATTAAATGGCTTCATCATCCTTGAGCATACCAGATGCTCCCCCAGGATTCAAATGGATCCTAGTTTGTAAAAATTGTAAATATTGTTATTGTTTTGACTGTCTAGAGTATTGCATAAAGTCCAGTCCTGCTTGTAAAGACATTTTAAACAGTTGGGTTCAGTCCAAGAACCATCTTAGCTCTTTTCTTAGTTATTTCAGGACAAGTCCGAATATGACCAGAGGAATAATCACTGGAGGACCTTTCCAAGGTCAAGCCTATATCTACATATATACTCCAGATATTTCTTATACAGATTATTGTGCAATAATGTCCCAAACCAAGTATGGTAGCTCATGCTGGATTCTCTTTGATTGCTCTACATTCAAAGATTATTTATATTGGTGGTCTGGATGGATATATTTGTTACTTTGGACTTATTTCCCCAGAGATATTTTGTTCTTCGGTAGCAACAAAGATGCATTCAGGCAATGGTTACGTGCAGAAGTTGAAGAAGCAGCTCAGTACAATGCTTGGTTTGTATTCAATCTGTCTTTTCAAGGCAGTGAGCTAGAATTTGAAAAATCTGATCCACCTAATCCTCAAACATTTAAAGTGACCAGTAATTTCTACGGAGATCTTTGTGTACCTGAAGATGAKCTCATTCCAACCATGCAAGGATCACCATTCTACAGATGCTTTAGTGGACTGCCTCCCTTTTCCGACATTCACGGATCTCCTCCCARCAGTCACTATAATTCTGATAGTGGTGACTCATTTGATTMTGTAGCAGAGCATAATATCAACAACTGGATGGAAGCATGATGGGCCTTGAGTCATATTGTAATAATTTGATTTCATGTCTAACGGGCCGACAGTGGTGTCCCGTCAGTTCCGTGGGTTCCTGTAGAACTCCACTTTGTATCTATCATATGCTAGCAGTGTCATATTTTGTGTCTTTCGTAAAAGATGTGATGGGTCCCCATATGGTCGAGCCTCTAAGGGACGAGATAGCAACTGTAGTCCACAATTGCCCCATCCACTTGAAGGAATCTTACTTTTAACAGGCAATTGCCAGTCTCTGTCTACCGGCAACCTTGTAATTTTAGTATAAATAAGCCTCCTATGGTCTCATTTGGATCATCAGGATGAAGAGAGTCTGAGTGTCTGTGTTAGTCTAAGTATTTGTGTCTAAGAGCAGTGTGTATCCTCTTCACTCGCCTTCGGGAACTTGTGAACGAAAAACACCGATCTCGCTTGTATATGCATCATGTCATAGATCTTAGCAAGATCTGAGTCTGTAAAGATCTTACTCTGTAAAATTAGAATAGTTTAGTTTTTTTTTTAATTTGCATTATGTTTGTTGGCATATTATTTGATTGGTTCGTTTCATCAACAAAGACATGGTGCATAATGATTTGAATAGATAATTGTGTGAAATATATATAAAAGTTTTGTATGAATATTTTAATTTTTTTTTAAGTTTAATGTTGTGTTTACATTTAAAATAAAGGTTTCTCACGAAAACTTAGTTATGAAATTTGATTTACTTGTATGAGGGTATTTTCATGGTTTACTTAGTTATGAAATTTGATTTACTTGTATGAGGTTATTTTAATGGTTTTTTTAAATTTCATATAGCCCCAAACATTTATTACTTTTCCCTTTTGAGTTGGTGATTTTGGTGAGTTATCCCATTTATTACTTTTCCTTTTGAGTTGGTGATTTTGGTGGGTTATCATTCGGCCGTTAACATAGGGTTTACATTTTAGAATTCTAATTTTAGTGTGTTTTATATTGTAATGGAGAAAGCCCATAAAAGATTTTATTTTTACTCCTCTTTACATTAGGTTTGTTTAAACTTTTCTGTTGTATTGTATATTGTTTCTTTATTATTTATGGCTATGGTTTATGTATAGTTTATGAAAGATTTTAATTTTACTCCTTGCTACCATAGGTTTGTCATATTTTTATGTTTAAATTGGTGCTTTTGTTAGATTGTTTTGATATTTTTATGTTTTTTTTTTGTTTTTTTTTCATAATCAAATTTTAGAGCAATTTTTTCAAAATAGTTGAGGTTGAAATTTTGATATTTTCTAATATATTTATTTTAATGGTAAATTGAAATTTTTTAAAAGATTGTTGAAAGAAAAATAAGTAATTTAAATGTGAGCATAAGAGTTGCATTTTTAATATATTGTTTCAATATGCACAAGTTTTATAACATGTAGATGAAGATTATCTAAAAATGTTTGATGAATGAATAATATAAAAGATAATCTTGCTCAAAAGTTGTTGGTATGTTTAACTTTGAGTAGCATTGAGGGTGATTAATTTAGAGTTTTGAAATTAGAAAATACATACAACATATTTTATTTAATGAAGATGATATTCTTTAACATGCATAATATAAGAAAAATGATTATAATTTATTGAGAAAAAAATGGATTAAAACTGATTTTTATACATGTATTATATTTGTATCTCATTATCTATAAAAAAAAATTGGTATGCCACAAATAATAAAAGAAAATGTGAGTCATTATATAATTAAAAGGAAGAGAATATTGCAAGAAAATAACAAAAATAATATCTAAAAATAATAAAAATAATAACTTTATATGAGTATAGTTTTCATGTATTTTATATTTATGAAAATAATAATAATAAAAAAAGAGTGAGTATTATCCAATTAAAAGGAAGAGAATATTGCAAGGGAAAAAACAAAGAAAATATCTAAAAATAATAACTTTATATAAGTATAGTTTTCATATATTTTATTTTATAATTTTTTTATATATCATTATACTTTTTACTTAAATTATATTTTTTATTTCATATAAAAAAAGAATATTAAAAGAAAATATATAAAGACTTTCATGAAGTTGGATTAAAGGATCTGGATAGTGTAAATCTACTTAAAAACAACTAACTTTGTAGGATATATGTTGACTCATATTAATGTTAAAAAATTAATGAATAGGTGATTTTTTAGGACTTTTTATATATTAATTTATATTAATGTTAAAGAACTAATTAATAGGTAATTTTTTCATATTTTTTTGAAAAATTATAATTATATATTTGAAATTATTCAATTGTATATTTGAAACTATTCATTTCTTTGAATCAATAAAATATAGTTATATATTTATTAATTAAATACATTATATTATGCAAATAAATAAATAATAAATCGAAAATGCATCACATTAAACAAAATGTCAAAAACATAGTAATGTGTGGATAATTATTGACAAAATGAATTACAAGTAATTGATGTAAAAGTTAAAAATATCAATATTGTAGATATGAAAAGATTTACATACAACCATTGAGAGAAATGTTCAATCATTTTCATAAGCCTTAGGTTGTAAAGTAGGTGTTACACATTATGGTTCTTAATTACAATGAAGGAATGTGTTAATGGGATAAAGGATTCATTTACAATAGTGATTGAGAAAATTTCTATAATTAAAAGAAAAAAGATTGAAGTTAAGCTACCAAAAATTAATTAGTGAGGAAGTAGACAAGGAATTGGTAAACATTATAAATTTAATGAAGGATTTTACTTTTATTCTTTCTTATTTTAAGTTTGTGATGCTTTTATGGTATTTGTGTATGTTATGCTTTTACGGTATTTATGTATTGGTGGGTTTGCTACATTACCTTGATTTTTTATGTTTATTTTTCTTATGGATTTTTACAATGAAATTGATGGAAAACCTCTTCAAAATTATTATTGAAGGTTGAAATTTGATATTTTTTTAGTAAATTTATTTTAATAATAAATTAGAATTGTTCTATTATTGTTTTTGTAATTAGAGGATTGTTAAAATAAAAATAATAAATTTGAAAGTGAATACTAAAAGTTGCATTTTTAATATATTGTTTTAATTGGGATTTGTTAATATGTTTTTTTATTTTAATTGAGATTTGTTAATATATTGTTTTAATTGGGATTTGAATGTTTATAACATGTAGATAAAAATTGTCTAAAAAATTTAGATGAATCAATAATATAAAAGAGAATATTGCTTAAATTTTGATATGTTTAACTTTGAGTAGCATTGAGAGTGATTAATTTAAGATTAAGTTTGATGAATCAATAATATAAAAGTGAATATTGCTTAAATTTTGACATGTTTAACCTCGAGTAGCATTGAGAGTGATTAATTTAGGATTTTGAAATTATAGAAAACATACAATATGCTATGTTATATTTAATGAAGAGGATAATTTTCGATATGCATAATATAAGAAAAATTATTATAGTTTATTGAAGGAAAACATGAATTGCGATGAATTTGTTTATAGGTGTATTATATTTGTATTTTGAGATCCATTGAATTTTTTTATGTCATGAATAAAAAAGAAAGGGTAAAATATTGTCTAATTAAAATGAAGAAAACGAAGAGAATAATGCAAAGAAAAAAAACAAAAAAAATATTAGGAAATAATAACTTCATGTGAGTATAGTTTTCATATATCTTATCTTATAAATTATTTTTTGTCAAAAAAATGTCATTGTAATTTTTATTTAAGTTATACTCTTTATTTCATACTCCAAAAAGAATATTACAAATAAATATTAAAAGAAAATGTTTAAAGCCCTTCATGATATTTTCTAGGAAGTTTGGATTGAAGGTTTCGATAGTGTAAATCTACTACAAAAACTATTAACTTTGTAGTTTGGATTGAAGGTTCTGATAGTGTAAATATACTACAAAAACTACCAACTTTGTAGGATATATGTGTATGCTTATTAGTGCTAAAGAACCAATTAATAGGTTATCTTTTTGAACCATGTTTTAAAAAATGTATAATTGTATATTTGAAATTATCCATTCCTTTGAATCAATAAACTATAGTTGCATATTTTATTAATAAAAATACAGTATATTATGCAAGCATAGAGACAAGAAACAAGGATGCATCACATTAAAAAAATTGCCAAAAACATAGTAGTGTGGTGGATAATTATGGACCAAATGAATCACATGTGATCGAAGTACAAGTTAGAGATATGAGTTTTGTAGGCATGAAAATATTTACATGCAGCCATTGAGAGAAATGTTCAATAATTTCCATAAGCCTTATGGTCAACAAAAGGAGGAAGATAATCAATTATGTTGTAAAGGAGATGCTATATATTTGTCCAGGAGGTCATTGGGATTTAAAATGGTTGTTAAGTACAATGAAGAGATGTGTTAACTAGATAAAGGATTCATTTGTAATAGTGATTGAGAAAATTCCTCGAGTTAAAAGAAAAAGGTTGAAGCTAAGCCACCAAAAATTACCAAGGAAGTAGACAAGGGAAATTTGGTAGAAGCTATAAATTCCATGGAAGCAACACAAACATTAGGATATGAACCATACACCTAATGGAATACCACTTATAAAAGGATTAATTGGGTCAAAACATTCATCTCAAATGTAACACCATGTTTTCCCCCAAGTCTGTAATTATGCTTAAGAATTCATGCATTGTAATTGATGAAGATTGTAATTGTGTTTTATGTTAATAAAGACACCTACCAGCTAACTAAGAGGGGAAGCCTTGCAGTATTAGCGATGATACCATGAGTGGGAATTGGTGAGTAGAAAACTAGGAAGTTTATATGAGGAAAATAGGAAGCTTGTCCAAAAATCCAACCTACACCTGCATGACCTCAAATGACTAACTTGTCTTAAGTACTGTGTCTGCCTTGTCCACAAGAAACTCGTTAATGGCATCAAATCGGATGGTTGGGGCAGTTATGACTACCTTCAGAACCTGTACTTGGAGGAGTGAAGGGTCAGTTGCAATTGTCAACCAGAAGTATCTGGAAGCACCCCATCGATTCGGGAATTTGACCACAGGATTTGCTTCTGACAGAAGTGAGTTGGGGAACCCGAGGAAAAGGAGAATTTTCCAGATCAAAAAAAGGAATAAGGAGGAAGAGGGGGGTGGAAAAACAGGGGAGTGAGTGTGTATGATATCAAGAATGAGTAGACACGGCTCACACACACATACCTAAATGGGAAAAGTGGGAAGTTTTCATGAGGAAAATAGGAAACTTTCCCAAGACATGAATGGATAACATTGGAACAGAGAATACACGTATCCATACTGGAGCGAAGAGGGTTGTGGGTTGATGCTTGCTATAAATAAACCAACACTGGTAAGGGGAGGGCACCAAGGGATTATGTAGCAGTGAAGGGACTCCCTTGTGCAAAGGAAATCTAGTTGGGAAGGCACCTGGTAAGCTCATGGAGGTCCTAAGCTCAGTGGGAAGAGGGGATTTCTATTGTTTCCAAAGTAGTGGAGGAGAGTAACCTTCTTGGACATTTCCTTGAGCTGAAATCCAACTTGTGAGAGTCCCCTTGTGGTATCATGGTTTGGCATAGGGGTGGCTTGTTGTCGAGAGCAACAGTGCAGCAGAGCCTACAGTGGGGTGGAAAGGCATTCACCCTCAGTTAGTTGTCTGGTTAAAGTTAAAACTGAACAGATAAGTATTTCCCCATATATCTGGTAAATGTTTGTTAACGGACATGAATTGCATTTTAATCTCAATGATAGCTTAAATATGTTTATTAAATGTTAAAATATGAATTTTAATGGTGCATTGTAATCCCTTCTGAAGGATAAATTGATTGTCTATGGTAATTGTGTATGGGAGTTCCAATGGAGACCTGTAACCCTTTTTTCCCCCAATCCTTTGAATGGAAAGCTTGCAGTATATGAAAATATTCACTATGTGAGCCATTGTGAGGCATCATCAGTGCATTAAGGAAGTGAGTTTGAACCTGAGGGATTGGATTTAAAAATATTGCAGATGATTCTCAGGAAGGTCATGGGTCGGTATGACCTGAAATGCCCCCTTAACCCTGTTGAGATCCTTGTTTAAATGCAAGAAGAAACCTCAGTCACTGATCTAGCGTGGAGAATCGATTCTGAGCGTTTATCGAAGATCTAGGCTTTAAGGAAAGCCTTTCAGAAGAAGAGTCCTTCGAAAAAACCCGAAAGCGGTGTCGATGGGAAAGTTCTGAGTCGACGAGAGTCGTCGATCTACTAGGAGGGTAAATCGACACGATCTAGACTATCGATCACGTCATAACCATTTCGATAAGTTGTTAGAAAAAGTGGAGTTTGAAAGGATCCGTGGAGATTGGGAGAAAGGAACTGAGAGAATCTTGAAGACGAAGGTCCAAGAGGGCCAAAGTAGTATATCTATCGTCGATTCGGTCAATAAGATCTGAGCCATTGGTTTCACCGTGGGACCAACCGAAAGAAAATCCTCGTTGGAGTCATAAGGTCAGTTAACTATTGAGAGAAATTGAGATCCAAGAGATCCCTGACCGTTGGATGAGAGGGTTTGGTGACCATTGGATTCGTCAGGAGATTCTAGCTCAAGAAGAACTGCTCAATAGAATTATGTGGTAGTGAAAAGGGGATATTTCCTAATGGAAAGAGATCGAATGGGTGACAACCGTTGATCTGCTAAGGATTCCATCTGAAGAGATCTAATCTATATATCTTGTTGTAGACCCCACCTATCAAGTGATTGGAGGAGAATGAGCTAGGCCTTTAGTTGTTGTGTGGTATGAAAGTTCCAAGTGAATTGGGACCGTCAATTTCCCCAGCTCCTAACCGTTTGATCTATCGAGAGTGAAACTGTCAGAAAGAATGGATCGGGGAATAGATTGGGGGTTGTGTAACCTATCTTCCCAATGACAAAGAATCTGACTCACCACCAGTCATTGATATAACTCGAGCCGAGTGAGTTAGATTCATTCATTTAGTAAATTTTACCTCCTCGATTGTGTAGTGGAATTCCGCCAAAGGATTGTTATGGAAGTGTGACATACCTGAGAACCCATCACTTTCATGTCATTGTATAGGTCAATCTATTCATCGGGGTAGATGACACAAAGGATTCCACATGGTAGCCACGTAGGACTGAGTTCATGGATAAGGGTAACGCCCGAAGACCTTATACCATTCTGACTGTGCAAAAACCTAGAGGAATGCTTCTTGGAGCATATTCCTACTCCTGGTGTTAAGACCCGAGATCGGAAGCGTAGTGGAAAGTGGAATTTTTAACATCCCACCAACCTAATTAAGGTTAAGGGGGTCGGGTGTGTTACATCAAAATTACTATGTTCTTTTAATTAAATGATAATGAGTGTCATTGTGGTACTTTCTCTTACATGTACCAAGTAGTCCTAGCATTATATTATGGCCTATTTTATATGGAATATCCTAACTTATTCCAAAAATTTGGAAGCATTGATCATTTTCATTGATTGTTTATTGGGCACAACCTTTCCCTTAAAATATGTGTGCAAGGGTTGATGGGTACAACCTCTCATTATAAAAATACATGTAAGGTGTAGGAACATGGCGAGAAATTGTGCATGGCATCTTAACTTGGTAAAAATTKATTAGGGCATGTCCCATAGTTGATTAGTCCACTTTGATMTTTGTTGAGGTGCCCAAAYTGTGGATAGTATTCTATATTGCGGACATGTTCTTCATGTAAAACCTTAAACCCCAAGAAGGGTCAAGAAGCATATAAAAAGGCCTCCTTCACATGGGATTGATAACTTTTGATTGGATTGGTCTTAAGAGTTGATTTGCACATTTTTATCCATTTGCCAATTTGTTTGTGGAGGGTCGAGGATGGCCATTGGAGGATTGTTGGAGGATATATTTGATCATTAGACATGAGAGAGATTTAAAGATTAATGAATTGAAGGGAAAAGGATCCATATCCATCTCACCACTCAAAGGTGTGGATCTAGGGATGTAATATTTTCTTCTCATAAAAGAATCTCGTTTCTTTAGCACTCATCCTCCAAATATTTTATATTTGTTGGTTTAATATTGTTACTTAAATGATTTACTTTCCTTAATTGAGCTAATCAAGTTGATATAGAATGGTTTTCACTTATCTTTTTGAGTTATATTAAGAGTTTTGTTACTTGTAGACTAGGAAGGTGTTTTTATTTGTCTTGTGTGTAGGAATATTGGAGCTAAGAGTTATAAATTCTCTTATTCATTCATTCAACATCGGAATATCAATCAAGGAGTGCAAATTATCCAATTCCTCTCTTCCTTTCTTTACTGAAACCCTAGTTGTTTTCTTTATTTCTTAGCTTAGTGAAGTAAACGTTGATTTATCTATCACTAGCCTACCAATCAAATAGTGGGGATCTAATAGTACCAATAGTATGAAAAGTCCCATTAATAGAATGGTGACTCCACCAGAACCATCCAAGAGGAAGAAGAAGAAGTAATAAAAAAAAGAACAGAAACTAAGGGAAGGGGGGCAATGTTAGTAATGTTGAGGACAATGATATTAATATCTTGGGTCAGACACAACCTAAGTAAGGGAATTAACCAATCCATCCTTGTGTTATTTGTGGAAAGGTTCATTATGTTCATCTATGTCTTGATATTAAATAATTTTGATGATTGAAGACCCTTTTACTAAATGAATTATGAGATAAACCTGCAAGAGCTTGCACCATTGCAACAACCCCCCCCTTTCACATGAAACCATTGCTTTTGATGTTGAGGTTTCACTTATGTTTCCATTGTTTGGTTTCCCATTAGCTGGGTGACTAGTCCATTCCTATTGTTTGGTTGGATAAAAAAATTTCATAAATGAATTGTGTGGTCAACTCCACCATTTGCATAGTTTCTCATGAGACTTTAAATCCTTTTAATGGCATAGGCTTCAATAATGATGATATTCCTTATCTCTTGGGGATATATACCCAATTTATATCCATTGTATGGAGGATATCCTGCCTCTTCGACCATGATGTTCCAAGACAATGAAATGTTCTTAAAGATAATGACTTATTTTGGTAGTCCTTGGGATGACCTTCAATTTGGTACAGTCCCATCAATTTCCTTCCTATGGTTGACCACTTTCCTTGTGCCCCCTATACTTCATTCCTCTATTAAAATTGATTGCTTTGATTCCTCCTTGAAGACCTAGTTTTCCCTTAATGAGGATAAGTTGGCCCATTTTTCCCTAAAAAATAGCATTATGTTTCCTTGGGATAGGATGTTGTCGACTAGTTTAAAGTTAAGAACACTTCCATGAATTTTATAACCCATGACTGTAAATGTGTTGAACCTGCACAGAATAGATCTAGCTAGAAAATACTACACACATTTGCAGAGAGAAATTGAGAAAGAAGAAGCAAAATAGAAAGAATGGAATAATTCTCATTAACCGTATTCCACACTCAAAAGAGTGAATAATTTACAATAGATATAGGATACATGAGTAACTAATGAGCCATAGTGGTGATCTAGAGTGATCTGGACACACAACAGCAGTTACAAGAGTAAACTCCCACCTAGTCTAGTCTCTTAGGCAGTTATGGGAGTGAACTGCCACCTAGCTGAGTTAAATAGTCAACTAGTCTTCAGTTAACTGACTAAACAAAGAGTAGTGAGTTGGTGATGATCTCAATGTTGCATGGTGACAAAACCAATGCAACATCTAAACTCAACTCAACTAGTTAAACTGAAGTGTCAACTGAAAGAGAATATTCTCCAGGTGGAATATTCTCCCCTAAAATATAGGAGACTAGATAATGACTAATTATAACTAATAAACAAGGAATAACCTTAGGAAAAATAAATCCTAGGGATGTGTGAAGTAACTCCAACAGCCCCCCTGAACATCACTATGGTGAAAATAAAGAATGAGACTCGGCTACGAGGCCATGTTAGGTACCCAAATACAAAAGATACACTGAACTAAACGAGGAAAGAGGGAAAACCTCATGGTAACAAAACCCCCCCTCAAATTACAATGCATAAAATAAAAAATGATATGGAACAAAAGGCAGTTGCTAAGCAACCATGTCCTTCACTCCAAGAAGACCTCGCAACTGTGCAAGTTTGTGCTCTTTGAAGATTTTGTTGAAGATGTAGATGTTTGCACGGAACTGATGAAGTATATGCATCATTGATATTTCCACACATATCCACTTTATCTTTTTGTAATGAATAATATCCAAATAAATTTTAGATGAAATTTTGAAAACCGTGCGGTCGTTTCCAGAAAAACGCTGAAATTTTGTTGATTTTAAAACGATCATAAATTCACTTTCTGGACTCCGTTTCGGACGATTTTTTTTTTAAATTGGATATTTTCCCGAGAGGAATTCAAATATCCAATTTGTTTCTGCAAATTTTTCTCATAAAATATCATAATGGCGTCTGATGTGCGCGGCTCCCTTTTTGACTCCTGAGATGCATGCATGGTGCATGCAAAAGTGTCTGCATGTGACTATTGAGATGCATGCCATATATATTCCACATGAATTTTAGAAAACAAATCTGAAATGGAGTAGACATCATCTTCAATTAATGGAATACAAATTTCTGCAAATACTTTTGTAGAAGACTCTTCATAATAAGAGGCTTGATCTTCTGATAGCTTCTCTTATGGCTCTATCTGTTCGACCTCCTGCATGAAATCTTCACAATATTCTTTATTCCCAAATAGAAACTCCAATCTGGTCCATAATTCATTTGGAGTTAATCCTTGTGATTCTTCATATACTTGATGGAAAAGTTCGAGAGAAACAGACATGCTGATACTTCCTATGGACATATCTTGTCTATTGAGAAAGTCATTTTTCTCATCAACAGAATCAGGCTCTACTTCCATTGCCGTAGTAATTTGGTACAAGCCTCTACATATAAGATGAAGCGGAATTTTTGGCTTCCATTCCAAATAGTTATGAGGCGTGAGAAGTATTTCCGACGAATAATCCATCTTTTTGTTGTCTTCAATCTTTTGTACCTGCAAAAAATGATTTGGTGTAGCTTTTGCTTAGCAGTCTATCGGCTCTA
>SNQJ01S0001890.1:145708-175583 GCA_010110895.2 Picea sitchensis | reverse complement strand
CCAATGCAACATCTAAACTCAACTCAACTAGTCAAACTGAAGTGTCAACTGAAAGAGAATATTCTCCAGGTGGAATATTCTCCCCTAAAATATAGGAGACTGGATAATGACTAATTATGACTAATAAACAAGGAATAACCTTAAGAAAAATAAATCCTAAGTGTGTGTGAAGTAACTCCAACAATGATGAATCTCACATGTTTGTATAGTTGTTGTTTAATGGGTGTGGGACTTTTAACTGGATGTTTTGACACCTTTTGAACATTCTCATAACCATGGTTGGCTTGGTAAGGGTTATTCTTGAATTGACATCTCCATCTGCAATATTTCATCTCAACCTTTTACCACCTAAATTTATTGTAGGATACATCCCATTGGACATTGGTGTGTTAGCTATCTTTCTTCCCCACCTTTTCATGTGTCCAATGACAGAGCCTTACTATAATGGGTTGTTATAAAGTAGCGCCTCTTCTCTTTCTTGCACCCCCATTTTGAGTTTTTCCACTGGATTGGGATCCCTTATAGATTGAGTTTGCATGTTAGACATGTTGTCCTTTCTTATCTCTTTCTATATTTTTCCATAAGGGCTCCCACCCATGCTTGATTTTATAGTGCATTACTTTTTTTTGCTCACTTCCATTTGTTGCTTGCTAGTTTTTTCCTTTACCAAGTTATATGCATGCAGATCATTGTCATTTAAGAGAGGGAATGCACTTGGGTATTCATTGATTTATGTGTACTTTCCACTGCTTTTCTTGCTTTTCATCATATGGTCTCTCATGTTGTTGAGTCTTGAATTCCCACCTCCTCTCTTAATGATTTCATTATTTGAACAATGAAAACATAAAAAATAAAATTGGGATAAATGTAGGAACTGTTATAAGTCTAGGGATTTTTCCAATTTGTTAAGTCACCAAGAGTCTTATTTGGTCAATTTGTAGTGTCATCGTTAACCATAGCATCTAACAGAGAGTCACCTACATGTGTCCTTCCACCTCATTGTCACTATCATTGAGTTTTTATGAAGCCTAATTCACATGTCAAAACCAAGTCTTTGTTCACCCAATTCTCCTATCGTTACTTGCTCATCCTTACAAAAGAATGCCCAATTCACACCTTTGGTTGAGTCTTTTTTTTCCCTACGGTCTTATTTGAAGTGAAATTTTTCCCATGTTAGTATTTATTGTTAATACTCATTGTCAAGGGATGTCTTGTGGCACCCTTACCATGCTTGTCTAGTTCCCTTGGGTTGAGTCTAGATATTTATCACTCATCAACTATCTTCTTTCCATGTGTTGGTTAAAGGGATGCATTGTTTCATTTCTTCCAATGGATCTACTCCTAATGACATAGACACATTTATTCTTGAAGTTGATCTAGATATTTGATATCTTAAGTTCCACTTTCATCATTAGTGGATTTCCTCGTATTTGGTAGTGAATTAAAATCATTGGTCCCTAAGTGAAAGGTTCCTTTGAATGTTTGTATCTAGATCATTTATTCACATTGTTAGGCTTGTACAAGTACCTTGATCCCCATTTTCACTATCAATGGGTTATCTTGAATCTAGCAAGAATTTTCCTTATTGATTTTTCACTAAATGCAGCCTTCTCCCATGTTTTATTTCAACTCATCATCACATGTGGAGAAATGTATTTACGAATGTTAGTAATCAAAATTTGTTGAAATCCATGGATATTTGTGGTCCCTTTCATCCAACATTACAACCTTGATTTGGAGCTCTTTCAATTCAGCATTTGAGTTCCTAACACTTAACCAAGTCCCTAAATATTTGGGCTCATATCTTCTTTGTATTTATGCCATTTACCCTGGTGAAATTATATGATTGATATTAGATGATAAATATTGATGGTGTATTGAGATATTGATGTACTTCGGTATGGCCTCTTTCTGATCAAGCCATGGATCCATTTATATATATGGCATATTATGGCATGCTCTTTCCATTTTGTTGAATTATGAGTCACTCATATGTTGTAATTGAGTTGACCAATATACAAGCATGGGGATGCTTGAATAATGAAAGAACGGATGATTAGATTACCTTTTTTTTTATTGCAGGCGATTTCACAGTCCTCTATCATATGGTGACTTCCTACATAGGTTCTCGAATATCCATTTTGATTAAGAAAAACATACATATTTGATCCAAAAATGGTAGGCATATGGCATGTTAGTTTCATCAACACAAATCTCTACGGAAATAAATAATGCTCTCTATTGCTAATCACCAACAAGCATAAAAAATAATTGTTATATTTCATATTTGGTTAACTACTCGGTTGCTTGCTTTAGTAAACCTATATTCAATGGAAGCTCTCCAAATATATTCTCAAGTTGCAAGTTCTCTCCACACATCGAATGGAAGATATGTGGTGGTGTTGTAGTGATACTCCAGTGATCGAATGAGTGAATAATGGGTGAATACAATAATGTTGTAGTGTATGGTATTGGAACTAATTGAAATGTTGTGTACTCATACAAACCCATCACAAAAAAATAAAAACCCTTCTTCATTTCCTCCTCTATTATCCATTCAATGTTCTTGTTGGGCCCGAGATATGATCATTTTCATGACGGTTATTATACACTTTTGCCATATGTATATGTGTTTTTCATATTTTGAAGGATCCTTTTGGAGAATTTGATGATAAAATGGTATGATCGGCATAAGGTACGTGTAATTCATGTTTAATGATTAAATCAAGTTTAATTCAACATGTTCTATGATTTCCAAGAGTTAATTCGTATTTTTCTGCTGTTACAGGGGAAAAACGCACCATGTTTCCAGTTCCGGCACTTGATCTGGCACCGGTTCCAGCACTCATTCTGGTACCCGATCCGACACTCGTTCCAGCACCCAGTATTGCACAAAAACGCAAGGCGAGTTGGCGGTTATGGCATTGGCGGCCAGTGATGGAAAAATCGAGCACATGGGTTTTCTTCATGATCGCCCCCTCCAGCTACTAAGCTCAAGACAACTCGGTTCCAGTTGTCCAAAGAAGGCAATTATTGGCTTGCTCTATTTTGTCAGTTCGGGCATCATTTATTGTAATTTGCTAATTTTAGAAGTGGTTTGAAACTYCTGTGGTCGACCACTTGGCATGTAAACGTTATAAATACCACTGAGGTGGTCATACATAAGTTAAGCATCATATACAACAGTGTGATAGGGACAAACACGTTTTTACTTTGTTTTGAGTTTTTACATTGCCAGATTATGCCAGAAATACGTTTTTGAGTTTTCACGGTGAATTTTAGTTGCTGAGTTTGTGGTTGCTTTTAGGAAGTAGCCACAAATTGTTGGGGGGGTCACCAGCACTCTAGTTACTGTCTTTGTGTTGTTTATGCATTTCATAGTTTTGTTCTCTTTATTTTCCTGTACATGCATTTCTATTTTGTTAATTAGTTTGATGTTATAATCTAATTTGCTTTGACTCTCTTTTGCAGGTTAGTATGATAAAGTGTGTTAGCATGCATTAATCTCGTAGTTAGGAACGGATCTGCAGACCCCTAGACTAACCCCATGTGTAATTAGATATTAGATTATGCTTTCTTTTATGATTTTATAATTAAGTTTAAAACAGATATTTAATTAGAATAGAACAAAGTTTCAATTTGGGTTTTCTTTGACAGGGATTTGATGGATGGATAGAGTTGATTTTAGTTTTTAATCATAGCTCGCTTATTTCAATTTTACATATATATTTCTCACTTAGTTGTTGATTAATGTAGTTGTTAGTTTATTTTTTTAATGTCATGTCTTAAATTTTTGTTTTTAAGCATTTCTTTATTGTAGTTTGAATTGTTAGAATAAATGTAGCATAGTTTCCTTTATGTAATTTCCTTTCCTAGAATTAAATTGCAATTATATTTCTTAGTTAATGGTTGAATCTAGTTTTGCTTATAATGATGATCTCGTTATGTTGTTGATGGTTCATATATGAATAAGCAGGGTATCTAACATTGTTTTTGTCATGTCTAAACTCTCATTGGATTGTTTAATACATACTTTTCATTTTGCCATCAAGATTAGTGTTGAGCTTATACCATTGGAATTGTCATTTGTTGTCAAGTGTCATCGAGATATCATCCGTCACCACCAAAGGCATTCACACAACCACCAACATTATATCTGAATTGTCATAGGTTAAAGAATAGTTTTCCTTCTTTCATAGATATAGTTTCTTGCTTTCATAGCTTAGGAAATAATCTTATTTGTTGTTGTAGGATAGATAGGTTTGCTTGAATAGATTAGTCTTAGATAGTTGCTTTCATTAATTAGATTATACTCCTACCAGTCTTTTACCTTTGGCATATATTTTGCTACAACTCTAAGTTTACTTACCCCGGGTTGACAATTTAATTGAGGGTAGTTTAGTGTCTTTTTTAGTACATATAAATCACATAACATTTTGGCGTCATTCTCGGGGAGTTGTCTCAAGGTAAGAAGTAGTTAGGAAATAGATTATCCTTAGACCTTAGCATTAGTTTGGTGGCGGGGAAACTTTAAGACGAGAGGTAAGAACCTGCGCATCTGTTATAGAAGGTTCCCCCAAACCCAATAGTAGTTTTTCTTTTTTTCTTTTTTTGTTTATGAATAGACCTAGAAACCAAATGGTAGCTTTTTATTTTTGCTTTCTTTCATGAATAGGCCTAGAGACCCACAAGGTAGATACATTAAATCAAAATCCAACCTTTCAACCAAGGTTCCTTCCGATCTCTTTGGGGGAAGGAACGTTCTGTTTATAAAATCCGCAGACCGATACCGAAAAACAAGAGCTAGCTCAACGCAAAGAGTTAAAGCAGTATCTAAAGAGACTAAAACAAGGAGCACTATAGAACAAGAAATTGAGGTATCAGTAATAGTGGGATAGGAGGCAAGACCACTCAAGCCTTCCGCGGAACCAAACAATATAACCTTTGTTTTCTTACCACCATCAGGAGATCCTAACTTTGTGGACATCATCTTTGTGTGAACCAAGTTTTATCAAATGATAAGATGAATTCGAAGATGACCATTAGTTTGGAAGAACTCTCTCAAATCCTAGCAACAGTCGGGATTTCTTCTTTTCAAGAAGAACATATTTTGGCAGCAGCCAAAAGTGTATCTACCTCTCCTGAAATATTAGAAGAATCAAGGTCCTACGAGCTACAAAATGATCTTCCTTGCCAAATTGTGAAGGAAGATGAAAACTTATGGACTACCTCTGGTGGAGAGCAATCACTAAGACCTGAGATTGAGGAGTTCTCAACATCCATATCAACAGATCCTTTATGTACTTTAGAAATCAATCATCCAAAAGAAGAGGATCTGCATAGCATGATGAAGGAGATCATAGAAATTATTATTGATGAACATCAAGATTACATTGAAATTTTGGTTTCAAGAGGTCATCAGGCCACAATACTATTCTCTTCTCCAACACCTTCTGATGCCAAAACAAGTAGATCGGTTGCTTCTTCATATCCAGGTAATCATTGTGGTAACKTTTTCATATATGGATATGAGTATGTTTCTTATCTTKCTCCGCACATGGTTACATTGGAAGAGTTCTTACAGTTGAATAAAKATTTTCCCTTTCTTTTTAGGTAGGGTAGGATAGTAAATAAAAGYTGCATATTGTTAGTTTAGCTTAGAGTCTAATGCAGCCTCATTTTACATTTWATTTTTTTTAAGAACTATGAGATACATGTTCCTATGACTTGATCTCATTGATCTYATTAGTTTATTATATTTTAGAGTGTGGTTTTTGCAAACAGTTTTAGAGATCTCTATAGGTATTTATTTCACCAGGAGTAGATAGTTTCAAGGAAATATAAAAGAAGGATTTGTCTTCGAAACATTGCTATACTTGAACCTTGTTGTCTGCTAAGCATCAAATGAATAATGACTTGTTGTAATTAGCCATGTTTTTTCAAAGACTTTCATCTTCTTTTCCTCAAGGCATATTAAATAGTAGTTGCTCTTGAAACTCTTCACCACTGTATAAGGAAGTGATACCATAACTATCAAACCTAAAGGTCTCTCGTATAGTTTTTCCTAGAAACCTGAGTAAGTGACTCAAGTGTCTTTATCAAAGAGTAACAAGGAGGTCTGATTAGTGGTTAGTCATGGAAACATCACAATAACTTACAAAAGAAGAAAGTAAGTTGAGCCTAGAGATACCTTTATGTTCTTTCTCAATGGTACCATCCACTACACACTAAATATCTTGATTATATCATATCTTTAGATAAGCCACGTCTGCTTAAGTACCCCTTACATCGGGACAATCACTAAGTAATATAATGGAAAGTCATCCTCTAACATAAACACCATCCCAATTGAAAAAAAAGAGAAAGAAAAAGTTGTTTTCAGAGTTGTTCCCCCATCTTCTTGCATAAGAAATCTTATACTAAAATCTTAAAGGATGGAGGGCCAGTCTCTGAGGGTTTAAGAGGCTAACCCGCCGGGATACTGAACAGGTCTGCTAGCAGCGGGTACCGACCTGTGCTATGACTAGGTAAACCCACCAGAGTACTGAACAGGCTTGTTGGCAGCGGGGCATTCTACCTAGCGAGGATGGTAATCTACCAAAAATAAATAATAAATTTAAAACTTGTCCTGATGTACGGCATTACTTGCAAACAAAGCTGACATGAAGTATGTATGGTTAAGCTAAGGTTAATGAACTCCATAAACTTGCCATTGGGAATAACTCTGAGACTATCTTGAAACTCTCTTGCCTACCCCTTCTTATCTATATATAGGATCTCTTATCCTACAGATTGGTCTCATCAGACCAATCTGTAAAATTTTATTTTACACTTGACATACTATAAATCTTCGGCCATTGGGGGATACTGACTAGTTTCCTATACTTTTGATTGTGAGGTGTCACAATAATTAGGTGTGGGGGAGGGGTTCATGAGTTGACAAATGATCATTGGATAAAGAAGTAAATCTTTGTAAACATTTTGTATTATTTTCATGATACAGGTTATTACATCAGCAATCATTTTATCTTGAAGTGCTAAACTCATGTGTGCTATAAATTGTTGTATATGTCCTTAACAGGCCACTCTGTTGGTTTATTTTTGTTATAGGTCGTTCATTGTAGGTTTGACATTACATTTTTTTACAGTTTGTTCATTGTAGGTTTGACATTCCATGTTCTATGCAAGTGGATTGAGTGAGCATGGTGGAAAAATCAACAACAATGGAACACTCTTAGCCTGCCTCAACTCCTATTCACTATGTTCGTGGCCTCTGAGGAATCAATTGCCTCAGCCACAAAGCTCCCAAGAGTTGGAGACCACTGATTTAAACACCACCATTTGCCAAGAGAAATCTATAATAGGGTTTTCACAACCGAATTTCAGAACATCTCTGGAGCTAAGGGATACTCCAAGGAGTGGATAAAAGAGGAGTTAATCAACCCTCTCATAGTCATCACCAGATTGATTACATGTGAAGGTAGATATTTCGTCTTTAAAGCCTGTTAATTTCGATTATTAGCTCACTTTTAGTTCCATAAGCCATTGTAACTTTCCCTTTTACCTCTTAAAGAGTCTTGAGAAGATGTCTTCCCAAGTGAGGAAGGATGTAACTAATCCCCATAACAACCTATTTTACCACGACCTTATCAAACTACTTGTCTTAACCGAGTTGGAAAAACAGGAGAAAGCGTGGGATGAGTTCATTTAACAATTTGCAAACCCTCATCTTACAATCAAGACTATCAAGAAGACTCTTGATCTAGGGACTAATACTCCACCCAAACCCTCATGCTCAAGCTATTCCTTTATTGGAGAAACTTGTTGATACCCCTGCAGCCTCATCGGGCAAAAAGACCAAGAAACCTATTGCTAATTCATGGCACGAGGACGTGCCATATCTTCAGTCTGGGGGGAGTTTTCCTGAGCTAAAAATGCTAAGCATTTCCCATTTGTATAGCAAACCCATGAGAAGAGAAAGTAGGATTTCTGTCAAAATTCTGTCATACTGTCTTTTTACAAAATCTTGGGATATTATATCAGGAGTTGTTTGTATTGGTATGCTAAATTATATACTATTGACATCATTGTGTGTGTTATAAGCTCCTATGTGTTTTTATGTTTATGTTATAGAAGACTGCTTATACTTAACTACTCTTTGTGACAAATACAAAGCGATTACAACTACTAAATACTTATTGTCATCTGTATTACAAGATTATGAATAGAGGATCAGTTGTTTGAATTGTTACATATTGATGATAGGCAATAAAAATTCTCCTTTTCACCATGCCTACCAGTACAAACCAAGCCTTTTGTTAGTATCTGTCAGTTATGTCAATCACCAGTGATCAAATTTACTCTTTCATGTGATTGATAGGGTTATTAGGTCAAATTGTTATATTTTCAAAATAAAATTCTCAAATACAATTTGACATATCTTGGTTGTAAAATGGTCATTGTTGTGCCTAGGTGTCCTTACTACTCACTCCATTCATTCAAATTCATAAATTTTCATCATGGTCATGTCATCATTCCTCATCATCAATTTTCAAATGATTGTCTTGGTCAAAGTTTTTCTTCAAAATTTGTTTCTGAATTAAGGAGGATGAATTTGACAAAAGTGAAAGAGGTTTTTCTCAATAATATACCAAGAAACAAAAACCTCCTTCATTTTATGCACAGGTGTTATTTTTTGAGAGAAATCCCCCAAATATAGTCACTATAGGAGGGTTTATGCACATTTGGACAGTTTGACTTCAAGTCAGTTTTTAATAGGGTTGGAAAGGGCATTTGTAGTGATTTATGGTTCCATTGTGTAGCAGAAATCATAAAATTTCCACCCATACTACTTTCAGCCCAAATATCCTCTGGGAAGGCCTCCAAAATCCCTATCAAAGACCATGTCATGCTTCTACAAGTTTTGAGTAACCAATTTCAAGCTGGGATTATGAACAAATGGAAAAGTAATTTTGAAACCTGGAGGAGGTTTTTGTTCATAACATACCAACAAACAATAACCTCTCTCAGTTTTTTAATATACTTTATGGTTTGGGAAATTTTTTATCATCTTAGAGGCCTATGGTTTCAGAAAATAAAACACTCTGTTTTTTTTCTGTTTTAGTCATATTTTCTTTTTGTGTTTTCCTAATAACAGGGAATCAATTTTTGAAAAAAAAGAGAGGTTTTTATCAAGAACATATTAAAAAAAAATAACCTCTCTCAGTTTCTAAATATACGTTATGGTTTTGGATATATTCACATCTCTTAGAGGCCTAGTTTTTCATAAAATAAGACACTATGTTTTTCCTGTTTTAGTCATGTTTTCTTGGTGTGTTTTCCTAACAACTGAAAGTGAATTTTTGAAAACCAAGAGAGGGTTTTTTCAATAACATATTAAAAAACACAAACCTCTCTCATTTTTTACACAGGTTTTACTACCTTGTAGTTATAGGTGTCACTTTGATACCTATTTTTCACAAGTTCGTCAGGCCAGAATTGTTGCGCTTATGGGAAGTCACTTTTGGAACTAATTATTGCAGAGGTAAAATTGTTGTTTTTCATGGTTTAATAGATAAAGGGTATAATATACATCTCAAGGCTTCATCACATGTCATCAACAACCTCCAAAAACTCCAAACCCTCCAGTTCAAACTTAGAGAGCATGAAACACTGAGTTGTCATTTACGCCATGATAATGTTGTCCTACAACCCATGATGAATTTTCTGCAGCGTTAGGTTGATGATATTAACTGCCACCAATAATAATCTCTGGATGCAACTGAAACACCACGGAAATCCTAAGTCAAAATACCACGGGCAAGAGGGAGAAGCTTCTAAAGCTAATCCACCCCCGCCTTCGCAAGTTTAGTCATAAAGGGCAATTTCTTTTTGTTTGCAGTGGGACCTGCAAAATCTTAGGTGTGGGGATAATGTTGGGCCCGAGATATGATCATTTTCATGACGGTTATTATACACTTTTTCCATATGTATATATGTGTTTTTCATCTTTTGAAGGATCTTTTTGGAGAATTTGATGATAAAATGGTATGATCGGCATAAGGTACGTGTAATTCATGTTTAATGATTAAATCAAGTTTAATTCATCATGTTCTATGATTTCCAAGAGTTAATTCATGTTTTTCTGTTGTTACAGGGCAAAACGCACCATGTTTCTAGTTCCGACACTTGATCTGGCACTCGTTCCAGCACTCGTTCCGGTACCCGATCCGGCACTCGTTCTAGCACTCTTTCCGGTACTCGATCCGGCACTCGTTCCAGCACCCAGTATTGCACAAAAACGCAAGGCGAGTTGGCGGTTATGGCATTGGCGACCAGTGATGGACAAATCGGGCACATGGGTTTTCTTCATGATCGCCCCCTCCAACTACTAAGCTCAAGACAACTCGATTTCAATTGTCCAAAGAAGGCGATTATTGGCTTGCTCCGTTTTGTTAGTTAGGGCATCATTTATTGTAATTTGTCAATTTTAGAAGTGGTTTGAACCTCCTGTGGTCTACTGTTGGGGCTCAAAAATGTCTTATTTTCATCCACCTTTCCCTTCATCACTCTTCACATTTCATCGCCCCATTAACCTTTCATGATATCATCTTCATAAATATACTTGGGTTTCACCTTATTATTCTCCACTTTATTCATTTTAGTATTTAAAAGGAATTTGTGATTAAATGTTAGAAAATCAACATGTTTTCATATATATCTCAAATACATTTTAGTATTACTTAAAAGGAATTTGTGATTAAAATGTTAGAAAATCAACATGTTTTCATATATATCTCAAATACAGGGAGCTTTGTAATGTGAATATGAAGGATTAATTCGGGGTAAGGACTTCTAATACCCCCACCACTTCAAGATTTGAGGAGATAATTCAAGCCCATTCCAAAGGAGAAGATCGAGATTTGATTGAATATCTTATCCAAGATATATGAGAGATATATGTGAGGATTTGAAGGGATTATATTTTGTAATAATGGGAAATAGGTTGGAGAAAAGTGGATCTATAATACCAGATGGTTATCTTTATCTCGCTCATATATAAAAGAGTACGCTCTCTCTTCATGAGAATTCAATTAGAGTAATCAAGTAGAGAATTAGAGTAGTAATTAATGGTAGTCATTAGGATTCGAAAGAGAAAGTGATTCTTAGCTTTGATTCATGGTTTTGGTTTTCATGCTTTCAGTATTTTGTTATGAAGATTGATTTGATTATTGTAATATAAGATTGTTTTATTGGTGAGAGCTCTCATATGTTGTTTTGCCATTCAACTCTTCACATGTTGTATTCACTTTTCCTTCATGTAGTTCTCCATTCCTAGATTAATTTCCTTCACGCAATTTCTCATTCCTAGATCAATTTCAATTCCAAGTCGTGTGCTAGATTAATGATTATATTTCAGTCGTGTGTTAGATTAACGATTCAATTTCAAGTCGTAGCTTAAACATTAGATTAGATTAGTTATGCTTCAATCTTGCATATACTTTGTATGTGCTTCGTCAGTTTACGAACCCCGGGTTGACAAATTAAATAGTTGGGCAAATACTACAATGCAATTAATTCAACATTAGTTCTGCCCAACGTAACGACTAATGTTCATTTTGTTCCAATTGTTGTTCCTTTGAATAGAATGATTGTCGTTCCCTTTTACGATTGTTGTTCCTTTACAGGTGTTGCATCTCTGGAGGCTGGGGATTGAAAACGGGAGATAAGAACCTGCGTAGGCGACAAGTAAAACGCTTGTGCCAACGCCTACCTTTGGCCGATGCATAGAGGTTGTTTTTAGGACATCTTTAGAGCCCAACATCGACCACTTGGCATGTAAACATTATAAATACCATAGAGGTGGTCAGACATAAGTTAAGCATCATATACAACAATGTGATAGGGACAAACACGTTTTTACTCTGTTTTGAGTTTTTACATTGCCAGATTATGCCAGAAATACGTTTTTGAGTTTTAATGGTGAATTCTAGTTGCTGAGTTCGTGGTTGGCTTTTAGAAAGTTGCCACGACTTGTTGGGGGGCCCACCAGCAGTCTGGTTACTGTCTTTGTGCTGTTTATGCATTTCATAGTTTTGTTCTCTTTATTTTCCTGTACATGCATTTATATTTTGTTAATTAGTTTGTTGTTATAATCTAATTTGCTTGGACTCTCTTTTGCAGGTTAGTATGATAAAGTGTGTTAGCATGCATTAATCTCGTAGTTAGGAACGGATCTGCAGCCCCCTAGACTAACCCCATGTGTAATTAGATATTAGATTATGCTTTCTTTTATGATTTTACAATCAAGTTTAAAACGGAATTTTAATTAGAATAGAACAAAGTTTCAATTTGGGTTTTCTTTGACGGGGATTTGATGGATGGATAGAGTTGATTTCAGTTTTTAATTATAGCTTGCTTATTTCAATTTTACATAGATCTTGCTCACTTAGTTGTTGATTAATGTAGTTGTTAGTTTACTTTTTAATGTCATGTCTTAAATTTATGTTTTTAAGCATTTCTTTATTGTAGTTTGAATTGTTAGAATAAATGTAGCATAGTTTCCTTTATGTAATTTACTTTCCTAAAATTAAATTGCAATTATATTTCTTAGTTAATGGTTGAATCTAGTTTTGCTTATAAAGATGATCTCGTTATGTTGTTGATGGTTCATATATGAATAAGCAGGGTATCTAACATTGTTTTTGTCATGTCTAAACTCTCATTGGATTGTTTAATCCATACTTTTCATTTTGCCATCAAGATTAGTGTTGAGCTTATACCATTGGAAATGTCCTTTGTTGTCAAGTGTCATCGAGATATCATCTGTCATCACCGAAGGCATTCACACAACCACCAACATTATATCTAAATTGTCATAGGTTAAAGAATAGTTTTCATGCTTTCATAGATATAGTTTCTTGCTTTCATAGCTTAGGAAATAATCTTATTTGTTGTTGTAGGATAGATAGGTTTGCTTGAATAGATTAGTCTTAGATAGTTKCTTTCATTAATTAGATTATACTCCTACCAGCCTTTTACCTTTGGCATATATTTYGCTACAACTCTAAGTTTACTTACCCCGGGTTGACAATTTAATTGAGGGTAGTTTAGTGTCTTTTTAGTACATATAAATCCCCTAACAATTCTTCTTCATCACAACCTTCATTTTTAATGTGCGTCCTTGGAAGGCCAACTATCACAATGGTTCATTTCAACTTCCAAGTTTCTCAAATGTGTCAAAAACAATTAAATGTTTGTTACAAAGTTTACAAATAGTTTTTAGAAAGGATCAAGTTCGGATCAATATTTTTCCCATATTCCAGAGCACGATCCATTCTCTGTGTTCGTGATAATCCAATGAGTTCCCCCTGTGAAAAAATATTAGCCATTCCATCTTCTGAAATTAAGACTTTCGATGTCATTTGGCGTACAATAATCTCTATATGCTTATCACAAATCCGTACCCCTTGGGATCGGTAAACTTTTTGAATCCAATTGACCAAATGAATCTGACTTTCTTCCATAGTTATCATAGCACTGATGAATAACCCCCAAAGACTTCCAAGAAATCTTGTCATATCTCCAGTGCAATTTTGAAAACTTTCTTTCAGATTCATCAATATTGAATTATTCAAACGGGCTTCTGATGATGCTCAACTAACCTCATACAATATGGAGCATATGTTATTGTGGGACTTTCTCTTACATGTGCCAATTATCCCCAACCCAAAGGTGCATTATAGTGTGGTTTAGTTTGTATGGAGTATCTTGATTTGTTCCATAACTTTGGAAATATTAATAAGTTTCATTGATTGTGATGTTGGGTGCATTTTTTTCCACAAAAACTATGCATAGGGTGTAGAAACACAACTACAACTCATGTGCATCCCCTTGGGTTGATCAAACTTTATCAAGGTGTGTCCTAGAGTTGATCTAGTCCACTTTAATCACTATTGATTATGCATAAAAAGAACACATATATCATGACTACTTTAGATTGTGGGCCCTTTCTTTATGTCAAAACCCTTGAATGATCAAGCACCCTTTACAAAGGCCCCCTTTACAATGGTTTGATATATTTTGAATTGATTTTCTTCTTACACAAAGGAATTTCAAATTTGTATCTTTGTATCCACTTGCTCAATTCACTTGTGGAGGGATGAGAAAGACCATTGGAGGATTATTGAAGGACATATTTGAAGATTGTTGGGTATGGGATAGGCTCGAAGAGGAATGAACCCAATGATTAATTTAAAAGAGCACTCATTTTTTGATATTCCATCTTCAATGTTGACCCTCGTTCCCCAAGACACTGAGGGCTACTGGTCAACCATACCGTCGGGAGATCATGCTACCAGGATATTCCAACCACAGCACCTGTTTTCATTAGTTTCGTGACGAATTCCATTTAACAAACCCACTTTTTGTGCCCTCAAAATCACCTTCCTACTTTGGTGAATGGTCATGGTTCTCGGGCATATGGTTTGAAGGCGTTTTGACTTGGGATATGAATGATGAGTTTGGTGAATTAATGAAATAGATTCATAAGACCCACGTAACCATATATTGATATAAAGTTCATGAATAAAAGGTAATGGGTATATATATTTTTTTTAATAAAGTAATGCTCATGATATTTTAACACATAAACTTTACGTTTTAATAAAAAAATATTATTTAAAATTGTTTTTAATAAAAAATAAACATTTCAAATAATAATTATTATTATTGGTTTTTGTATTGTTTCCGATAATGGTGGGATTTGAGATAAAACAAAGACTCAGTGAAATTGAAGACTTGGTTTTCATGAGAAATAATAGGAAGGTTAAACTCGAGCAGAGACATAATTTTTTTTGGATAAAATAGGAAATGACTTGTTGAAGACTTTAAATACAAAGAGTAGGATAGTTTCTCTAGTAAATTTTGTGTAACATAAAAAAAAAATTGTGAGAACATTTTATATTACAACATTTGGCTCCAACTAGGAATAGTGCTTCCCTGTGATGCACTAAAGAACTTATAGACCTGTGCCTGATCCGTTTCTTGAAACCTTGTCCCTACATAGCTTCTGAAACATGTAAATTCATGTACCTGCTCTAAAATCACCTTCACCTCTATTTTGAAAAGCATCCTTATTCACAACTGAAATGCAAACTGCAAAAACCGAACTGGAACACTAAAACAAATGTTCATGGTAAGTTTATTTATGTACAAGATCTCCTATTCTAACTAGCGAAACTACTATGGTCAAGTAAAATCATGCTTCCAGTGTAACCAATTAAGCAATTGAACTTCTTGCATGTTTTTTGTTGTCAGAATAAATAGTAACATGAAAAGTTGGGACTCGACATGAAATTGGAACTCATACTCATAGTCAAAGAATGATGCAAAGCTTAAACTGACAAAAACCTCCAAATAAGCTATCATAGGATCATAAAAGTTATAAGAGATAATACTTTGACAATCAGTAAATACCTCTTCCTCCTATTCAAAATGAGTGGGTTGTCTCTTTAATTTCTCTACTCCATTGATGATGTCAAGCTTATTCTTTTGAGATTTTGATGAAGGGAAAGAAAAAGGTAACAAGTTACCTTCAATTGCTCTGAAATTATGACTTAAATCAGCGCATCAACATCTTCTTTATTGCCTTCTTCAGACTCTATCCGATGGTTATCATATATTGGCTTTGGTTCTTTATCAAAGATAGGATTTCTACTTTCATAAGACTGTTGATCAAAGTTTTTTGAAAAAGAGAATAATATTTTTTGTTGTCCTTGAACTTCATCATCATCTTTGTCATAGACATCATAAATTGATGTACAACTGAGATTTCTTGTAGGTGTTAATTTTAAAATTTGCTCTTTATCATTAGTAAAATGACTACAATAGTTATCTTCTTCATGATTCTCAACATATCCATGTTCATAACTATCATCAATAAATTCATTTTCCTCCTCAATGTTATAGAAACAATCTTCTCTATCAAATTCGTCATCACAACAATGCTCTAAAAGAAGCTTAGTTGGATAAATCCTTTGGCAATAAGAATGAAACATTGCATGAAAATCTCTTAAAGAGGAAATAGTAGTTGTAGATAAACCTCTATACTAGCTTCTTACATCTCCTTCAAGAGAAATCATGAACATATTCATGAGGACATCTTCATGAAAGATAGCCAATCGATGCATGCATAAATGGAAATCTATCAAAAGTTGAGCCAAATATCTTCAATATATCCTCTGAATATAGGAAGGTTGTCTCCCCAATCTTCTATGTTGGGCATAGTATTAGGAAAGTCAGGTATATTTGAAAAATCAAATGGAGCATACCTTATCCAAGAAGCAAATGAATTCACCACGAGAACACAGTGGAGTCACCGAGTGAATAACCAAAAAAATTGTGTTTGACCCTTGTCACCTTCAAGAATGAGACCTAATATTCATAAAACCCAGGGAAATATCTTGAACCTTTGTTTCCCCAGCAATGACGCCAATTTGATGTTGTTCCTTGAGATGTTCATGGTTGTTTAGGAAATATGCCAAGGCATATGAAAACCTACTTTAGGCCACAAGCTGGCTCTTGGACCATAGGGGATCCCTGATCAGATTCAAGAAAGTTGGTCTCTCGTTGTCACTAAGTAGCAACTCTAACATTAAGCACAAATGTCAGGTTTAGAATGGTAAAAACATGACTAAAATTTTGAAGGAAATATGGAAGCTAACTGGAATTAAAGACAATAAACCCTCTCATACCAAAGGCCTTTCCATTGAGTACTAGAGTTTCAATAGCATAGCATAAAATAGGAGATGACTCGTTGAAGACTTTAAATACGAAGAGTAGGATAGCTTCTCTAGTAAATTTTGTGTAACATAAAAAAAATTGTGAGAACATTCTACGTTACAACATTTGGCTCCAACTAGGGATAGTGCTTCCCTGCGATGCACTAAAGAACCTATAGACTTGTGCCTGATCCGTTTCTTGAAACTTTGTCCCTACGTAGATTTTGAAACATGTAAATTCATGTACATACTCTAAAATCACTTTCACCTCTATTTTGAAAACCGTGCTTATTCACAACTGAAATGCAAATTGCAAAAACTGAACTGGAACACTAAAACAAATGTTCTTGGTAAGTTTATTTATGTACAAGATCTCCTATTCTAACTAGATAAACTACTATGGTCAAGTAAAATCATACTTCTAGTGTAACCAACTAAGCAATTGAACTTCTTGCATGCTTTTGGCTGTTAGAATAAATAGTAACATGAAAAGTTGGTACTCAACATGAAATTGGAACTCATACTCATAGTGAAAGAATGATGCAAAGCTTAAACTGACAAAAACCTCCAAATAAGCTACCATAGGATCATAAAAGTTATAAGAGATAATACTTTGACAATCAGTAAATACCTCTTATTCCTATTCCAAATGAGTGGGTTGTCTCTTTAATTTATCTGCTCCATTGATGATGTCAAGCTTATTCTTTTGAGATTTTGATGAAGGGAAAGAAAAAGGTAACAAATTACCTTCAGTTGCTCTGAAATTATGACTGAAATCAGAGCATCAACATCTTCTTTATTTCCTTCTCCAGACTCTGCTCGATGGTTATCATATATTGGCTATGGTTCTTTATCAAAGATAGGATTTCTAATTTCATAAGACTCTTGATCAAAGTTTTTTGAAAAAAAGAATAATATTTTGTGTTGTCCTTGAACTTCATCATCATCTGTGTCATGGACATCATAAATTGATGTACAACTGAGATTTCTTGTAGGTGTTAATTTTAAAATTTTCTCTTTATCATTAGTAAAATAACTACAATAGTTATCTTCTTCGTGATTCTCAACATATCCATGTTCATAACTATCATCAATAAATTCATTTTCCTCCTCAATGTTATAGAAACAATCTTCTCTATCAGATTCTGCATCACAACAATGCTCTAAAAGAAGCTTAGTTGGATAAATCCTTTTGCAATAAGAATGAAACATTGCATGAAAATATCTTAAAGAGGAAATCGCAGTTGTACATAAACCTCTATACCAGCTTCTTACATCTCCTTCAAGAGAAATTATGAACATCTTCATGAGGACATCTTCGTGAAAGATAGCCAATCGATGCATGCATAAATGGAAGTCTATCAAATGTTGAGACAAATTATCTTCAATATATCCTCTGAATATAGGAAGGTTGTCTCCCCAATCTTCTATGTTAGGCATAGTATTAGGAAAGCCGAGTATATTTGAAAAATCAAATGGAGCATACCTTATCCGAGAAGCAAATGAATTCACCACGAGAACACAGTGGAGTCACCAGGTGAATAACCAAACAGTTTGTGTATGGCCCTTGTCACCTTCAAGAATGAGACATATATTCATAAAACCCAGGGAAATATCTTGAACCTTTGTTTCCCCAGCAACCGCACTAATTTGATGTTTTTCCTTGAGATGTTCATGGTTGTTTAGGAAATATGCCAAGGCATATGAAAACCTACTTTAGGCCACAAGTTGGCTCTTGTACCATAAGGGGGTCCTGTTAGAAAAGTGGGTGTGCTTGTTTAACCATAGACAATATAGAAATATCGTCACCCAACCATAGGCACAAATGCCACCCCCGAGCACCTTAACCTTGACATAGAAGAATTTTGGTAGAAAATTAATATCCAACCAAGGCTAATGCACAAAGCAAAGATAACCAAGACTGATCAAAAAGTCCAACCTAGAAAGACCGAAATTACAAGTTTGTAGTAACTGCAGCTACAGCTACCCTCCAGACTTGCGCACTAAATTTTTGTAGTACGCACTACTGAATTTTTGCAGTTGTGAGTTGTGTCTTTCAAATGAGATCTGGCGTCCTGTATTTATACTACTCCTCCTTATATGTATGGGATAACTTCTCATTATAGAGGCTAAAAATCAATATTAAATATTTCCTTTAGCCGACTTGTCTTCTAGGGTTATGTCCAATGCTTTAGGGTTTCTTCTTGCTTCCCGGAATATTCTATTATTGTCAGGGTTACACGTGGAGGTTAATACCTCCCGCAACTACCATAATATCAACACTCCCTCCTAGCTAGGGAGGTATTGAAAGCAATGGTCTTGAGAACAAACATACCATTCAACTGCCAGCATCATCGTAGCCACATAGGCTATCTCATGATTAGATCATGAGCACCATCATCACTATCAGTATCATCTGATATCATCAACTGCATCATCTCTCGAATCCATACTCTATCTGAGTAATTAATCATGATGTTGAATAAGTCACTCGCTCCACAAAGTGATACAAGAACCATTCTTCTAATCTGGACATATGTCCTAGAAGAATAACTATTCCAACAGATGTTGGAAGCCACACCATGGGCTACAAAGACTATTCTTCTAATCCAAACATATCTCCTAGAAGAATAAATTTCCTGGACTATTTTCCATCTGGAGAATGTATTTCCACCAGCACAATGACAATCCATCTAGCTAATAATCATTTCCAACACTACTGATAGTCTACATGGAAATCAAAACAATTACATTCAATAGAATAGAATTGTGTCTATCCATAGTAGTACACAACTACTATCTAGTGGTACACAACCACACCAAGTAGCACATGGCTACTTAATGAGTGACACATAATCACAACCAATGGAACACATCCATCACAGTAGCATACATCTATTGTCCAGAGACATACAGTCTCCATAGAAATCATATCATCTAATATCAACCTGCATAAAACAATATCAAGTGATAAACTGACTCATCTGAGTCATTATTCCACTCACATCTGTGATATTTGGAAGAGAATCTGCCCTCATAAGGTAAAACATCATCCATGGGATATCTGGACTATTCTTCTCAAGCATAGAAGAATAATTGTCCATTATTTATGAGCCTGGACCATTCACCTAATTGGGCCATTCCTCCAACACTAATCATGGTGCAACCTGGAGAGAATGATTCTGCCCTAGGTAATTCTTGTCCATGATTGCTAAACTTGGACCATTCACCTAACTGGGCCATTCCTCTGGCACTAATCATAGTGAAACCTGGATAGAATGAGTTTTCCCTAGGGAATGATTGTCCTGCACCAACCTCCAAAACGGACCATTCTTCGAAACTGCTCACAATTATGAACTTCGAAAGAATGATTGGCGGACCATTCTACTTGACTGCTACTCAGAGTGACTACCAAGAAGAATGGTTGTCCTGTACCATTCCCCCACACTGGCCACAAGGGGAATCATTGTCTATGGTACATCAACAATCTATCGGACCATTTTCATTATGAAAATGATTGTCCGA
Source organism: Picea sitchensis (assembly GCA_010110895.2). Classification (NCBI taxonomy): domain Eukaryota; kingdom Viridiplantae; phylum Streptophyta; class Pinopsida; order Pinales; family Pinaceae; genus Picea; species Picea sitchensis. The sequence goes on along the minus strand of SNQJ01S0001890.1, from coordinate 155,277 downwards.
ACTGAAAAATGCTTGTCCGTCAGAAATATCAAACCACTTTCCGAACGGGAAAGGAACTGCTCATCCTCAACCATTTTTCAAACTGAAAAATTATTGTCCATAAATCAATAACATATAAGTTCTCCCTCCCAACCTGGGAGTAATCTCTTCCTTTTTCAATAAGGAATTTGTTTCCACGAGCCCCAACTTGTTTCTTGAGTATGCAAACTTTTCATCTTGGGCAGAGGCTTTACCAAAATATATGTTATCTTCTCAACTGTGGAGATATATTGGAGAACCACTTCTCTTTTCTGGACTTCATCACAAATAATATAATGTTTGATCTCAATGTATTTCGGTCTGTCATGGAACACTGGTTTTCTCTGAAGGCTTCATATAGCTCTGATCATTACAATATATCATGGTTGAATTTAGCACTTTTGTTTCCTGCTAGCTCATAACATCATGGCAAGCCTCAAACCGAAACATATCCAAGTAGCACTTCTTTTGTCATCATGAGAGTTTTCCATGGATTAGCAATCCAGCATCCCAAACTTCTGAGTAACTATTCTGATACACCATCTATGTCATAGAAAGTTTTCACCACCCTTCTGTTGTATATGAGATACTCTTCATCGGGTTGTTTGAATCCATACAAGGTCTTCTTATATCTGCATACATGAGTCTCTTTCTGGTATAAGCTTCTTTATCACTTGCTTTATTGGGAAGAACAGTCTTTTACATGTAAATTCCAATCCATGAATACTACAAGAGGTATATCTAGTTTACTAGAACAAGTTGTTGTCATAGTCTTCTCCCTCCTTCTAGAAGAATGTCTGAATCTTGCAATGCCTCCATTCATAAGTCTTTTTCACATTTTCTTACATACATTGTTATTTATCATGACTTCCATTTCTTTTGCTTGATTGATTCTTAGTGGGTTCACACCAATCTGGTAGTCTTGTGATTCTCAATATAATAACTTGTTGTTCTTGTTTTTCTTTCTTTCTTTGAATCTTCATGTTCTTCCTCATGTCTCCCTTTAGCTCTTAGGTCCATGGGGTCTTCTATATCCCTGAAGACTCCAGCTTCTTCCTTTCATCATAGCATCATGGATGTATATGGACAACTGAGGATACTTTAAGCCTTCTTTTTGAAGAAGACTTCTTCTAGAGTCAAACTGAACACGTGTTACGCATCATGGTTGCTACTTTCAATTGGAACATGGACAGATACTTCATAATCCTCAATGGACCATATCATTTAGTATTAGCTCCCTCCTAATCATTTCTTCATGCATGAATGGATGCTCTTATTTTGGAATTATGTAATCAACTCCCTCCATCTAAGAGATTCCACGCTTCTTTCTACATCCTTATTGCCTTCTGCAAAGTGTCACAAGTCTTTTTCTAATTTCCTCTTGATTGCTGACTTAATTCTGTTTTGACTTCTTATGTGCTTCTTCAAGTTTGATTATGATTTCGGCTTATCTTGCAGTTGTTACTTATGTAATAGCTTCCATGGGAATTGTTTCCAAAGATTGTCAACATACTTCATCTTTTCATGTGTATTGCTTGACTTGTAGTCATCGTGATAGCAATCCTTATCCTTTTATTCTTCCATAGGTATCGTTTCCCTTGAACATATTTTCTTCTAACAAATAGATATACATGATGTGTACAGGAACTATGTAAACATGGTATATACAAGAGCTTTGAAGCATATTGTTACCTTGACTTAGAAGAAGAAGTATGTTTTATCCTTCTTGATTTTCTTTGAGGATTCCCTTCCTTCGACAACTATTGCTTCGTATGTTTCCTTAATTTTTTGTAACTCAGGACAGTGGTTCCTGTAGTGACCATATTTTCGACAGTTGAAGCATTGTATCTTTGACATATCCTTTTCTTGATTTGGTTTCTTCCTTGAGCAAAAATTCTTCTTATTCCTGAAATTCTTAAACTTTGTTGTAAAAGCTTGATCATCGTATTTCTTTTGGGATTTCTATTTTGTGTTAATCCTTGATTATTCTTGTGCACAACAAGACCAAATTTCTTCAAATGTGGGATACTCCTTTCTTGTGTTCATGCTTGTGGAAAATGCATCCCATGTCTTGGGAAGACCATTGAGTACTATATTTACCAGTTCCTTCTCTGAAATGATTTCTTCAATAGTTTGTAGTTGATCTCTTAACTGAGATATTATCACAAGGTATGATGTTATGTTGTCATCATCATTCATTTTCATGTCACGGAGATCATTCTTCAGACTCATTAGTTTTCCAATGTTTCTAACTGAGAAGAGGTTAGTTAGGGCATCATACATCTTCTTAGATGAGTCAAGATGAGAGATGTAGGGTATCAAGTGGTCTTTTACAGAGTCCATTATGATACTCATGGAATTGATGTCATTGTCTTTGAACTTCTCCATAACTGCAACATTATGAGGTTCCTTCTCTTTTCCTTCTTCAAATATGATTATGGTAGGTGAAAGAAAAGGAGGAGATGTAGTGAACCTCAAGACTCGAGGCAGTGAGGGAATGACCATTGAGGAATACATAGCCACCTATTGTTCCTCGGATACTCAAAAAGTGGAAAGTTAAGTCCCAATACGGAGCATAGAGAGTCTAAGCTTAAAAATCATCTCATGCACCATCGCACGAATTATAGGATCGTCATCTCTTCACTAAGCATCTTGGGCACTAATGTTTAATGGATTAGAGTGCTTGAGACCAACAATATTCGATTGGAGCTCTTCACTATTTATGTATATGAAGACTCAGCTTACATAATACAAGCTGAGGAGGATGAAGAACTTTGGGTATGGAAGCATTCTATGCACTTTCTTTTTCAAGAGAGTTTCAGCTATTAGTCCAAGAGTGTATGTATGTCCAAAAAGGGTCAGAGAACCATGTGTGTCTTGTTGAAAAAAAAGGATGTTGTGGTTGGGAGGCAGGCGATTGCCTAGCCCTTATGAAGATGACTTCATTCATTGGTGGTCACTAACGAGTGCCTAAATTGGCATATTTTCAGTACCCATTTAGTACTTTTTTCCTTACCATTTTTCCATTGTTCACTCTCTTTTGATATCTTCCTCGTCCAGTTTGTCTTACTTTTTTACATATGTATGAATTTTCTCATGTATGACATGTTTATGCTATTCATAAATATTCTTAAGGAAAATTGTTACCTTCTTGTACTAGCAATGCTATACAGGAGCAATTATAGTGGTTGCAACTCCTTGTAGGAGTTGCAACTCTGAGCATGACATAATTATTTCAAATCTGATCATGACACAGTTGTTGCAAATCTAAATGTGGCCCGTGTTGTTGTAACTCCAAGACAAAGTCTGCCAACACATCAATCAGCGTTACAGTCGTTCGTCAGAGATCGCTTCTCATATAGAAAGATGACAAAAGGTAAGTGGACAACCGAAAGAGAGATTAGTTCGTCTAGGAACTTTCGCCCAGTTGATCCAAGTCAACATATGCCTGCTCTTTTCTAAATTTTGGTAATATCAATGTAAATGGATGAATATCCTAATTCTCATGGTTGTCCATATGTCTCCTTGTTTTATTTAGACATTGAATGTATTGTATAAAAACCTCATCTTTCCTTGAGCTTGGATAATGATTCTAGTGATAGCATACGGCTGTATTGTAAAACTTAAGACTTCAGAAATATAATTTCCTTTTCTCCTCTTGTTCGCATGATGATGTTTTGAGTGTTTGTGTGATTTTGATTTTGTAGCCGGTGTCTTGTCTAAGGGGGTAGGGCCCCCTCCATATTTAGGTACTACATGTACATTAAGAGTAGGATTAGCATTTCATTGTTGTTCATTTAATTCTATAGTTATTTTATCTCTTTATATTTCTACAATTCCATACTTTGTAAATAGTTAATTGTAATTCTGGTGTGGTTGATATTTAGTTTCTTTGTGTTGTGGATTCTACAATCATAAGTTGCAACTTGGTGTTGATTCGATCTATGTAAGTTTGTAATCACGGACGTTGTTTCAGCTCTCATTGTTGCAATTCGCATTGTTGTAACTTTCATGTTGCAACTCCGCTTGCAACTTTACTTTATTTTGCTTTCTTTCATATTTGTGAACATCTTTGTTCTTCAGCTGATTGGGATTGATATTCTATTGAATTTACAAATTTTCATTGAATGTACAAACACATAATTGTTACAGCAAGTCAATATTATCATCATATTTGAGAAAGTCACCATTAGATATTAGCATAACCTTCATTTTCGCAAAGAGTGAATTACTTTTCTGCAATGTGATTTCCTTTCTGCAAGAGTGATTTGTTTTCCGCAAGAGTGATTTACTTTCTGCAAGTGTTATTTATTTTCCGCAAGTGTGATTTACCTTCCGCAAAGTGTGATTTCCTTTTCCTTCAAGCGTGACATTTATTTTCCTGCAATTCAAGAAATGGTGTAGATTGGTGACTTAATTGAGCATCTTAAAATCTCGATTTGTGACATTAAAAGTACTACAACTCCATAAAAATTACAGCACTACCCTTGCATATATAGTGCACGACAGTTCATAAGTGGGATACAACCTCGGATTGATAATTAAATGTACAAATCTTCAATTCCTTACTAAATTAATTAGGAAGTAATTGAAAAGTTCGGCAATTGCGACAGGTGATAGCTATCGACGACTATCCCTATGAAGGGATAAATTACACCAGGAACCCAGACATGTTAGTACCTCCCAAAGTTGCACTAGGAGATATAGGTAACAAATTTTTTTAAGTCTTTGTGTTATATAATTTGTATGTATTTCATTCAAGAAATAACTCAAGAGGAAAACCAAAAAGAATATATTTTTGACGTGGATCATGACTTGAAAAAAAAAATTGAATGCCCAGATATTGGACCAATACAACTAGCCGGATACCCCTAGGGAAGAGGTGAATACCATCCCAAAAGGGATGCAGATAGAGTGCTGCAAATTTTTCAAAGGAACCTAGACAGAGTTACCCACCAAATCCTGGTGGTACAGATCGAGGATCTCCCAGACCAGATGCAGCGTCAGGTCGTCGAAGTACCATGGCCTTGGGTTTGACTCTTCCAACGTGTAGCCAATGTTATAGTGTGTTACCATGAGGCATACATAGGGGTAGCACCCTTAGCATAGTCATTATGTACTATATGTATCGGCCTTATAAATGTATATCCGGGGCTAGAGGCTCAATTTTGTAAAGTCAATCCATAATTTTGTACTTGATGGATATTAAAAAAAAAAAATATATATATATATATATATATATATATATATATACTTTTGCCTTGGATTTTTACTTATATTAATGTTTATGTGCAATGTGATGCCTTATATACATGCATGCTTATGAACTTAAGAATGGAATAAATGTCAATCTAATACATAGTTAGCAAATGCATCAGTCATGAGATTCTGACTCCTAGGAACATGCACATATGTAATGAAATCAAAAAAATGCTCTAGAACACTTACCCACGGGAATTGTCAGAGAAGATTTGGGTCACAGATCCAATACTCTCCATTGAACAGAGACACAACTAGTTGGGAATCCAAGCGAACTTCCAGAAATTGAATGCCATGTGAAATGGTGTCTCTAAGAATTTTGATCGCGACGCTATATTAGGCCATGCTATTTTTCATTGGCCCAAGAGAAGATCCCCTTGAAGTCGCCAACTGACCCATGGGTGAATAAATCACCCAAGTGGCGGAAGCAAGATTCCAAGTGTGATAGTTAGCACTGTCCGCAAATCCTATAAATACAATTGATTCTTGAGACATTTGCCACCCAAGTAGAAGCATGGTAAGAAAAAATAAAAGAACAACAAAAACTAAGCTAAGTCTAATAATGCCAATATACAACAATTAAAAAGGGGGAAATGCATGAGCATCACTGCTCAAGCTAGTACCTCTTGAGATAGAGCCCATTTATGGGCTCAGCCAATGCATTCCCCTCATAATCAGCAAGTTCATAAACACATTGTTTCAACACACACCTCACAATGTAAGGCATGTTCCACATCGTGTTAAACTTGTATGCCCCTAGAGCATCTTCGTCATGATAATAGACCAAAAAAGTATCTCCTTCAGAAAAAATCCTAGGGCGAACAAACTTATCATATTGAATTTTAGCATGCTTATTATGCACCTTGTTCATCGTGGAAAAATATTGACGTTGCTCGTCAAGCTGCTCCAGCTGAACAAGAAGTTCTTTGAGCTCGGACGTGTCGAGAAGGAGCTCAACAGTGATTTTTAAGGAGGGGATTTCACATTTAATGGGAAGAACTGCCTCAACTCTTTGAATAAGTTGAAATGGAGAGAATCTCATAGCAATATTCACTAAAGTTTGGTATGCCCATAATGCCAAATAAAGCATCAAGTGCCAGAAGGACTTGCTTACGTTAATTTTTCATTGAAGAATGGTCTTAAGAGACTTGTTAACAGCCTCCACCTAACCATTCGCTTGAGGATATAAAGGAGATGAATGCTCCTAGATAAATCCCAACTTAGAAGCTAACTCTGACATCATTTTATTCTGAAAGTAATTTTATGGTCAATGGAAATATGCATCGAAACTTCGAACCTAGCAATAATTTGATTGAACATGAAGAGTGTGGCAGTCTCATTGTCATTAGAAAACGTCGACATGGACTCCTCCCACTTTGTGAAGTATTCAATGACCACAATAATGTATTGATGCCCCCTAGACGAAGTTGGGTGGCATGTCGTAAAATCTATCCTCCACTTGGTGAAAGGGTCGACAACAATGATAATAGAGAACAATAGAATAGGATGTGCGTGCATATTCCTAGAAAAAATTTGACACAGATGACACTTCTTAACCACCTCTATGCAATCCTTGAAGATCATAAGCTAAAAGTATCCATCACGCATGATTTTTTGGGTTATTTACAACCCAGAAAGATGAACGCCACAGGCCCCACTATGAGAGTCCTTCGGCACACTCTTCGCCTCTCTGTGGATCAAACAATGATGAAGAATGGAATCAACCCCCCACAATACAAAATGTCATCGTTAATGAGATAATTCTTCACATGATGTAGAATACGTCGTCGAACGTACCTAAAATATTTTGGAGATACACAAGGATATCCCCATACAAGGGTCAAAGGAAGAGATGAGGAAAATGTGCTCATCGGAAAATGATTTTGTTATTATGACATCCTTCTCTTCACTCGAATACTCTGACATGAGCTTGGAAAAAACCAACAATTTTTTGGACTTAGCAAATGTGAAGTCCAGATAAAACTCTTGTAATATAACAATCCACTTATTATATTTTCCCCCGACAATCTGTCGGGTTAAAACATACTAAAATGGATTGACATTTGTGATCATGTGGTTTTTCACAAAAGAGTATAATGTCAAAGCCTTTGTACAGTGTACACGGTCGTCAAAGCCAACTTTTAAACATGTGAATAATTAAGTTCAGGACCCACCAAGCCACAACTAAGATAGTAGATAAGTTCTCTTGGAACGTATCATCCTCCTGAACCAAGACCATACTAATCGTTGATTCTGATGTTGCGAGGTACAACAAGAAATCTTTGTTACATTCCAGGGGACTAAGCAAGGGGGAAGACATAAGAGCCTTCTTAAGCGCATCGAAAGATCATTGAGTGAAATCGTCCCAAATAAATGGGACCCCCTTTTTCAACAAGTGCATAAACCCCTTGGTGATGTCGACATAATCAGATATGAAACAACAAAGGAAATTGGATTTCTATTAGGGAAAATTTTAGGGGCTATATGGCACCCATGGGATAATTTTTCCAAAAAAAAGATTCGCCAGTTTCCATTTTTTTTAAAAGTGATTCGCCCAAATTCTATAGCATAAAATTATTTTACCTTAAAAATAGCCCAAATTTTATAGAACATATATATAATCCTTAGAAATTTGAATATTTTTACAAAAATATCACCAAACATTTTATACTTTGCATATTAAGGACTAGTAAGATTCGTCAAGGTTTCTACATTATGAGATAAATTTCCATCCTTAAAAGTATCCATGCTTTCCCTTGTAAGCTCTGAAGTTTTTGAATGTTACACAAGGGAGGCAATTGAACTATTTCCTCGACCTTTAAAGGATCAACCATGATCCCCTTATTATATATGATAAAACCCAAGAGACACCCTAAAACGATGCAAAAGATGCATTTGTTAGGATTCAACCGAATTCTGTAATATCGGCATCGTTCGAACATAAGGTGAAGATGAGCAGGATGATCTTCTCTCTTGTGAGAGCGAGTAGCTAAATCATCTATATAATCCTCCACAATGTGCTTAAGATCATGAAACGCGAAGGACATGGCCCATTGAAACATAGCGCTAGCATTTTTTAGGCCAAAAGGCATCTTCCGATATGCGAACGTACCCCAAGGACACATAAACGCAGTTTTGTGTTGATCCTTGGGATGAATCTAAATCTGGTTATAACTGGAGAATCCATCCATGAAAGAGAATATCTCACTCCCTGCACACTCATAAATAATTTGATATATAAATGGTGTGCATAGATTGTCTTTGGGACAAGCCTTGTTTAAATCTCTAAAGTCCATGCAAACTCATATTGTTCCTTGCTACTTGTCTACCGGAACGGGGTTGGATACCCATTCATTCAAGGGAACAAGGTAGATAAATACATCTTTGAGAAGATTTTCCACCTCATCCTTTATCACAATTTTCTTTCTAAGATTCACGAGTTGAATTTTTTATCGAACAGAATTCGCTTTATCATACATTTTAATCTCATGTTCAACAATTTGGGGATCTGTGCTGAGAATTTCCTTAAATTTCCAAGAAAATATGTTGTGAAACTCTTTAAACAAGTCAATGTAAATGCGTACCTCATATGAAGAACAGTCTACCCTTATGAACATGTTCTCAACGACATTGGGGTTATGAGAGATGTTGATTGGGATTGTTTCTGATATGTTTGCCATGTTTCCCTCAGCATACACTCCATGTGTCTCCAAGGGGTTCATGGGTCGATTTTTATCTCCAATCAAGGCCGATTGAAACTCTATTCTCTCAATCATATCAAGGTCCGAGAGGAAGTAAGACATGTGGTGTAAGTCCACCTAAGGCCATTATGGCCCAGTCATCACCTCCATAATATCCTCGATAAAATAATCTGACTCTTATGTCCATGAAGGAGTAGGATCAATGTCTGCAGTGGACATTGAATTACCTGATAAGATATCTTTGTTGCAGACAATAGAATATCATTTCTGGCATGCTTAGGCCCCTCCACCAAATCCAATGGATAAGGTAGAACCCACAGGTCCTCAAAATATGATGTACGACAATGGTACACTTGGGACGTGGGAACCGAGAAGATCGGTTGATCATAACACATTGGAACATAGTTAACGTAAGAGATGGGCGTCGCAAAGTTAAATGTTCCCATCAACGAAGGATACAACCCAACACCCATACTTTGAGTGGTCATCTCGTAATTACCAACTAACGAGACAGTAGATCCCATGGATGCATCTAAATCATTACGAGTAAATGACACTTGATCAATAGTTACAATATTCCCCTCATGGGGG
>SNQJ01S0001890.1:91131-133378 GCA_010110895.2 Picea sitchensis | reverse complement strand
AAAAAAACCCAGATCCTCCAAAATTCTCTTATCTTTTGAAAAAGTTTTAAAATGCATCAACTAACATTTAGTCAAAAAGAACATATTGTTGGTCCCTGACAACATCCATTTCTAAAATCAAAGAAATGGATCTACATCCATGTTTTTTACTCTATCAAGAGAGCTTAGACAAAGATATCCTACGTCTCCATTCTTTTTTTGTTAGTAGCAAGGCACTTGAATGCATCCATGTTTTTTATTCCATCAAGGGAGCTTAAACAAAGATATCCTACGCCTCCATTCTTTTTTTTTGTTAGTAGCAAGGCACTTGAATGCATCTGTATAAGAATATAAAAGAGAAGACTCTAGCCCAATGGATTAACTAGAGTAGTTGAGCACTGTGAACTGACACTCATCTTGTTACTTCATCTATTATGTGGTTGATGTCATCTTGCTTGGCATCGATATTTAAAAAAAAATGATATTGAAAAATACAAGATTAGATCTTTACTGTAGATTTGTTGGACTGAATCTTTGCTATAGAGCTATTTAGCAACATCAAGGGATCAACAAGAGATGTTGGCTCAAGTCTCATCATTTAATGTATCTCCTTGTAATGGAATAAAGTATTTGGGATTCATGTTATAAACAAATAACTTTATATTCAAATATTGAAAATTAGTTGTATAAAAAACAGAGAAAATAGAATCTCAAATTGGAGCTACAGTTAGCTCTCTCCGTCAGGGTTATACAACAAATCAGACATGCATATGAAACAATTTGAATACCTAAATCAGAAAAGCCTCCAAAAGCAATTATCAATCCATATAAAAACAAAACCATTGCCTTCAGATGTCTTGATGGACCTTTCCAGGGGAGATCTGGAAAATGTGGAGCCGCCAAAGTTCCATTACTAAAGGAAAATCACAAGTTCCACATAAAAGCTTATTTGGGGAGAGGACCCCATAAATAGGCAAAGATGCAAAAAAGACGAATCCACTCTGGCTAATGATGAAGCTGACAATAGAGAAAGAGAACCCTACAAATTCAAATTCTAGGACTTCAAATTTAGTAAGAGTCTTACATATTCAAATTCTAAGGCTCAAATTGGAGCTACAGTTGGTTCTGTCCATCCTAGTGACACATCAAATCAGATATGCATGACAAAAAATGGAAACCCAGATCAGAAAAGCCTCCAGAGATGATTATTAATTCATATAAAAATAAAAGAATTGCCTACAGGTATCTTCATGAACCTTGCCAAGGGAGATCTGGCAAATATAGAGCAGCTGAAGTTCTATTTCTGAATAAAAAACAAGTTTCCCGTACAAAAGCCTCTTTAGAAAAAGAGTCCAATAACCAGGCAAAGACACAAAGCTGAATTCGCTGTGGCTGCTGAGGAAGCTGACAATAGAAAAAAATAAAAATAAAAAATAAATAAAAAATAAAAAATAAAAAATAAAAATAAAAAATAAAAAAATAAAAATAAAAAAAATAAAAAAGAGCCCAACACATTTGAATTACAAGACCCAAAATCTGCAAGAGCCCCTAAGATTCAAATTATATGACTCAAAATTAGTAAGAGCCTGCATAATCAAATTCTGGAGCTGAAGCCCACAAGGGTGTGGACCAATTGGCAAGTGCCATGTATATAGAAGGAAATTTGTAGATAGAAGTCTCAAGGCTCAATTCTCACCCTAACTAACCTGTGCACCATTCATGCAGTCTGCAGGGATTCTCACCCTAACTAGCCTGTGCACCATTTCATGCAAGCTGCATGGATTCTCACCCTAACTAACCTGTGCACCATTCATGCAGGCTGCATGGATGCACCAGGTATTAGTGGAAGCCACCCAGTATTGTGGAAGCCACCCGGTATTGTCACACAGTACAAGAACCACGAATTGCCAATTCCCCAGCCAAAAAAAAAGAAGAAAAAAAAAATCTGGAGCTCAAATTAACCCATCAACTGGATCAATGGTAAAGGCATTCTTAAAAACCTGATTCCATTTTCAGCCTTTCTCAAAATTAAAGAATTCATAAGGTGCTTTAAACCTTTCTCAAAATTAAAGAATTGATAAGGTGCTTTAAACAAAAAGGCTAATTATCAGCAGACAAGCTCTATCTATGAATTAAGGTACAATCTCAACTGAATAACAAGCAACAACCCCCACATCCAGCTATCCTTCGAACTCTTTCTGACTAACTCGCGCGACAGAGATCAACTACTCTTTCACCATCTAATGCTCAATACCATATCGAGAGTTGACAAAAAATATCTTCCATTTAAAAACTAAAAAACTATTGAATTTTTAGAAATACATGAACAGAACCCTGGCAAAAATTAATGTCCTTCTTGCATTGTTGCTGCTCAAATAAAAACCCCAAAACAAAAACAAATAATCAAGTGCTTTAAACCATTTTTCAATACAGTATCTAACCCAGCGCTCATCCAAACTGAACGATAAATCTTACATCACCAAAAATAGACCAGTGAAATCCAAATAAATACCAAGCCTACTACTCAAAAACCTGAAAGACCCAAGAAAGGTTGCGCATTTCCAGAAGAGGACTGGTGGTGTCAAAAGACACCGTGGGGGTATGAAAATGATGAAAAATAAGCAACAGGACTAGTTAACCTCCGAAGCCATAGAGGGTCCTGCCCTGCCTCTTCAGGGAATAGACGACATCCATAGCAGTCACCGTCTTTCTCCGAGCGTGCTCAGTGTATGTGACGGCATCCCTGATCACATTCTCCAAGAATATCTTGAGGACGCCTCTGGTCTCTTCGTAGATGAGACCGCTGATGCGCTTCACGCCTCCCCTCCTGGCAAGACGCCTGATGGCAGGCTTGGTAATCCCTTGAATGTTATCTCTCAGAACCTTCCTGTGCCTCTTGGCACCTCCCTTGCCCAAACCCTTTCCTCCCTTTCCTCGGCCTGACATTTTTGCTCCTTGCTGTATTTCTTCTTTCTTCTTTGCTCTCACCTCGTACTCTGCCTCTCATAAGCAGGCCCCTCCCTCTATTAAAAAGGCCGAGGTGCCCTTGCTTATGCTTCTCCATGTGAGTTTGAATTTCAGCTTTGGCGGAAAACAATCTCGACCGTTCGATTGCCGATCATAACCGACGGTGCACATTCACTAGACGACGCGGATCAAGGATTGTTATGTTCACGATCCTCACTTTTGTACTTCTATCTTTCTTAATCGGATCCCATTTGCTAGAGGTTGCTTGTGCTTTGGATTGTCGATCACTATCATTCTTTTTGTAGATCACACCCAATGAAAGACCTCCCTAAACAACTACACATATCCTATATCCTTTGATCTTTTTGCGACTCTCACGGGCTTTGAGTGACTTTGGAAAAAAAAAAGTATGGCTTTAAACACTTTGAAAACAAAAGCAAATAATGTCATTCTCACTTATAAAGGTGAGTAGGTGGAGATTGTTTCATTATACACATATCTAAGAGTAATCCTTTTGGACCAAAGTTTAGTTTGACACTAGCAACAAAGTCTGGTTTAAGTAAAGGTTACATAGCCCTTGTTTTCTTTGAGAAGCAGTGTTTCTAGTTTCAGTGTCCACACATCTAGGCAAAGATTTGTCTCTTTCACTCACTTGTCATGCCCACTCTTCTTTACGGATGTGAGATTTGGGAACCTTACCTTTGAGTTGCAAATCAAAGTCAGATAGAGAGAGACATTATTCAAATTCTCTCCAAACAGATCCACACACAGAGATGAGATCCTGAAACCATCATTCTTATAGAGTCTGACACTACGTCAATCATTGCCTCTGTGGTTTCCCGTCTTGTGACAACAATTCATAGCCTTAGGCAAATGGCCACCCCCCAAATGGATCATCTCAAGGGTCCATGTGTTGGACTCGTGTCTTCCATGCAACAAACAAATGATGGGATCCACTATGGCTAGTATGTCAAAACCTCGTCGCTTCTCCATTTAGTCCATCTTGAAATTGAGAGGTTGCCTCCTCACAACTTTTTGATGGATGCATCGACCTATCCTAGAGAAATGCAAGCATGGTCATTTGAGATGAGATCTTCAAATATTATCTTTCATCCTCATGGGTTGCACCCATAGAGCCACTCTAAAGCTCCATTACCACTATAATGCATATCTTTGTTTCAGTGGTGGGCTAATTAGACCTCTTGGATATGCCAAACTCTAGTTGTCTCACATTGTGAGACCCTGCCACATACTAGACTCCACTACCATTAATATCACATTGAGACAAATCACCATATTCATCAGGAGAATCGTACTTGTCAAACTTGTTCTCGAGAATTGAAAATTGAGGACCACTTTGTCTTCGTATGCTCATTGTACTATAAGATCATAGGGCAATTTTTCTACATTTTTAGGGACTTTTATAGCAAACTTTGGGGCTCTTTGGCATACGAGGATTAGAGGTGCATGACCCTCTTCTTTTGGAATATGTTTGAGTTGTGTCGTTGTCTTTGTGGAGACAAAGCTTCCAAAGTGACCCATATCAGGGTGATTACTTATAATTTCAACAAAGCCTAAGTGGGAAGAGACCTCATGACCAACTTACTAACAAATTGGGCAAGTGCATTAGATAAAGCAAATCCCTTTGTGAATCCCTTAGCCTCACAACCATAACAAAGTTATTTTCATCCTCAAATGGTAGGAGAAATGTCCTAAGATAGTGTGACTCAATTGCTTAGTGCAAAACTATCTCTTAATCTTATACTTGGTTCTCATTCAATGCACTAACATTCTCACTTTTTGGAGTTTTTTATTCTTGACCTGGCTTTATATATTTTATTTTATTGACTCAATGTGTTTGCACCCCCAATGTCTTCTCTCTATTAATATATTTCATAGTGTTGTGAGCAATTCTTGGCCTTTCGTTGACATTAATAATAATAATAATAATATACCTAACATTTGTGTGTCTTGGAATTGTTTTTACAACATAAATACCTACCTAAAGTGTTGCATTGCAAGACAATAATTTTGTTGGATATCAACGCTAGCAATCTTTTATGATTATGGTTCCAAAACTTATCTCTTATATCCACAATATACACTTACAAATAATACACTCGCAACACCATTTCAAGTGGTTACCTTAACTACCACTAGTGTAACAAGGAACAACCGCAAATCTAACCAGGGGGTGGTTTATTAAATTTGTGTAATATTAGGTGGGAATCTAACCAGGAGTTTCAAGTTTCATGGAGGTTGATCAATTTCTACAAGGTTATTCTCCTAATTAGTTTTTGTTAAAGGCTTCCATCAGAGGGTTGATGGAGCTTCTTAGGTATCGTGGGTTTTCCCTGGTTCAATAGTTTTTTAGTGGTACTAGAGGGGGAGTCTTTCCTGGCGAGTGTTTTTAGATTCTTAACTAGCTATTAGCGCTCAAGGTTTTAGCTCCCAAGCTTTTTTAGTGGGTTAGATTCCCACACATCCTTCCACTAAACATCATCTTGGCATGACTGGTGTAGTAAATTTTCATTATTGCACTGGTTTCCGGGATGATAGCCTCTGAAGTGATGGGTGCTCTGTCTTATCGTTATTTATTTGACTGTCCTTTATTAAGTTTTACTTACTAAACGAGACAGTTCAGCTGTTGATTAACAATCTCCTCCTAAGGTGGCAAACGATTAAGGTTGTGTGGAACTTTGGTTATGGATCGTGAGGTCAGCGCACTTTTGGGTGCGGCTGATGAGGAGCCTTGGGATCAGGCGGGTTTCCTTTGATCGGTGGACGAGCTATGTAGGTGTAAAGGCAATAGGTGCTCACTTAATGAGAAATTTAATGAGCCACTAATGCACTTGGCGGAGTTATCATTACCCTCAACCTCTGGTTCTAAGCTTTTGCACCAGTCTATCGCAGCGTCGGGTCTTTCCCTCAACAAGGAAGCTTCCATTCTTCCCGGTGCAGTATCTGAGGTTTATTCAGTTGAAGGTGTTGATAAGGCGAAGGGAAACCAGGGTAAAGGTTATAAGGTGGTAGGTCTGAAGACTAACATTGATGCTCAAACATCAGAGCTTCAAGGGGGTGGCTCTTTAGGAAAGCGGGGATCTCTGAAGCGTTCTACGCGGGTGTGGAAGCCTAAGCGAACCAAACACAAAATGGTTCTGGGTATGGACGTGGGGCTCAAAGAGTCGTGTTCGCTTGCTCTATGTGATCTGGTGGGAAGGTTGGCATACCGACCTTTATGCAATATGACCATTGCGGAGTGGATGTGAGTAACCTGGGAACCTCTACTGAGTTATTCTCCGGTATTATTGACCCTGCCGAGAGGATGGTTCAACTTTGTATTTAAAATCCCGAAAGATTCAGCTCGAATATTAGACAGGTTCTGGGCTTTTGAGGGTGGTAGTCTGATGCTAAAGAGATGGCAGATAAGGTTTAACCCATCGACGGAATATTTTAGCTACCGTCACCTCTAGGTCCTACTCCCGGGCCTACCGCTCCAACTATGAAACGTCAAAGCTTTGGAGGCAATTGACAATGTTTTAGGACGTTTTATCAAGGTAGACAAGGAAGCTTTATAGTCTTCAGACAAGAGGATGGAAAAAGTACTTGTGGAAGTGGACATCCATGCAGGACTTATGGAAGCATTGGAGATTGAGTGGAGGGGTCTCCTACTTGTTCAAACATTAGACTATTTGGGTATCCCATTTCGTTGTATGATCTATAAGCGAACTGGTCATCTTCGGAAGGACTATCATCAAGGTTATGGAACTACGGTGGAGGAGGACCCCTCGAGGGATAATCCAACTAATGGTTACTCCTCTGGATTGGACGCGCAGGAGTCGGGAGATTTTTCGGGTGCGAGGGATTTGGATAGTCCAGACTCTCCGAATAACACCTTCATAGGTAAGTTAAAACACTATTATCCATCTATATATTTTACTTTATCTGTGTGGGAAAGAGACCACCTAGATGCTTTTTTCCTTTCGGATTCGATACACCCGTCAGTGATTTTTAAGAGTAAGGTTACTGAGACTCTACTAGAGAACTCAGACTCGTTAGAAGCACGGATTGAGCCCCTACCTGTCCCTGTAGTTACTCAAGAGATGAGTAAAAGTGAACTACCGAGACTTTGATGGAGGAAGAATCACACTTTGTCCCTAGTTATGGAGAACCTGTCTCTAGTGATCAATCCTTGGATAGGATGATTACGGCCTTGGTTCCTACCTTCAGAGAGGCTTCTAGCCATATCCCAATTCCGACTTTCTTGGGGAAGGAAGTTGTGGTTAGTGTTGGGTATAGTGGTGTTTCTAGAGTATCTGTATGTGAAGGGGTTTCAAATGGAAAGGACCTTGCATGGTCGCGGGGATTGGGGCTCGAGTTATCACCTATCAAAACTAGAAGTGCCCAAAAAAATATGGGGATGAACCTTTCCTTTTTGGCAAACCAGCTTTCTTCTAACACTGATAAGGGGGCGCTTAGAGGCATGGAATCCCTTGCAAGGGATAAATCATGATCCTCCTCTCTCTCAATATCAGAGGGGTAGGAGGACCCCTAAAACTAGCCTCCATGCGAAGACTTATCACAAAAACTTTACCCAATATTATCTTTCTACAAGAGACCCTAGTGGACGAGGAGAAGGCAAGGCATTTTATGTATGCGCTCAGGCTGGAGTGGATGAATTGTGTTGTTAGTTATGTGGGAAAGTCGGGAGGCCTCCTGGTGTCTTGGGATCCCAGTTTATTTGAATTATTGCCTGTCCTAAGCTGTGGCGGTATTTTTTTGTCAGGTTCCAGCTTAGTGGATAAAAGGAAGATTTCTCTTATGAATGTATATGACCCTTGTACAAACCGCAAGCACTTATGAGAAAAAGTGGAAGGCAGGGTTCTACTAGCTCATGTTGACTTGATAATGGTTGGGGACATGAACTTCACAATAAATTCAACAGAGGTTTGGGGTACAACAACTTTGGTTGACCCTTTGGCGGTCTTCTTCAAGGAATTATTTGAAAAAAACAAGTTGGTTGATGTGGCACCTGCCGAGTTGGTTCCTACGTGGCGTAATGGTAGATATGGAGAGTATGGAACTGCTAAAAGGATTGATAGAATCTATGTGGCAGAGGATCTTATTTCGCTAACTATGAGATACAGGACTTGGGTGGAATATCCTTACTTACCCGATCATGCTCCGGTCTTTCTACAATTAGGCATTGGGATGCCGACGATTTCTCACCCCTTTAAATTTAATCCAGCCTGGTTGTGTGAAGATTCTTTTGTCACTATGGTTCACAAAGTATGGACTTATTTACAGCTACAACAAGTTGTGGGGGCGCAAAGGAGATTAGTTGGGAAGCTCTTACATCTAAAAAATCGGGTTAAATTATGGTCCAAAGAAAAATGCTTTCAGGATAAGATAGAATTGGAAAAGATTGAAGTTGAATTAGTTGCACGCTATAACCAGGAGTATCAAGGAATATACAATACATATTTTGATCAATGATTGATGTTTTTAGAGTCCGAGCGCAAAAAAAATCTACTGGACGAGGAAGAACGATGAAGCCAAAAGAGCAGGGCTATTTGGATAAAAAGCGAAGAAAAAAATATGAAATTCTTCCACCGTTTTGCAAGCTATAGAAGGAACAAAAAACACATCTGGGAGATAAAGGATGAAGTAGGCCTGGTTCATATAGGCCAGGAGGCGCTAAAGGATGAAGCAACTTTTTTCTTTAATTCTTTCTTTCAGGATACAGGATAGAATCACATTGGGGATCAGATAGCTACAATAACGCTGTATCCTAGGCTAGTTATGGAGGAAGAAATAGAAACTCTTGAAAATCCATGTACCAATGAGGAAATTTTAGAGGCACTAAAAGGTTTTACAAAGGACAAAAGTCCAGGTCTAGATGGGTGGACTGTATAATTTTTTCTATACTTTTACGAGTTGGTTGGACAGGTCTTGCTTGATGTTGTGGAGGAGACTAGGATTCGAGGTGAGGTTATCAGACCGATCAATTCTACTTTCATTGCATTGATTATGAAAGTTAAAAATCCCAACTCTTTCAACGATTTTCGTCCAATTGCATTGTGCAATTTATGCTACAAGATTATTGCAAAAGTAATAGCGAGGAGACTCGGGCATATCCTCTCTCGCACCTTGTCCGAGGAACAACTGGGTTTTCTAAAGGGTAGACAGATTTTATATGCCATAGGCACTGCACATGAGTGTCTACATAGTATTGAGGCTAAAAAACTTCAAACAATCATCCTGAAGCTAGACTTGAAAAAGGCTTATGATTGCACAAATTGAGATTTTTTTAGGCTTATGCCCCTCCAATGTGGTTTTGGGCTTCTTACAACAAACTGGATTATGGGTTGTGTTACCTCAACAACATATGCCATTCTGATCAATGGTGAGGCCACTAAGTTCTTCCAAAGTGGTAGAGGGTTAAGACAGGGCTATCCATTGTCACCTCTCTTGTTTATCCTTGTGATGGAAGGACTTAGTCTTTCTCTTAAAAAAGGTCAAGTAGAAGGAAAGTTGACGAGTATAAAGGTTTCTAGGATTATTAAGATTCTTCATCTTCTCTTTGTGGATGACGTGCTTATATTGTCCAAAGCTTCGATCCTAGAATGGCAGGAAATCAACAAAATCCTTAATGTCTTTTGTTGTGCAACGAGACTGACGATTAATGTCCAAAAGTCTTATTTTCTTCACTGCGGAGTTCAACGGGACACTCTAGATGCTTTAAAAGACTTGTTTCACTTCAACTTCATGAATCTTTCGAAAGGATTTAAATACTCGGGCTTCTATTTAAAGCCTGATAGCTACAAGACGAAGGATTGACATTGGCTTATCACGAAGTTCGAGAACCGAATAATTCATTGGTGCAATCGGTTGCTTTCACTAGGGGGTAGATATATGTTGATCAAAGTAGTGTTAGAGAGTCAACCAGTCTATTGGATGGCTTTGGCTCACATCTCGACATTAGTTCTAAATCAGATCCACAATTTGGTTATTTCCTTTATCTAGTCAGGCAACAAGCAAAAGCAGAGCTACCATTTATGTAGATGGGAGACCATTATGAAGCCAAAAAATTTGGAGGGTGGGGGTTGAGAAACATTTTATGTTTTTATAGGGCTCTGGCGACTAATACTCTGTGGCGAGGCCTGATGAAGAACGATATTTGGCATCGAGTGATAAAGGATAAGTATTTACCCCATGGTTTTGTGACGACTTGGCTGAGATCGACTTCCTCTATTACACCATACGGTTCCCAAACTTGGAAAAACATCCTAAATACTTTACCTCTGATCTTGCATTGGCTAGCATGGTAACCGGGTTCAGGAGACTCCATTTTTGTTGGGTAGGATGAAATTTTGGCCTTGGGAAGGATTCCATTTTGTCTATTGAATTGGTTTTCTTTCTTAATAATAAAAATGTTTATTATCTTTATCAAAGAAGTCGAGTCTCCCCACATGGCTCGATCTTCTCCAACTAGTTAGATGGCTTAGATTTGGGATTGGAGGGCGATCTAGCAACATAATGGGCACGGTATAGGAGGAACCTGATTGGATCAGGCATTCAACTAACTACAAGAGCAGATGAATTAAAATGGATGGGTGGTGATAGCTCAGGTCATATTACAGTAAAAAATGTTTACAACGCTCTATCTTCAAAATTATGGAAAAACAAAATTGGTGGCTGGAGGAAAAAACTATGGGGTTGGGACTATCCCCAAAAGATCAAGCTATTTGCCTGGCTAGTGATTGAAGATAACATTCTTACCTAGAAAAATGTACAAAAAAGAGGATGGTTGGGGCTAGGAATCTACCACCTTTGTAAAGGTATGCGGGAATCAGTAAAACACCTCTTTGTTTATTGTCCATTTACTACATTAGTTTGGGAAAGGATCAAAATGCCTCTCAAGTTCTCTACAGGATGGATTGGCTCAACAATGAAGGAGTGATTTGAAAACTGAGGTCGTCAAAATCATAACTTCCCAACATTGCCAGCCATTATTTGTTGGTTTATTTGGCTTGAACTAAACTTGGCTATCTTTGAGTCAAGGACTCCCTCCATTCAAAAGATAGCTTTCCTCTCTTTAGGTGTGGTGGGCAGTCATAGGACAAAGGAAAAAGTCTATCCTACTAGATGCTCAGTCCTTGCAATTCCTAAAGATAAAATCATCGGGTGGTTTGATGGGGCAGCGTAGAGGAATGGAGATCAAAGTGGCACTGGAGGAGTCATAAAAATCAACAATCACACAGTTTATAAATAGACTCTATATTGTGGAAGAGGAACAAATACAAGAGCAAAACTCATGGGAGTTTGGGCTTCTCTAACCTTGACACACAGATATTCTATTTCAGATTTTCATGTTTTAGGGGATTCAAAAATAAACATTGATTGGCTTAATAGGAAAGACACTCTTCAGGTTGTTACTATAGACTGTTGGAAGGACATGATTAATGAGCTCATTGAGTATTTCACAAATATTTCTTTTGCTCATGTATACAGAGAAGAGAATCAAGAGGCGAACAACTTATCAAAATAGACCCTTACAATGTGCCCAGGGTACATAGCACATAATCAGTGGGAAGGAGGCCATGATGGCCCAAAACTCTTTTTAAAGATGTACTAGTAGTTTTATGGGGGAGCTTATATATGTTGTTTTCTTGCTAAGATGGGTGGTCCCATTTTTTTCCAGCCTACATCTATGTATGAAAGTCATAAACTTTTTGAAAAGTGTCTTTTTTTGGTCCATAAGGATAAGGTGTCAGTATTGTAAGGAAATTGAAAAATTTCCATCTTGTTATGTCAGTGGATCGGACCATGGAACATAAGGAGCCCTTGATATAATGTTTGTCATGTGAACATTTGATATTAATATAAATATAATGTGCAATTTTCAGTGGAAAAATAAAATAACACACTTACAAATAATCGTTTCTATGTGGTATTTTGCCATATATCTCTACAAAAACCATTGTTTGGAATCAAAATCTTCCAACCATTTGCTCCATAATTTCCAAATACTACGTGGTATTTTGCCATATGTACCTTAAAAAAAACCATTGTTTAGAATCAAAATCTTCCAACCATTTGCTCCATAATTTCCAAATCCACCCATAGCTTTGAAATGCGTTATCCACTTTGTCAACATTGTAACCACGTATCAAACAATGTCGATAAAAGGCTCTTTGGATGTAACAATCAATTACAAGGTTCTAATGGAGGGCACAATATCCTTATTGGTTACACTTGTTTCTTCTAAATCCATTTGAATTATGCATCATATCTTGGATGTTTGATATTTATACACCTTGCATGTTTGATATTTATATTCAAGTATAGATGCTCATCATATTCCTATGTGGAAAATATAAACATTGTGTGTATTTCTAACTTAAACCTTTTGGCATTGTCATTCTCAACCCATCTATAGGGAAATTAATCGCTCTCTTAAGAGGTATGCATGTTGTCTAAATGTTGTGTATCCAATCACATCATCTACATCCTGCATTGGATTGTATGTCCATGGATTATTTTGTATAAAAGCTCAAAATGTTACAACAATATATCATTCATATGTTTTATTATATCATATTTCAATATTTGTAAATGCCTATTTTATATAATAAGGGTTATATCAATTTTATTATTATATTATATTTCAATATTTGTAAATGCCTATTTTATATAATAAGGGTTATATCAATTTTTTTAGTAACTTAAATTTTAATTAAAATATTCTATATATGTTTAGTATAAAGAGGGGGTTTCTCTCTCATTTGTGAAGCTTGCCACTTTAGAAATACAATCAACAAGTTTTTGAAGAATTTTTCCTCTGTTAATATAGGTTAATACATATGTGTATGTACAATCCACCCTTGGGTTTATAAGGGCCCTTTTTATTTTTCTTCTTCAATTATTATTTCTATCATTTATGTAAATAACCCAAGGGATAAAATTGCTTCATTATTGTTGATTTAAATTTTGACCATGAGGAAAGAATATTACCACACTTACTTATGTCCTAAAGCTTTCTCTCCCACCATACGAGAGCAGTGCCTTCCAACCGAAGAGAGGCTAATTGCACTTTCACTTCCTCTTCATCAATCTGTTGTACACAACAATATACTTCAACCTATTGGATCCAATTATCTAGCTTTTCAGGATTATCATCTCCATTAAACATAGGTAAAGAAAATTTTACATCTGGTTAAAAATGAAAAGAGTCATTGTTTCTCCATCATTGCTAAATGTTGGCATAGCTTCAACCTACTTCGTGAAGAAGTCCACTGCTACGATGATGTAACGTTGCCCCCTGGCTGAGGCCAGGTGACATGTGGTAAAATCAATCCCCCACTTGATGAAATGACCAATAACAATGACTAGAAACATATGAGAAGGATGTTCCCACATCTTCCGATAGAAGATCTGGCACAGGTGGCACTTCTTGACCACCTCTACATAATCCTTGATTAATGAGGGCCAGAAGTAACCTGGACGTAGAATCTTTTGGGTTATTTCTAACCCAGACAAATGACCGCCACATGCTCTAGTGTGACAGTCATTCAAAATGAGCTATGCTTCTTTAAGGGTAAGACATCGCCAAAGAATGCATTCTACGCCTCGACAATACAAAGTGTCATCGGTGATGAGATAGTTTCACGCCTGGTGTCGAATTCGTCGATTCTCATCATGGGAAGCATAAGTGGGGCACTTCAAAGTCTAAATATACACTAGTATATCTCCATACCAGGGGTCCAAAGATGCAATTAGAAAAATATCTCCATTAATAGGCGATTCTTCGGGCATGATATCACTAGACTCGATCAGAAGTTCCGATATGAGTTCGACAAAGACCAATGACTTTTTGGATTTCGCAAAAACAAAATCCAAGTCAAACTCTTGTAAGATGACTATCCATCTACTAATATTTCTGCCAATGACCCGTCGTGTTAACACATATTGGAAAGGGTTGACGATGACAATGACAGTGGTCTTGCAAAGAAAAATGTTGTGATGGAACCATTGGACAGCATGAACAGCTGCCAAGACAAGTTTATCAACATGAGAGTAGTTGAGTTATGGTCCAACCAGGCCTCGGCTAAGGTAATATATAACGTGCTCCTTGAGCATATCATCTTCTTGAACCAAGGCCATGCCAATGGCCGACTTCGCAACAGCCAAATACAACAATAAATCTTTGTTATAATCAAGAGGTCGGAGCATAGGGGCAGACGTTAGGGCACGTTTCAACGCTTCAAAGGAGCGCTGAGCAACTTCATCCCAATAGAATGAGACCCATTTTTTCAAAAGACGCATAAACCCTTTAGTGATCTCGATGTAATTAGCGACAAAATGCTAAAGAAAATTTTCTTTCCCCTGTAAGCTCTAAAGCTAGGGTATTGTGCACAGGGGAGGAAATTGAACTATCGCCTCAACCTTGAGAGGATCGACCATGATACTTGTTATCGATACGATAAAACCTAAAAGATAACCTGACGTCATGCATAAACTGCACTTGTTAGGATGCAAGTGAATCCGATAGTAGCGACATCGCTCAAATAATAGTCGTAGATGGGCAAGATGATCTGATATCTTGCGAGAACGTGATGCTAGATCATCAAGGTACGCCTCGAATATGTGTTTGAGGTCATGAAAAGTGAATGACATGGCCCACTGAAAAGTGGCTCCAACATTCTTCAAGCCAAAGGGCATCTTACGATACATGAAGGTACCCCAAGGACAACTAAAATTTGTTTTATGTTGGTCCTTGGGTTTGATTTGAATATGGTTGTATCCCGAAAAACTGTCCATGAACGAAAAAAATTCGTAGCCTACACATTCATCGACAATCTGATCGATAAACGAGGTAGGGAAATTATCTTTCGGACAAGCCTTATTCAAATCACGGAAGTCCATACAAACGCGAATCATGCCATATTTCTTATTAACCGGAGTCGGGTTTGACACCCATTTCGTCAATTGTACAGTGTATATAAAACCGACTTTGAGCAGTTTATCTACTTATGCCTTGATTGTTTCTGCTTTTCAAGGATTGACTAGATGAAGCTTCTGTCAGACTGGTTTGGCATCATGATAAGTTGTAATTTCATGCTCGACAATTCGTGGGTCGATGCCTGGAATTTCCTCGTAATACCAGGCAAAAACGTCGCGAAACTCTTTGAATAACTCGGGGTAAGTTTGAATCTCTTTGGGGGAGCAATCCGCTCCAATGAAAACATTCTCCACGACGCCAAGGGTTTTGGAGATATCGATTGGAATCATTGTAGCAATGCTTGCCATGTTACCCTCAACATAAACTCTGTGAGTAGCCAGAGGATTGATAGGACAAGGACTATCTTCATTCACAGTCAAAACAAATTCTCCCGCCTCTATTCTCCTATGCTCGAGAAGGAAATAAGATCTATGATGTGGATCATCCCAAGGTCTGTCAGGACCAATCATTGCCTCAAGAATCGCCTCGTCAGAGGGAAAGACCAAGTCTAAAGGATCTTTAGTGGAAAGAGAATCATGAGCTGAAATAGGCTCGAGAACTGGATCTAACTTCTGTGAGGGAGTCGGATCGGGGCTGGCCGAAGTTTGTTGGATAATCTTGTACGCAACTTCAGTCGCGGATAAGGGCATGGCCATGACACAATGCCCTATCCCTTCCATCGAGGCCGACGGGGAAGGTAAATTCCACGAATCCTTAAAGTAGCTCGTTCAAAACGACGACACTTGCAAAATTGCAGCCCTCGACTGGTTGGGATCATGTGATATAAGCCTTACATTGCTGGAAGTCGACAGGTAATCAAAGGTTCCCATCAACGACGAAAACAAATCGACACCTAAGTTAACAGTGTCAGGCTATAGATTATCAATCATCGGGACCGTGGAAGCCCCCGATGAAGGGTCAGGACGAGAGAAGGACAACTGGTCGATGGTCACAATCTGACCTTCATGCGGAAAACACAAGACCCAAAAAACCGTAGCAACCATCGCATGCATCGCATAAGTCCAACTTCTTCCTAAAAATAGGTTGTAGTCGAGAGGTGCATCGACCACTTCAACTTTGACATATGCATTTTTACCCCCTAACTGCACGAGAAAGGAAGGAATTATTTTGTGTGGTCTAAACGACCGATCGTAAAAAACCGTAAGCAATGTAGGCAATGAAGACAACTCGGGCTGGCCAATGGCCTTCCAACATGCCAACGACATCACGCAAGTCGAGGCACCCTCATCAACCACTATATGAAAAATGTTTTGCGTAAATTATTTCGTGGTGTAACCACTACTATATGAAAGGCAACGTGTTGAGGAAGATGGGGTTTTAAGTCAGTTGGATCGAAAACGATCACTCTTGGGTTACTAGTCTATGTCGCTCCCAAGGCGAACGACAGAGATTTTCTCTGTGAGGGGAAACTCTGGAGTACTTCCAGAGTTGACATCGCACAAGGGGTCTGTGCCAGATCCTCCACAACAGAGTAGTTCTGTGCGGCCCTCACATTTGGATTATGGGAAGCCTTCTTAAACACACCTTTAGGGATGTGAGTCATTGCTTCGCCCATCACCTTCTCGATTTGGAGAGGAGTCGATGGGTTAGTGGCTTCCTTGCCCTTATCAACAGATTATGGCATTCCATAGTCTCGGGTCCTGGTCGATAAATGAGCTTCAACATTCATCATGTAAATATTCACGACCAGGTTGTTATTGGTAGGGGCGGGGGGTCCCTGAATGCCCCCTGTCGCGCTTGTGGATGGGGAAGCCTGAGCCATATTTTTCCCTTGTGGAAAAGGGTTTGTCAACACATCTGGATGTTGTTGCGCTAATAGCTTCTGGGCTTCTGCAAGCCGAGGGCACAGGTGAGTCGGGTGGTCTTCCGTGTAGAGATACACAGATACTTTGACTTTTTCTTCTCCGTTTCCCCCCCGCCAACATTATTGGTATCCATTTTAAATCCTTTACCCTTCATATTTCGTTGTTTCTTCTTTCCCTCGGTCTGTTGGTTAGCCTTGGGATTCGTCGACTACACACTGTGTACATCTGATGTTTGGGTAGGGGGAACAATCGAACTCGGAGTCTGGTTGGCCACAGTTTGTTGTATCGACAATTATTGCAACTGATTCGACAATAGGTCCATGGACTTGCTTTGTGTTGAGCCAACAATGTCGTCGGCATGGGGTCCAGACTTTTGCTTGGCCATATAGAGAGTAGACCATGGCACATCTGGAAAGATCTCGTAGAGCATGCCAGGCTGAGAGTAGATCAATTCAAGATGTTAGGCTCTCATAATAGCCTCCTCCTCTAAAAACACTATGGAAGTTGCTACGTCCTTGGATACGCAGGGCACCAAATACTTCAAGAACCACTCAAGCAAGAAAGTAGGAGGGACCTTGACCATAATCAAGCTCTTTCTATGTTTCCATTCTTGGATATGATCATAGATGTGGTCGGCCTTGGTTTGCTCAAAGTTGGCCAGCAATTCGGTGCTAGCATCGTATCTCACAAGTAACTGGAAATGGTTCAAGAAGACCATCACCAAGTCGTTAAAGTAAGAGTACCTCGAGCCATTGAGCTCAATATACCACTTTGCAGTACCCCCTATAAGAGTGCATTAAAAAAGGCGCAATTGGACAAAGTCATCCTTCGACGAGTTTGACGAGCACCACAAGTGAAAGTTCGTCACATGATCACTTGGATCTTCGCCAAGCTTGCCCTCAAATTTCAGAATATCTGAAGGCAAATTAGTCGGCATGGGGGGCCAACATGGATCGTGACAAATCGGGTCATTTAGTAATCTCGACAAGTCTGGCAGATGTAGAGTTGCTAGAAATGGTAGTTTCAGTTGTGAATTATTTACAGGAAAAGAGGGCCTTGTATTTTGACTAGCACTAGGTTGCCAGGAAAAGTTGGATTGTTGGCCAGGGTTTTGGTAGAAACCATGGCCTTGACTAGCAAAGGGAAACTACGTCTGTTGGGGTGTCATCGACTGACTCCCAAAATTTAATGAGATATCTTGCGTAGGGATTGCTCCCTGCATTGTGTTCCAAGGACCTTGGAAGGGGATGCCCCCAGCCGATCCGACGAGCATGGGTATAGAGCCTTTCCCAGGTTTCCATTGAGTATGGAAGGGGTTACCCCCGACTGACATCCCTTGCGAGGGAACCGAGTCCTGCCAAGGATTCCAAAGACCTTGTGTGGAGTAAACGCCAGTTATTGCTCCATGTGAATAAATAATACCTTGCACCAGGTTCTGTTGACCAAAGTTGGGGTTGCCCCCAGTCGAGAAAGCGACCGAAGAGAAATAGTTGTTCCCAAACACACCGAACAAAGAGAACGACATGGATCCCACCGACGTTTCATAGGATGAAGGTCCTAAACTGCCTCCACCAAACAAGCTATAATTAGCATTTGACCCGATCGACTGCTGAAAAGTTCCGCCGAGTGAAGGGGATGGAGGAGGTATATGACCCCCACCGTAAGGGATATCATTAAAAGGGGAAATAGTGCCCACAATTGACCCTTTCAAGGGAGCGTTTGAGCTCCCTGCCCCTAGATCCATGGTATGTAAGGTAGAATAAGTAAGAATCGAGTTTGTATCAAAGCTGAGCATCCCATATGAGAAGGGAGCACCCGTCGCATTCTGAGTAAACGAAACAGTGGTCGAAGTCATTAAAGGTATCGAACCACTACCCGAAGTTGTGGGAGTCGAGATAACTGTAGTCCTGACTGGCGAAGGTGGGAGAGGAGGTAGGATGCCCCCTACAGTAGTAGTTGTAACGTGAGTACGGGGACTCCTGGACGAAGTAGCAACATTCACTTCCATTGTCTCTCGTAGAACTAGCTATCCCTCAGAAGATGTCACCTCGGGAGGGACAATCTAAATCAAAATCGACATCGACAAGTCGGTAATCGGAGGATTAGCTGGCCTGAAACCCTCAGTTTCAAGGTTAGAGACGGTGGATTCCTCCGAAGCCAGAAAGTCTCCTCTCGGAGCAGGCTCGGGCACAGTTTCTTGTGGCCCAGTCGCTTCGAACGACCCTTCCCAATCAAGTCTTCTCCTCAACAGTGGCAGAGGTGGATCCAAAGTAATCGGCGACAGGCCCTAAAGCCTTCACGACCGATGGAGCTATTGATCTTCCACTTTGTGAAATGATCAAACGACACAGTAAGGTTTGACTAGCGTAGGACACAAAGCACACACTAAAAGGTTTCCTAACGATAAATCAAGCAGATGACTAACTAGTGGGAAGGATGGTTACGCCAATCGACACTAGAGAAACCAACTAGTGTAAGTGCAACTCGAACACGGAATCACCCTCCACATATACTTTGTGAAGCATGATCTAATGTCCACCCTAGGTACCGCAGTATACCCCCACAATCACCTGTGTAAGTTCGTAAAATATGGGCAACTAGGTTGCCAAATCGCAGTCAGTTACCAGGTGGGTACAATCGACAATCGGGTAGATCATAATGAGTAGGATAACAAGTCTGAAGCCCTTCAAGGGTATCGAAATCAATTGGTCCGGAAGACAACTGAGGATCTCGAACGGATTCAAGGTCCACGAAGCTCCGTAGGAAAATGAGATCGGTATTGTTCCCATGAAAGACCCTCAATATACAATCCCCACTACGTTTAGTCCAACTTTGGAGGGGTTATCTCCTCTGTCTTTCCTCACGCAACCTCGTGTTTATCCCCTGTGTTAGAGTGGGGTCTCGACTAACTATTATGACAATGGACTTAAAACACTCCCTATCTCAGACTCCAATGTTTGATTTAAAGCGGCCTTGAAGAGTTTCCTATTCACACCTAATTCAAGGCCCTAAAACCCTAAACTAGTAGGTGAACCCTACAAACAGAAAGTCTAATATATTTTAGATTAAGCGTTAATTTTAACGCTTGATTTACGCAAAGGGTGCAATAGTGAAATTGATGGTGTTATGAAGAGACGAATAAGGAAGAGAACTTTAAAGCATTTGAAATCAAAATATACTTCAAAATTAAAGCAATGCTTGTAAACAACTCTTTGTAAATTCAACTTTTCTAATTGATATTTCAAGATCTTGTAAATGAAGAAATCCTAAAACTTGCTTTCGTTTGACTACAAACTACTTATATTTCAGGAAATCGAAAAGAACTTTGAAATAAAGACTCTTTTTCTTTTTGCAAATAACAACCTCGACTACTTTACCAAACTGAATGCAAGAAAATAAATTCCCCTTTTTTATTTTTCGAACTGCTTTAACAAGAAAAAACTGAAGTAAAAACTTTTTTCGTTTTTTCAAAGCAAGAAACATGAACAAAGAGGAAACTGAAAACAAGATTGATAAAGACCCTAAGCCCACTACGGATCGTTGGGATTCAACCAAGAAGCCAAAAGGCGGATCTAAAACTTGACAGATTGCTCTAAACCTTTTAGGGAAAACAAAAGAAGACTAATGATGCTTATTAATCTATTTTAATGCTTATACGCGGAATTTAGAACCAAGGTGTTTTCCATTGCATTTATTTAGTATTTCATATGAATTATGGTTAAATATTAGAGAAATAACTTATCTTGCATTTATCTTTGAAAGATGGTTGAGTTTGTTGATTGTTGTAGAAACAATTGTTGTTTGCCACTACTCATGCTATAAGTGAAGATCCACGATGTGGGTACTTGATATTTCTTGTATGAGGATTTATTGAGTCGAATATGCTTATCCTCAAAATATCTTAACAACTCGGATCGTACGTTTTGAGAAATTAAGTTTTTACGATTTGTTGTTACTCATGTTTGTTATTACTTGTGCAGTAACAACATCGTTGAAACTCTGTGTATGGATTTGCAAATCCACGAAAATCCATACTTAACCATCAAGATCTACCATTGGAACCATGAGCCATGGTGTTACTACTCTACGTGACAATTATGGATCCATGCAACAATAATGTCAATCCAAGCAAATTAAATATATGGAGATAATTTTGTAATGCCAAGACAAAATATTAGTTCAAGTGGTTAACCAAGAATCTTGGGATTCTTGGGAAAAAGATCTTGGATTTATTTATTATTTGCTAACTGTTAGCAAAATATATTAGAAGTTATCTATTATTTGCTAATTGTTAGCAAAAGATCTTGGAGTTATTCATTAATTGCTAATTGTTAGCTGGGAACTATTCATTATTTGGGAAATTGTTGTAACCACTATATATTTACTAAATCCATAAGTGGGTTTATTTAGATACTCGTTATTTCTAGTTGCCATTAAATTTATGTATAAAAGAGACCACTATCTCCATTATTGCGAGATGATTCTTAGAGCAATGTCTGAATGACAATGGAATAATTCATTGAATTTTTATTATAATTGTAGTTTTATAATTTCCATAGTGTGTGGTTTAATTAATTCATATGATTTATTTTCTTTGCATATTTCTAAGAGTTTGATTTATTTTGATTAACTTAATTAATTTCATTAATTTATGTTGATATAGAATAATATCAACACTTTGTTCTATGGAGGCATGGTCCACTCCAATAGAACAAAGTGATGTGTAGCTTAGATGACTTCTTAGATTTCTTGTTGTGTAATTTAATTATATATTCAGGTAGGATTTATTTTATTTACCTCCATAAATGGTTTCACGATTCAATTTGTTCATGTAATTAGATTACTCATGCGAGGTTGTGTGTATATATATTTATACAATTAAGTATTCATGTCGGATTTCATTTGTTTATAAATGCATTTCAGATTGGGTTGTGTTCTTTTATGCCATTGAATAACTGTGATTAACATAATGACTATATTTGTTGGTCTAGGTAATGACATGGATCATCTTGGCAAAGATTAGGCTTTGGTTTCGAGGACTTAGTTAATTTCTTTTCCAACAAGTAGTTAATCAATTTCCTTTCAGCGTGCGTGATTTATTTTCATCGAGCATGGTGTGCTATTTCAATTCTACAAGAGTAATTTATGATTTCAATTCTGCAATTAGTCTTACTACACATAGTTGGGGTTTCTTCAGAAGATAGTTGAGTCATACTCCTGATACTTGTAGCTTGTGTGTTTCTTTTCAAGCAAGTGTGTGTTTCTAGAATTAGATTGTTGGGTTGCTTCAAGAGATAGTTGATTCATACTCCTGATACATGCACCTAGTGTATTTCATTTCCAGCATGTTTGTTTCCTTTTCGGAATGTGTGAGATTTACTTTTCTACAAGCGTGATATTTACTTTTCTGCAAAAGCGTGCTTTCAATTCCTGCAAGTGTGGATTCTGTAGAACCTTT
The DNA here is from genome assembly GCA_010110895.2 of Picea sitchensis. NCBI lineage: Eukaryota > Viridiplantae > Streptophyta > Pinopsida > Pinales > Pinaceae > Picea > Picea sitchensis. The sequence continues at coordinate 111,144 of SNQJ01S0001890.1, read as the reverse complement.
TCAGAGCTTGAGAATTGTCTATACTTTAATCACAAATGTAATCATTGACACTATGAATACAACACATAGACATAATAGTTGTTCATGCATATACAATGCATGGCATTTTGTAAGTTTCATACGAGCCTTAGATTGATAATTAAATGCATAGTTTTTCTAACTATCTTCTTGAGAAATCAAGGAGGTGATTAAAAGACCCAACAATGTATCAGGTGTTAAATAAATTTAGGAGACAACCATTCACTTGGAATTGGAGAGGTTTTCCATTTGAAAGCATTTGTCGCTAATACCTCATAAATCATGAAACTTGGATCCAACCATAATGAATAAAACTTGTGGTGTTTGGATGAGGCCTCACATGGCTTGTCCTATATTAGGACATCGTATCCTACTTTATAATTCATCATTGTGGCTCTTTTATTAAATGAACATTTGACAATGTCTTGTTTATTTTGGAGGTGTTGGAATGCATATTTCATAACCCCCTCTAGTTCGATTACAATGTCTAAATGATATTTTAAAGGGTGAAAACTATTTTTTTCCTTATAAATAGCCAACCTCAAGGCTAGAATTTATAAGTGAATAGGAAGAATAGCAAGGGTTCCATACACCTAGGTGTAGGGACTTTGTCCTGTAGATGTCTTGGGTGTAATCCGACCAACCCATAAAGAAAATTTTAGTTTCGTGTGAAAATCTCATATATTATATTGGTATATTCTTTTAAGTATTTGAATCATATTTTTATTAATTTGTTGGTTAAGCAAATCCATTACCCTGAGGGTAATAGGTGGAGAATTGAAAAAGTTGGATGTCGTAAGTGACACCAAGGTGAAGCATGGAAATATAAATGAAATCTCATCCATTATCAATTGATATATTAGAGGGGGTTTTGAAGTGAGATGGGATGTTGGGTTCAATAAATTCTAGCACATGTTGTTTTGTAATGTTCCTAAGAAAAATTATTGCACCCACTTTGTAAAGTAGTCGATAGTAGTCAAGATAAATATACGATTGTTGATCTCTTTTCATGTCAAGGACAAGATTCAACCTCCTAGGGTATTCTTGAAAGACTAATCAATATCCCCTATACGTTTTTTATAGAGGTGGTACTCCTCTTTCTCACTCAAATATTCAATATACTTGCTCAAAACATAGATTCATTCATTCATAACATCAACACCTATGAGTGGACCAAGTGATAAAATAACTAAACATATAATACATGAATTATAAAAAGATAATAATCTCACGTGTAATAACATAATAGATACATCCATTCCATTACATCCATTATTTCAGGTACTGAGATTTTTTTTTTGAAGCAAGACTCATAGACAAAAAATAAGACCAATGGACTAGAATTTAGAGATCTTTAAATGATTTCATTCATTTATAATCAGAAGATGTGTAGGAGAAACACACACAAGATCTCATTGCTTTATAAAAAGTATGAAACCACAAATGTTATGAACTCTTGGAATAACTCTCTAGGAGACTCAAAAAAAAATTACTCATAGATGTTCAAGTTCGAATAAAGTGTGTGTTTATCACAAAACACATAGCTTATGATACTTAAACGATTAAAGGAAATGCATTTGTCCAAATGGACTAGGATGGGGTTCCCATGGACCAAATAAAATAGTATTGGTAACCTGGAAGACAAGGAAAAATGCAGTCAGGGATCGATTTTACAAATGAAAATCACACTTAATAAAGTTAGGTGATCAAAGATTGGGATGAAAAGTTGGGAAATTATTCAAAAGAAAATGCACTCACAAAATAGCAGAGGAATGGCAGATGAATCTCTCTCTCTCTCTCTCTCTCGGGGTCTTCATGTATTTATACCCGAGCTTCAGTCCTTCTTGGAATAACTACTTCTTGGTAGTTATTCTTGGTTAACTATTTGTGCTAATGATTTCTCAAGCCATTCTTCAATATATTCCTTCATTGGTGGGATGATGATAACTTGTTTAACCTTGAATGGGAATATTTCTTCTTGGGTGGAGCCTCCACAATCATTGTTTCTAGGTTCAAAATGGATTTGGATGACTTTAATTTTGCATCAATAGGATTAGTAAACAATGACAAGAGTCAGTTGTATGCATGGAATACAATTGTTAGACAAACATCAACTATAGCAAGAATAATCCAATTCCCATATGAAGACAAATGGTAGACATTCAAATAACTTGGAACCCTCATCTGCCTTCGATCTTTATCCTTAGTGGCTTGGCAACCCATTCTTAACAAAATTAAGATCAAATTCCTCCAATGGGGTACACAATGGCTCAACCCTATGAGCAGAGCAATCGTAATCAAATATGTCTTATTAGCCTTGCTAATTTTCCATTTTTTTGCACCGCTTGCCTCAGCCTCCATCAGTCTAGCTATAACACAAGTTCTCCAAAGATTCATGTTGCAAGGTGGGAAGTCTAATTCCAAACGCTTCCATTTGGTGAATTGGAATACGGTGCAGGCCCCAAAATTTTGTGGAGGTCTGGGTATAAAAGACCCATTTCTCTCCAACATTACCCTTGGAGATAAATTTTTGTGTTGCCTTGTTATTGGGCATAATAATTGGTGGAAAAGAGAAATCCACTTGAAATATTTGTCTAGGGAGAGGCCAAGCTGTTTGGATAATCCACCTCTAGATAAAAATGGCTCTCAAATATGGAGGGTGCTCAAAGCCTCCTTTCCTCTCTTACAAAGTCAGATGACGTGGATTCCAGGGAATGGTAAACTCATCCATATGGGTAATCCTTAATCCAATAATACCTATGTTTTATTCCTTTACTTTATTGGTTGGACATAGGGGCATACATCATTGTGGGTAATACCCCAATCCAACATAACCTCCCTTTTCTTCCTTTACTCCATTGGTTGGTCGACTAAGGTAAGTTCACCCTCCTTATGGGACAAGCCTTCTGGTTGTTGGGTGGATTGGTTCTTTGGGGATCCCCCTTCCCCTCTATCTCCCCTTGTCCCCACTCTCTCTCTTCATATCCATGGTTGTGATATGAAATGTCTCTCTCTCAGAGATACTAGGGGATGGGGCGATAATGAATACTCAGTCAAGAAAGGGTATGATTATATTCTCCTTCAATCTTCTCTCCCTCCCAATACAAATTTATGGGAGACAGTTTGTCATATTGGTGGACTTCTGAAAATCAACATCTTCGGTTGGACTCTAACGCATGGAAAACTTCTAGCGGGGGAAAATATCTTAAAAAGAGGCATCTATGGCCCATTCACATGTGTCTTATGCTCGACTTCACATGAATCTTAAACTCATCTATTCTTGGATTGTGTCTTTTTATGAGCTATGTGGTAGGTAGTATTGCAAGGGCTATAACACATGATTCATTTCCCATCCACTCTGAGGCATATGTTTTGCATATGGTTGTTTTCTTATAGGGGATCCTTCCTTAACAAATCGTTTTTGAAGAGAATTTGGGTGGCCCTGACGAAATATGTATGCTGGAAGATTTAGCTAGCCCGCAATCAGGAAATATTTTCAGATATCAAGCCTCTTCATCACATTGTAGCAACAAAGGCCATTGGACTCCTATCCAAACATCTAAACACTAGAAACCTAAATACTTCCTCTCCTTAGCTCTTGGATTATTGGGAGGATCACTAGTTCAATCAATTCTCTCTTCAAATAGACAATGTAATGCATATCAGATCCAGATCACCTTGGCAACTTCAAATGACTAAAAAATATTTTTCGCATTGGATGAGCTCCAGATTAGATTATATAATTTTTTCTTATGGTGCTTTGAAAGGTAACCTAGTGAAGGTAGGAGCGAGAGGGGTCCTCTTTGGCCTAGGAGGAATACATGAACTTGACTACTTCGATAGTCTAGGTCAGGCAACAAATAATCAAGATGAGGCTTATTCCCTTGTTCAAGGGCTTGTTATAGCCAAGTCTCATAACTTTTTCATGCTCTTGATCCTTGGTGATTCAAAAATTACAATCAATCTCTTGAGAACGGGAACACATCTTGGCGATGCAAGACTCAGATGCATCTTCCATAGAATTTATAAAGGGATAGAGGCCTTTCAGAAGACAAACTTCTTCCACGTCTTTAGAATTAACAATAGTCATGCAGACAGACAAGCCAACCTGACCATATCTAGAAGCTCGGGGATTGTTTGTGTCTATGGTCTCTCTAAATCTATTCTCTTCGATTTGATGGAGTTTCCATGCACATTCTACTACAAGATGTTCTTCCTAAGCAACGAATTCTCAAGAATGTTCAAGATTTCTCCTATTCATTGTCGCTTTCAAGGCAAGATTGAATAATTGATTCAATATGTTACATTGATCGTTGGAACCTATAGGTAAATTAGGTTGAACTGGTTGTTCAAGGGTCATTCAAGCTTTAGTGGAGTCACAAAAAAAAGTCATTTTGTTATTTTGTTTTGTTTGTGTTCCTCATAATGGTCACCAAATGTTGATCACTTTTTCCTCATGTGTGAAAAACATTGATGTTAAGGGGAACCCTTGTGGGAATTAAGGATGTCCCTCCATTTTTATAGAGGTGTTACTCCTCTTTGTGAATGGTGATTCCTATTATTTCTTGTCTTGATAATGCATGAATTGGAAAAATACAATTAAATATCCACAAAATATTTAAACTTCAATAGAAAGATCATGGTTCATAATACAATTAGATGATCATTTAACCATGTATCGTTTCCTAAGAAAGGACCAAGTAGGTTTAACTATTGCATAAAAGGAAAAGTTGGTTATACATGAAATATTTGCTCATAATTCAAATATTATTGCCTCTAGGATTTTAAAATGTAAGTAACATAAAATATTCAAGGATTTCAAAGAAGAAAATAAACAAAGAAATGGATAGGTTTTCCAAAAAATTCTATTAGGACTAAAACTTTGTATATCAAAAGGGTTTGAAAAGGATGACATGCTTGGAACTTCACTTCAAATCTTGAAAAACACAAGTTATGAAAACTATGTAACCCTTTGTAGGTCTCTAGGGAAGTTGATCAAAATATAAGTAGGATACCAATATGGAACGTTTAAACACCCTAAAATAATGTTGCCTTATGACATTACAAAATTCTAATGACTTGAATAAATGATAAATTCAAATGCATTTTCTCTTGTGAATAAGGATGGGGATTCCATAGACCACGGATATTAGGGAAATCTTGGAAGAAGAAACAAAAGGAAAGGTCAGTCAAACCTTGTTTTCATGTTTATGGTACCAATGAAAACAACATGGAAAATATTTATGAGAGGGAATTTACAAGAAAGAGAGAACTTGAATGGATTTACTTACAAAAATGAGGAGGCAAGGTTTTACAATTCCAACCTTTCTTTTCTAAAGAAAAATCATTATGATAAATTCCATTCATATTAAAAGACATTTCCATAGGTGTTAAAGGATAAATTGATTCACTTTTAGTGCACTATGTAAACAATTCATAAGATAAGTTATCATAAACCTCAGTTAACCTCAGGATCTAGTATAATTAAATTTTAAGAGTCTATATGGGTGTCAATTACTTTTTGTTTACTCTTATTAGTTTTTTGGTCCAAAAATTAGCAAAATTTTCATTCACATCCAATGCACACATTCACCACTTCCTAGCCTTTTCGACCATCTACGGAGCCGAGGGAGGATGATACCTAAGTTAAGTGGTCCTAAGAGGGTGTGCACACAAGTACCTTGCCTCTCCTTCTTCCCCATTTCACCACCTCATACACAAGACCATCCAAGGTGAAGGTAGTCTATGCCTTATGCCAAGCTACCAAAAAATATTGTAATTGGATTTATCACTGGATAGGTAGGATCCACCCCCCATGGATGAATTTTTATTATAACACCAAACTACTAAATTTTTGAGAGAATAAACCCTATCAATTTGTATTGTTTTATTATTCCCATATTGGGAGGATCTATCACTTTGAGTGTGTATCATTTCCATTGTTTTCTCTCCTTCTCTATAAGCACCAATGTAAGCTCTAGATTTTGGAAGGAAGTAATAAAGGCCCAAGACTAAGATTTTATAGTCCCCGTATGTGGCCATCATTGTAATTCAAAGAAAAGTTGATTTGATTGTATGATCAGGACCAAGGCACATTTCCATTGGTGAAATAAAAATAATCAAGTAAGTTATGCATAAATTCTTCCATTTTCTATCTTATATTTGATGTTGAATGAAGCAATGGATCTATGCTTGTCTTGTTCATTTGATTTCCAATGTTGAATGAACTTATTAAATGAAAAAGTAATGAGATACTTATTCTTATTATTCATGCTCATTTTCTAACACTATGTTATAGGAATATGGAATCATGATTAAGTTTCCTTCTTGTATTGTGCTAATGAACTTTACTTTTAGTTATCTCTTATTATTTCTCCCTTTCACAACTTACAAAGAAAACATTCAATCACTATAGTTGTGGGATCGCCCTAAAAAAACTAACTATGGGATTGAATTTATTAGAATTTAACCGAGTTAAAATTTGAAATAATTAAGATGTGCAAATGACCATTAACATTAGAAAACTATGAATAAGTAAGAACTAATTAAAACATTAAATATAACATGCATATGTACAACAACTAAATAGATAAAAAGAAATCGAAAAGTCACTTGCAAGCTGAGACAAAGAAAAGTTGTGAAGAAAATAAAATGCATTGAGAGAAATGAGTGCAAGAATGCCCAAAATATTTTTATTCATAAATGAAGGTTTCTGTACAACCAATAGTAACCCAAATATCCCTAACAGACAACCTGAATTCTTCAATTTTAATAGGATGTTTCTGAGACCAAATGTTGTTCACACCAATTTAAAGTCAAGCGACATTAAGTCTTAGAAAACATAGAGCATTACTAACCCCACACTCATATTCTCTGAAGGGTATTTGCATTCATGGTAGTGTTATTCATACAAACATGGGAATATAAATAGATGCATCAAGAAAATAGACATAATTTACCTCCAAAGGTGAGAAACTATGCTTTCACCCTAGTCTTGGACCTTATATTGTAGCCATTCTACCATTGCTTACATTGTTAGGCTATTAAATATAGAGAGAATGAACTTAGATATGATTAATAGAAAAACAAAGCTATACCTACTCTCTTTTTTCTCTCCCCTCCCCATTTTTGATAAGTCCTCCTCTTCCTTTATAGAAGGATGAGTGGGAAGGTAAATAGTCAACTCTACCTCTTGGCTTTCCTCCAAAAATTGATTTATGGGCTGTTTTAATTTTAAACTAGAAAGAAATAATTTCAAAGGGAAATAGGTCAAGCGGTTGGTATCCTAGGGTGACTAAAGGTTCAACTCAACTAGTGTGCACTTTTCCTTAAGTCTATGGTCAAGGAAAATTTATTTTTCACTGTCATTTAATAGCCCATTTATTTATTTCAAAAATGAAAACCATAAACATACAAATGACCATTTGCATACATTGTGTGTGTGTGTGATTTGTCACCTAACTAGCTACATCATCAACCAAAAATTCAAAGTTGTCATTAAACATATACATAACATCCATCAAATTGTACCATATAATTGTTTAAAATATGCACTATTGTTGATGTATCAAGAAAAATGTATAGAAAACTCCATGCATTACTACAATATGTTACATGGTGGGGGTTGTTTGTGATATATTTTCAACTCATACATGGCTTTGTTAATTTGCATCATAGCCCCATCATCAGTTGGGAATAGGGCCCACTCTTGGATCTCCTCCAAAGACTGAATTGTAGGTTGTCCATGAATAGCCAAGATACCCTACTTATGCTAATATCAACATGCGGAAAAAAAAATGAATCAAGAAACCAAACATACCATAGTTTCAACTTCAAATATGCATGTATGCAAGAGATCAAGTGGCCAGGGAATCTCATGAGCTATAGGGATTTGTATGTAAGATAATTATAAAGACAAATTAGTCTAGATTTGGTCAAGAACATGTCGGGAAGCAATAACCATCTAGATGTTAGACTAATTAGTACTTATATAACATATTTATTTTAACTCCAACCCCTAAATAGTCAATGCATTCTTCTTCCATTCTTTACAGGGAAGCACTAATAGGATTTACCATAAAAATTGCATGAGTTTACAAAGAAAAAGCTATTATAACATGTGCCTACTATAGGTAACGTTCACATTCTAGCTTTAACATATGCACACGCTGCAAACCTTCATATTCAACACATTAGAAAACTTTTCAAGGATGAAATGTCATAATGAAGGTTAATATTCAACTTCAAACCCTTTTGTATGTATTATATTTAAAAATGGAACAAACAATTTTGATAATGGAGGGCTCTAATCATCTACAACTCTTCCAAATAAAGAATATAAAAATAAGTATAAGGATAAATCCATCCAACCTCTATGTTCACATTCCATAACTATATCATGTATATGAAAAATGAGCAAAGATGCCTCTACCCATTGACCATACATAACAACCCTATAGGAAGAGGCTCTTAATTATTCATGTCAAACTATCACAAGAAGAGAATACAAACCATCATGGCCTACAGTTCATGCTCAAAAGGGAAAAGTATTCCATGATTAATAAAATTACAACCAACCATATCGTGCTCAAGTAATAGCTTAGTAAAATTATTACCAATAGTAGAAATCTACCCAAAATATCATTAAGCTTAAGTTGGAAATGCTACCAACATATTTGACTTGATGCCAAGGTTGACTTGACAAGAGGAAGGATGAAATACATGTGCTTTGGATTGTTCATTAAACATTACTACGAGATAAAATGGAGAAATTTGACTACAACCTACCTCCAAAAAATTAACAATGGACAAATTAAATGTTGAGTTAAGAATAGGAGCCTTCAAACCATAAACTGTGGTTACTCATGTCAAATATATGTTAAATTAAGGGAATAATGAGGCAAAACTTACATGCAAGAGGAATTGCAAAATGGTTCATAATCAATGGAGATATTTAACCAAGTTTTCATGCATGCTCATGAGACCTAAAACCACCATTACTCAAGAAATACACACATGAATTGAAAGAAAACTAATGATTATCTTCATGATCTATATATTACCTCTTTCCCTTTTCCTCGTGATGTTGGTGGATGATATTTATCCAAGGCGACTTCTAATTTCCAAATTGCATCCTTTCAAAACACAAAATTCTACCAAGAGTTCGTACTCCCTCAACCAGCCACCAAAATGAATGAAAACTCAAATTAAGTGTTGAAACTTGGTTCTTCTTTAGCTTCCAAATATAATGGGCTAGTCGTAAGCATATAAATTGAAGTCTACACTCCACCTACCACAATTGAGTACAGTCAAACTGAAAGAAATGGGAAAACTTGCATGGAAAGGATGATTGTATTTTACTTGCCAAAGTTAGTGTTGAACAAGCCTATCACAATGCCCATAGCATAAGGGTAGATCAAACAAAAAAATTAGGTATGGAGTCAAGTTTGAATTACAAGTCTTTTTCCCCTTCAATCATCCAAAATTGGATATATGAGGATGGTCATGATTCATTTCCCCAAATCCAAATTTCAAAACCACATATACTAATGTATTTCCATTGCAATGTTTTCCATCTATTCTCTTTTACCAATGTCCATAACCTTTCAATGTGCCCAAAAGTAATATAAATTTTGGATATTTATACTCTATGTATAACCCTTATATGATTGCTTTACAATGAGGTTCTTTACTCATGGATTCCATATTGCATTGTATGTATGAGAGTAGGCTTTTAGGCATAGAACCATTTTGTAGACATACCAACCATGCCCATCTTATTGTAGGTGATCAAGATCAGCTCAAATTAACATATGAAGGAATATAAGACATATACTTGTTATAAATATACATATCATTGTATTTGCTTATTTCAAAATTTGCTTGTAAGTACTGTAGCTACATATCATCAAAATGAAAGGATTGGTATAGAACTTGTACTTCACCTCCTTAAGCAAACAATTTGCATATCATTCATGAAAACATAAGTAACCATGAATCAAATGAACATATATCAAATATGAAGTAGTAATCACCAATAACATAATGAATCCCAACATGAAAATTTCATGTATCATAGGCACATTAGACAACCCATGCATTAATAGACTATAACAAATCCATCATTACGATCTTACTACACACTAGGAGGATCCCCTATAGTGCCTAATGGGTTATCTAAGTCGAATGATTATAAACTAAAGTGATATAGAGACTTCCCAGGGTTCTAGAGGCATCTTGAAAATATTGGGTAGGTAGCTTTGTTGAAAAAATTCACAATCATATGTATGTTGACCATTTTTAAGGTCAACACCAATAATCAGTCTTCTCAACACCTATTTAAAATGGAAAGAAAGGTCAAGATCAATCCCTATGAAGGTGAAGTTGATGCACTAAAATTGAATCGTTGAATACAACAATTAGAAGTCCATTTCAGTGTGCATAATGTGCATGAGGAGCAAAAAATAGCTTTTGCTAGACTAAAGATAAAAGGTTGTGCACAAACTTGGTGGGGGAGCCACACAGAGGTCGTTAGGCTAGGGGGAGACCCACTAGTATCTAAGTGGGAGGTATTCAAAGACTTCATCAAGTCCTAGTACCCTATCATATATGAAAAGGGCCAAAGATTTGGTGGCACTATTACTGATAGAGGTAAGGACAAAGAGTACAAGAGTAAACTAATGAGTTCTTGAAGAAAGCCATCCAAACAAGAATAAATCCCCAAGACCCAGATGTGGTCATTAATTAATTGGGTGGTATTCATAGTCACATAAAAAGGAAAGTTATGTTATTTAAGCCCAAGAACATAGATGAGGCCTATGTACAATCCTAGTACATTGAATGTGACAAGAAGAAGGGGAAACCAAATGATTTGAAGTAGATAAACTAACATGAAACTTCCAATAAGGGAAAGAAGAAGAAGGGGAAAGGGGAAAAAAATATAGCCACCATTGTACATGTGTGTAAGGACCCTAATCATACCACTACGACCATTTCAACATTGATGATCACACAAAAGAAAAATGTTGGAAACTACATCAAGAGTTGAATCTTAAGAGTCGTAAGAAGGAGAATTCCAAGAATAAGAATATTCTAATGGAAGCAAGAAAGGATATAGAAAGTAGCTCAAACGTGGATGAAAATATTGCTATGATACAATGAAGAAGGAGGTGAACCTAAGTACTCTCTATCCTAAAGAGGAGGAGATGAAAAATTTGTTCCATGTCAAGATTTGGATAAATAAGAACAAGGTAGATGATTTGTTCAATTCTAGATTCTAGTTCACGGGTGAACCTCATTGCAAAGTACCTAGTAAGTAAACTTGATTTGGAAATGCATGATTACCCTAATCCATACCCTTTGTGTTGGATGGATAAGTATGTAAAGTTAAAAGTTACCAAGAATGTAAGATTAGATTTGCTATGGGTGCAAATTTTATTGAAGAAATAAAAGTTGATGTAGTGCCTCTTGATGTATGTGGTGTAGTGTTTGATCGCCATTATATGTATATGATGGGATACAATATTCATGACATGGACCAACCAATAATTCCAAATCAAGGATGCTGAATTAGTTATCATAAATGAACACAAGTGGAATTCTATGAACTCTCTGGTGAGTGCACACTAAGCTAAGAGATTGATCAACTCAACTTTGGAGTATGTACTTATTTTCTTGAGATAAAACTAGAAGGACACCAATTATGCAAGTGTGAAGGCATCCTTTGAAGGATGTATGAAAGAAAAAAAGTTCCAATTGGAAGAGTGTTTGCAGACATATAAATAATTTTTACAAGATATGGAATGCCACCTAAGAGGGATGTGGAGCATGAGATACAGTCACTATTGGACTCTCCTTCATCAAATATAAGGTTGTACATATAGTCAATATTTAGAGTCAAGTGCAATAAAGAAGCAAATGCAATAATTGTTGTAGCAAGGACATATAATTCCAAGTACATCACCATGTGGTTCCTTTATTATACTAGTTCCAAAGAAGTATGGTACTTTGAGGATGTGCATTGACTACAGAGCTCTAAAAAATATTACTCTCAAGAATTGATACCCTTTTCCCCATATAAATGACATGTTAGATCAAGTTACAACATGCAAAGTACTTCACCAAGGTGGATTTGAAATCTAGATATATTCAAGTATGTATAAAGGAAGAAGACACTTGGAAGACCACCTTCAATACAAAGCAAGATCATTAAGAGTGGTTAGTAATCCCTTTTATTTTGAGTAATGCACTAACTACTTTTATGTTTTTAACAAATGATGTATTGTGTCCATTCCTAGATTCATTTGTCATAGTCTGTTTATATGACATTTTGATCTTTAGTTATATGGGAGGAGCATGTGTTAAATCTGAATTAATTGTTAGAAACACTAAGGAAATATCATCTACTAGCAAACAAAAAGAAATGTGAGTTTGCTAAGAAATCCTTAGTGTACTTCGGATATGTGATTAGAAGATTGATTATGCAAATATAGAGGCCATTCTCAAATGGCCCAATCCTACTAATGTAATAGAAGTTAGGATTTGTATGGGAGATACCCATGATTTAAGAAAGTTCACAGTAGCATTTTCAATTGTGGCAACACCACTTCATGCTATAACAACTAGTGGTAAGAGTTTCCAATGGGGTAAGAACCAACATTGAACATCCTTTGTAGAACTAAAGAAGAATGTTATACAATCCCTAGTCATAGAACTAGCTAACTTGCAAAAGTATTTTGAAATAGAAATTGATGCTAGTGGGTATTCTATGGAGGAGTATTAATGCAAGGGGGAAGATCAATTTTCTATCGTTTAGAGCTATTTAATGGAGTAATATTGAACTACCCTATATATGACAAGGAAATATATGCCCTAGTTCAAGCAATGAAGAAGTGGAAGCACTATCTATTGGGCAAGGAAACCAACATCCATATTGATCACCAACCTTATAATACTTGTACGCTCAACGTAAACTCCAAAAATTAATACATTATAAATGGATGGTATTTCTGCAATAATTCATCTAGTGATTACATAAAATATGGGCACAACCAACAAGTTAGTTGATTTTTTTTTATCTAGGCCACTAGCACCAAATATTATAGCCATGGGGGCCATTATGCATATGGACCCATTCAACTATGGAGCATACAAAGGGGAGTATGCAGAAGATGAGGAATTCAGTGAGGTGTATCAGTATCTATAAGGATGAAAAGGACAAACAAATGTTTATTACCATCTATGAGATGGATTAATGTAAAAGATGGGGAATGTTCATGTACTAAAGGAAGAAAAAATACAATTGATAAGGGAGACCCACACTTCTAATATTTTTGGTCATTTCGATATTTTTGGGACTGTGTATAACTTGTACAGGTATGCTTATTCACCCAAGATGCAAGAAGAAGTAGCCATCCATGCCTGATGAGGATGAAGGGGGTTAAGTCTTACCTTCCATTGAATATTTTTCACCAAATGAACAACAAAAATTACCAAAGGACACAATTCTACAAAAGAAGATAAAAATGACCCAAAGGTATCAACAAGAACTTTGGCAAGTGGGATTGAAGGGTTAGTTGTTGGCTAAGGCCGCCAAATGGCACTACAAGGAGAAATTCAAATTGTTTCCTCATCTCCTTCAAAACTAAATCTTTTGGAGACCCAAAGCCTCCTAAAATGGGGAGGGATGATACAAAATGGATATACACAGGTACCATATGAATTTGTTAATTATTTATATGGGAGAGATTAGAATTTGGAACATCTCAGGGATGGTATTTATTTTGTCAAATTAGGATCATCAACTTCTAACACATTTTTTAATCCCTTTACAATGCTTTTGGGCCCTGTGATGGCTTAGGGTTTTCATAGGATTTATTAATCCTTAACAACATTTTTTCTTCTCATCAAGACATTTCAAACAAGCTATTGTGTGCCTATAGCAGAGTTTGTGTAAGAAAGTTTAGGCCCTGACAAGATAAAGGTCCAAATATTCCCCACTTGTCCAATTGGCGACCATGTCAACTCACCATAATTTGAATATGGAGGGTTAGTAACATGGGGGAATCCACTAGATAATTCTAGAATCATCATGGAGGTTCCATTAGGGTTTCAAAACCTTAAACATAAACCTAACCCCAATTCTATTTTTCAAAAACCTAGCAAGATGAGGGAACATGGTTCACTTTTTCACTAGTCATTGGTTGTTCCATAGTATGACAAAAAGTGTGAAGGAGATGCTATCGGAGTAAATATATAGAATCATATTGTAGAGTATTGTAGAAGACCACAGTGACTCATAAATTCATAATAATATTTGAAATATTTGTATTATGTGTCGTAATATGCATAATATAAGAAGATGAAAGGCATCGTCCTTCATTGAAAGTTGGTTTTACCATATGGGTGTCCAAGGTAAACATTTATGTTCCATTGTGTGTGTCTTGTTATTTTAGTTTATTTCATGTGTCATGGTATTTAAGGAATTTGAATGGTGTGCTTTTATTATCAATCAAAGTGTTTAAAAATACAAAAAGATAGTCACACAGTTAAGCATAGGCTCATTGTAGTCATTTTAAGTTTAGATCTATTTTTATGACCAAAACATTAGAATATCCTAGGTGGTTTATAGATCAAGTTTAGTGTCTTATCAGTAACTATCCTAGTGGGTTAGTGTTTAGTAGGCATGATCTAAAAACTGTCGTGGATATTCCACTGGAACAGTTCGTCACAACAAATTTGATAAATAAAACTGAAATCTACACTATGAAGGTTAAATTCCTTTGGATTCCAGAATATTTAGTTACTAATTTTATGCTTATGCATGAAATATATCAAATGTGGAAAATAGAGAATAGTAAAGTACATTCACACACCATCCACAAGATAACACAAACATTTGCTCTGGGAAACCCTTACGGGAAAAAACCGGACTAGAAGGTGAGGCTTCTTTGCTCTCTTTTCTTTGGTATAGAAATTATGCAAGTACAAAGAAATAGGCACTCTTTGAGGAGTTTCCTTTGACCTATGGCTACTAAAAAATATCCCCTCCTCTGTTATTCTCACATAATACTACTCGCATATGTTCTACTCAGCTATGCAACAATATACAATGCAAAACAATGGAACCCGTTCTCCTCCTAGTGGCCCGATATTTAACATAGCCTGATAGCCATCTAAGGGTAGGTTTTTGACTTCCTCAACCCTCAATTGTGATAGGGTTTTGGACCTTATGGAATATTCCTTAAATTACATATGTGACTAGCCCCATATGTGTGAGTAATTGGGGCTGACGTGGTATCCTCTCATACCATGGTGGTCAACACGGTAGGTCAACTTGTGAGAGGCATAACTTTTTCATACGAGCTCTGATTGACACACAGTCTACATCGTTTGAAATATATCAGAGTGTAGAACACCATCAAGGGGGTGTGCACAATTTACAAACACCAAAACCCCAAAAAGAATTGTTTAATTCCTCAAAATGGCTCTAAAAGGTTCAAGAACCCAAATTTCCGAACTGGGACCTGCCACTAAAATGACCCTACAAACTTATTCCTCTAGTTCTTTCCACTCTAAAATAATCGAGATAGATGACAAATAATACAATGATCTAATATGGATCATACCTTGCCATTTAGGGAGGCTTTTGGTACCCAAAATGTTTATTGAATGAGATGAGGAAAATTTTCCTCTACCTTCTCCCTGGAGTACCACTTTGTTTTTCCTGGAGGTTGTCCTTTCAACCCAATCTGCCAAAGATCATACTACCCTTGTATTGTAGTTATGGACCACTTCTACAAAACTATCCTATGTTAACTTTTCCTGAAGATTTGGTACTAAGTCTTCTATGGAAGGTGTTATCCCTCGAAATTTTCTAGGTTTTATATGGAACTATGCCGAGGCACCCCAAGGGATAAGACCAATAGCGAGTCTTAAAACCATATTGATTAACATAAAAAAATATACAAAATTTTGGGTATGTTTCTCTCTCTCTCTCTCTCTTGTTAAGCCCTCGGCCCTAAAATAGTACTAGAACCAATACCAGGACATTAAATACGAAGAGGCATATGTCCATGAGTGCTTTAGATAGTTTGATTTAAGTTTAAGAAGGGGCGTATTTAGAAGAAATACAAGATAGACACATGAGGCAACTTTAAGGTGAATCTCACAGCCTATGGACATAATAATGTACTGAGAAATCAAGAATTCAACAGTTCTAACAGATATACCAGATCATTAAACCATGCATCAAACAATAAACATTTTTGTATACTCAAATCCATGGAGGTACCCTATGCACATCATTAAATACATGAAAAAATTACATGAAGTGGTCATACATTCAGAGGAAATCACTTCAATATAATAAGATAAACAACACGTAGTAACATTGTACATGTCATGAAACTTGTTACTCAAGATTTTATTAATGGGGATCTAATACAAAAATCCATGAAGTGAGAGAGATGGTTATTACAAGAGCACATACAAAAAAATAAGCACGGACTAAAGAATAACGCGGGGGATGAATCTCTTGCAGCCTGCATCCTAGAAAATTGGTATGTGTCTGAGGGATCTTTGATCAAACAACTCGGGTATAAGATACTCTTAAATTCCCCAAAGTGTCGACCCTAAAAATTATCTCCTTCAACCGATTTATAATTGCTTTTACTTAAGGAAAAACCGCTTGTTCGGACCAATACTGCTTGTTGAAGATTGATTTCAGTTTGTCATAATATTGATACCACCTCTAACATTCTAAATGCTTTCAGCTTCTCAATTGATTTTTATTTGTTTTATCCGAGAAAAAATAGTTTTTTACCCTCAAAGTTGACATGCTGGTGCTTGGTGGGATGTGTCCCTTTTGTCTAATTAAGCCTTAAGATGGGTCTTTTTAGTTGTCTCTATGAGGTCTTCCTCTACAGCGGTGGGTCTGTTTAACCATGGAATGATTTGGGTTGTTGATTGGTTGAAAGGACTACCCGCACCTTCTACTTGGACCTCTCTACTTGTCGGTGGAGGGTATCAATGACCAGATCTTGAAATCTCCTGCCTTGAGCTGTTGCGTTAGGCTGATCAATTGATACAACTACAAAATAGGGTATACTCTGTAATACCCTTTTGATTTCTCAGTTGTGTTAATGATACCCAAGAAGGAAATTATCCCCATAGCGATGCATAGAACTACTTTTCCCCACATCTATAGCTATGATGGTTGATAATCCCCTCCTATGAAAGAGGTTTGCACAGGTGTATCAACGTCTGTTATATTGGGCATCAGGATAGCTATATCAGTGGAAACTAGACTACTTGAAGATTGGTTTTTCCTTGGTCTCCCTGCTCTTTCTTATAGGAGCAACATGACTAGTTGTGCCTAGCCCAATCTATTAAGATCCGAGACATGAGTGAATGAGAACATCGAGGCAAATGATTTCTATCCTCTAACAACTGCAGGAAGTAGGCAGTGACATGATGATGGGTACAAGATGGGAAACGTGATGCTAGATATCATGTTATATGTCATTTCCTTTCCAACAGATTTGGCAGGCTGCAAGCAAATCTTCCCACTTGTTTGAAACATTCTCTCTCATGCCTTTATTTTCATGCACACGTATTTTTCCCTATGGTTAAGAGCCTTTGCGATTTGAAAAATACGTGAAATTTGGATGACGTCATGTTGACATCAACATGCATACATGGACACACGAAAGTTTGGAGTATGTCCATGTAAGCACTGAAGTGTTTTCCTAGGCTTGACATCTGTATGGCTGAATCTAACATGGAAACCAAAAAATCTGGTGGGCCTCCTTACCATAGATGGTAATCCATGAAAGGCTCAAAATACACATAGTTTACTTGTCAAGCCTTTCTTAGCTTCCTCAGTGTCCAGGTGGACTACTATGCTGACTCCAGGTGGCACTGAGTGAACGACCAAATAAGTGATGAATTAGAGAATGTGCAATCCTAGCGGGACCAAAATACCACTGTTGCAACACTAGGGGAGTGTTTTTCCTTTCCATTCCTTACCATGCGACACCATTTACTCTTTGATATGTAGCATCCTAAAACCGTTGTCACGCCCCGATGTTGTGTTAACTTCTAGATGATTTTTTGATATGACATGCATCCTCCACCATTGATTAGTCTTTCTTGCAGTTGTCGGATGATCAAGCCCGCACCTCCACCCATGCTTTCTCTTTAAGCCTCGTTTATATGATGTGGCTCCATTTGGGTGAGGGATTGAACTTAATTTGGACGAGATAAGAACCTTTATTTCTCCTGATAAGCACCCGAGTATTTAAAAATGAGTCTCAAGCCCTTAGGGATTGATTTCTTCATTGCATATTTTTAGGCTCCCAACCATATGCATTGATCCTTTGATGTGTGAACCATGGAAGCTCTCTTATTACCTCTTTCTTTTGAATTTTGACCCCTTAATCTCGATCAAGGTGCATGATGATGACTGGATCAAAACCAATACTAACATAAGGTAATACTTTCTCCTCTTCATGATCCAACATGGAAGGCTCATAGAGTTTGAGATTCTCCACATTCACTACTGAGTAAATGCACATGTATGGGGGTAGAATGAGTCTGTATGAATTACCTCCCACCTTTTCCAATACCTCAAAAGGACCATACCAAAGAGCCTTGATCTTCTTACCAGGACCCTGTAGCCTTTCCTCATTCAGTTGTAACCATACTATGTCTCCCACTCTAAATGTTCTCTCTATTTTGTGTTGGTCATGTCTAGCCTTTTACTTTTCCTGTGACTTCTTCAATGTCTCTTGTACTTGCAAATGGATCTGCCTAATCTTCTCAACAATTTTTTTTTTCTTTTAATGCATCTCCTATGAGGTCCTCCCTCACTCCTCCTTGTTATCCATATACAACATATAAGGGTGAAGGTGGAAAATACCTAAAGAAAGTTTTAAAAGGTGACTTAATAGTATAAGTGTGGACTGCTCTATTATAAGAGTGTTGTATATAGATCATATTTTCATCCCAAGTCTTTGTATGCTTATGATTGTAACCTCTCAAAAGTTGCACCAAAGTCCTGTTGACTGCTTCCGCATGCCCATATGTCTATGGATGGAATGTTGTAGACCTCTTCAACTTAGTGTCCATCTTCTCCCATAATGTAGTCCAAAATGCATTGAGAAATTTGGTATCCCTATTTGAGATGATGCTCCTTGGTATCCCAAAGTGCACCCCGACCTGTTCAAAGAAATTGTTTGTTGCTTCTTGTCCACTGATAGTCTTTTTATAAGGCATGAGAATGCACATTTTGTTGAACCTGTCAACCACTAAAAATATATAGTCATGTACCTTCTTGGTAGTTGGTAAACATCCCACAAAATCCATGGAAATACTTTCACAAGGCCGAGTGGGTACAGGTAAGGGATGGTATATACCTTGCTTCCTATTAATGGGCTTGCTAGTACAACAAAGTATGCATCCTATAATATATTGTGCTACATATTATTGTTTTCCGGGTTAGTACACATAACCAAGTAAGTTGGAAATTGTGTTCCCAACACCAAATGTCCTACAACCTTGGAGGTGTGAGCCTGTAATGACCCTTTTCTTATTAATATGAATAATTTCATAAATAATCCTAAACATTAGCTAAATTATAATTAATTATTATATAACCTTAATTAATTATATGTTATTAATTAATTATTTTGATTATAATTAGCTGAAGTATGATTAACTCATTAATTAAGGGTTAATGAATGATTAATTATTAAATGAGACATTAAATGATTAAGTATTAAACTAATGGTTAGTGATTAATTGATTATTAATTAAGTAATTGATTAATTATGTATTAAACAAATGGGGGAAAATAAAATATAAGGTTAAATGGGGTTACGTATCCCATGAGGGATAACGTAACCCATACGTAAAAGGGAAACACTTAATAAAGGATAAGACCATTAATAAGACATAAATGAACAGATAAGGCATTAATTAATGGATAAGGTGTTT
>SNQJ01S0001890.1:63835-85645 GCA_010110895.2 Picea sitchensis | reverse complement strand
AAGTATGGAGATAGTTTTGCAAATTATGAAAATTATACTTCTTAAAAGCTTACAGAAATTAAGTAATTTGGTAGAAATATAAGTGTCTTTACGAATCTGGTCTTTACATCTATATAAATGTCTTTACAATTATGGGCACTACAGAGCCTCTATGATAAGGTGCAATTGTTCACCTTTAAGAACACAGAGCTTCTTGAGCTTGTAGAGTAAGTCATTCTAGAAATGATAGTTAGCCTTTCCATCACCTTCTTTTATATGAATTTGGCATTGTAGCTGATGAAACACCTTCTTTAAGTCCTCATATTCTATGTATGCCTCTTTATATGCATCATGGGAAATAGGCTCCATGCGCATCAGAGTTCCCAAAGCCATAATATTGGATGCGGGTGGTCATGAAAGCATTTCTACCATATTATTTGTGCTACCCTTCTTATACTTTAGGACCAAATGAAATTGATGTAAAAAAAACCATCCACTTGTAATGCCTAGTTTGTTGTAGCTTACTCTAGGCTTGCAAATATTGTAGTGGCTGGTGATCTGTGTGGATGATGGTCTCCTTTCCCATCAAATATTTCTTCCACTTTTTGACAGCTTGTACCAAGGCATTTATCTCCTTTTCATAGGTAGGGTTGTTGAAAATCCCCCCACGAAATACTTCAGAATGATAACATACGAGCCTTCCTCCCTGCATCAGTACTGCTCCCATGGAATACCCACTTGCATATGTCTCTACTGTGAAGGGATTCTGCAAGTTTGGTAGTGCAAGCATTAATGCTTGAATAATATTTCTTTTCATCTCATCAAAGGCTTATGTTGATTCTTCACCCACTGGAAACTCTTACCACTAGTTGTTATGGTGTGGAGTGGCGCAACTACCACTGAAAATGAATCTATGAACTTCCACAAGTATTGTGTTTCCCCAAAAAAACTGCTATCTTCGATGAAATTTGTAGGAATTGGCCATTTCATGATGGCCTCCATCTTTGTGGGATTTATCTTGAGCTCCCCTCCCCAGATCACATATTGCAAATACACCAAATACTGCTAAGAAAACTCACATTTCTTGAGATTTGTTAACAGCTGGTGCTTCTTCAAATTCTATAACACCTGCATAAGATGTGATATGTGCTCCTTCCAGGTAGCGCTTGTTAGCACTAGAAGTCACCTCATGACTGCAGGGGAGGTAATCCCAGTACACATCAGTTTATACAGTAAATTTAAATGAGTTTTAGGTGATCAAATGGAGAGGATTCAATGATAATAACGTTCTAACTCAGAAAACTGGACTAGCATGCATAAGAAATTGAGGTCTGGAATCAACTTCAGTCAGTAAGTTGGAGTAAGGGTGAATAGAGGGAAGACTTTGGTGAGGAGAGTGTAAAGGTCTGCTATGGACATCAGGTCTTTTAGCAGCCTAAGGAGGAAAAACTTAAACACAAGATCCTCTTGAATACAAATCTCAAAGAAACTGAAATAAATTATAATAGCATTATAATCAAACATTCATCATAATACAATCACAACAATCCATGTGAATCAGACACTCATGAACTCTCTCAATATCAGAGGCAAATGAGATGGAGCAAGAAAGCTGACTTATATTAACCAAGATCTCTCAAAAACAAATACATAACCAGAGAACAAGTGTTATTCATAAAATATTACAATAGCAGGGAGCCTAGCTCAACCATCCGATCCTCACAAAATATCAAAACTGAGTATATATACTCATAACTGCTGCAACTACCAGGAGCGTGATTGGACCACTACATTTATCTTTCAGTCGGTGCATGATCTGTCAGACTGTGTAGGCATTATTTTATCAAACGTGAGCTCAGATAAGTATGGGTTCGTAGAAAAATCAGTTCACAGGGGAGATTTGGGCTGACAATTTGCTTCTATGGCCAATTTTCTCAAGCTTTCCATTTATGGGTGATACGATATTTCAACCACCATTTTCAATTACATTAAATACTTTCATTGGGAAGAGGGTCAGGGTCCATGCCCTACGAACTGTCATGCATTTCTAGCAACTCTTTAAGCTTACCTGAAACTCTTGAAACCAAAGGCTTCACTCTGAAATGAACGCTGGCGTTTTCGGCCTTTGGCGTAGATCTCGCGAACTCCATGTCTTTTCCTTTCATATGACCCCTCACTATGACCTGGGGCCAAGCTCCCAAGTGCTTCACGACTTCGCGTTGTTGGAAGATTGCTCGTCTCCCTACTCCCGAAACCCGAACTAGCGAGTTTCACTTGCTAGATCAACGATCCACAATCCCGCGATCCAATGGTCTTGATCCTCTTCCGCTCACCAGATCAATAGTTTTCAATCCCCACGATCCAACGACTCTGATCAAATCTTCGCGAATCGGGGCTTCGTGGCTCGCGAAGTTTAACAACTACTTTCTCCCTTCTCCTGATTCCCGAACTTGTGAGTTCCTCGAGACCAAATCTATGGTCCAGATCCCTCCTTTGATCAATGACTGCGATCTTTTCATGACTTCGGACTTCGCGAGTTCTAACAACTCTTGCCTTTTTTCTTCCCAAGTTCCGAGTCTGCGAAATCCTTGATCTGGCACCACGTGTCTCTATGAAATAAACGGTCCAGATCAACTTGTGAGTTCGCACTTCGTGAGTCCTCACGACTCTGCCCTTTTACTTTCCATTCTGCAAAACTGCGAAATCGCTAATCCTGCACCACGTGTCCCTCTAAATCAATGGTACATATTTTCTCCTCCGTAATATTTCCCACCGTCGATATGATCTACCTGATTGGACCTTTGTTGTTGAAAGCTTATCTCCCTTGTTGCTTGCATTTCGAGTCCGAAGTGGGTCGCTCTGAAAGGTGCGCTTTGAAATCGAAATTGATACCCGTGCAAGAAAAGGATGGGGTCGCCCTGTGGCCCTTAGACAACTTTATGTGATAACATTTGGCTCCACAGGGATGACATGCTCCCTGCGAGCTGCTAAGAACAAGCAGTTCCAGTCACCTTATGCATTGGGTTATGGAGTCGAGCTCAAAATTTTTTGCCGAAGGCTGACATGTACACTATTCTACTTATAAAAAGGAAAACAAACACACATGCTCCAGAAAGAAATTATTTATGTACAAAACCTAAACTAACTGACTTTTATAATGAGCTAGGTGAAGGCAAACTTCCACCATAGCCATTCAAACTGTTTGATCACTGAATCCTTCGCTTCACCGCAAATGATCCATAAGAAACAAGGAAAGTGTGATAGCTGGCTAATTTCATTCTCATGATCACCCATATTACCTTCAAATGATGATAAAAAGATCAAGTCTACATGCTCCAAAGCATTTGAAAAGTGTAACTTTATGTACTCATTGACAAGGTCATGAAACTGAAGGCAACGCATGATTAACTTATGAAAGGTTACCTTCACTTTTTCAAAGTTGTTGACAACTTGCTTGATGTCCGCTACAGGCACACTTGATTGAAAGACATCCACATGCATCTGTGGGTCCAAAAGATGCTTACTGTGAACTGTAGGTACAAGTGGAATAAGGATGGACATAGGTGGTTTCTGATCCATTGATGATTGTGGATTTACTTTAGGCTGTGTATAAATGACCTCTTCATGTGCCTCAACTAAGGGTTGCTCCTGGTCAAATTTTATGTCTTCTGTGACAAGTCCAACCTCTGCATCATCCTTACTGTCTTCATAGTGATCAAATACAAGATAATCTTGCTGCTCATCATCACTAGGATATTCATCAAAAAGGGGATGTCTTTCATATCTATGATCAACCTTTAAATCAAGAATTTTATCAGGAAAATAACTGTTAAAAATATCTATTTCAGGAACAATAGTAACTGTTGCTCCTAGTTGTTCATACACATGATTTTCATCAAGAGAGGGATGCTCATGGATACTTGCGTCGAAGACAAAATTATCCATCGCCTTTTCTTCATAGGGACAACAGGTAAAAACTACCTTACGTTTAGAGTTGAGATGATACTGACTTTGAATCCTGCCAGAAGCTCGAAGGTTCTCCTCCACTTCCCCAACATCCATGAATAATTGAGATAAAGATGTTGATTTCTTTTCTCTCAGGTGAAGGACAAGCTCTGAATGTTGATCCATGACATAGTACACTATGGCAACAGTCTATGTGGGTCTGATCTCTACAGGCATATTATGATACACACGGTAAAACCTCCCGTTGAAGACGACCAAGGTTTCCTCTTCCCCTCTCCTCAGGGCATTAAAATCATCCTAGTGCCGATCAAGGGACTTGTTCTCACCCCACTACTTCAAAAATGCATTTCATAATTCAACCCAGGAACCAATGGAGTCAGCTCCCAAACATTTAAACCACACAACAACATCTCCAAACAACGAATTTGAGAACAATCTCATGGAAACATCATCACGAGCAATCTCAAATTGACCAACAAAGTTCTCAAAGGCTTCCACATGCCTCTCAGCTGTAACATGATCTTCCCCAGAAAAATGAGGAGGATATTTAAAGAAATAAGGAGGATAAGGATGAAGATGATATGGAGGCTTTAAAGGTTTAAACAACCTGTCTCTGATTCTAGTTTGAAAACTAGTGGGCTGAATATGAGGCTTAACACAATGATGGCAAGGCTCAATAGTAACAGTAGGATGTGATGATATTTGAGGAGGATGTGGATCAGTTTCAACCTCCTCGAGGATGCAAGGGTGATTTAATCCATGAGGGATCTCATTATGAAGTTCATCTTTATGAATAGGATGAGTTGAGGATATAGGATCAACATCTACAACACAGGCATAAAGTATGGCTTCTTCCTCCAAGGATGGATATATAAAGGAAGGTTGGTGATCAACTGAATAAACAAATCTAAATATGATCCTCTTTATATGTGAAGGGAAAAACAAAAATGAGCTGATAAAGAATAACAAAAGTTCATGCAGAAAGCCCATAAGCTGATACCTAGTCATTCCCTTCATCTTTATGTCAATAGGATCCTCCCTAGTGGAGTCTCTGATGTGGATTCTCCATGTAGATGATTACAATCAATATCTGTATCCCACTCTTGTCTACCATCAAGAGATGGATCTATGTCATTCTTCTGAGGGAGCTCTTTAATCTGCTCAAATTTGTCCCCGTCAACGACGCCATTTATGTTAGCACTAGAAGTCACCTCCTGACTGCAGGGGAGGTAAGCCCATTACCCATCAGTTTATACAATAAATTTAAATGAGTTTTAGGTGATCAAATGGAGAGGACTCAATGATAATAGCATTCTAACTTAGAAAACTGGACTAGCATGCATAAGCAATTGAGGTTTGGAATCAACTTCAGTCAATGAGTTGGAGTAAGGGTGAATAGAGGGAAGACTTTGGTGAGGAGAGTGTAGAGGTCTATTGTGAACATCATGTCTTTCAGTAGCCTAAGGAGGAAAAAATTAAATGCAAGATCCTCTTTAATTCAAATCTCAAAGAAACTGAAAGCAATTATAACAACATTATAATCAAACATTCATCATAATACAATCACAACAATCCATGTGAATCAGTCACTCATGAACTCTCTCAATATCAAAGGAAAATAATATGGAGCAAGAAATCTGACTTAGATTAACCAAGATGTCTCAAAAACAAATACATAACCAGAGAATCAGTGTTCTTAAGAAAATATTACAATAGTAGGGAGCTTAGCTCAACCATCCGACCCTCACAAAATATCAAAACTGAGTATATATACTCAGAACTGCTGCAACTACCATGAGCGTGATTGGACCACTACATTTAGCTTTCAGTCAGTGCATGATCTGTCAGAATGTGCAGGCATTCTTCTGTTAGACGCGAGCTCGGATCAGTATGGGTTTGCAGAAAAATCTGTTCACAGGGGAGATCTGGGCTGACAATATGCTTCTATGGCTAGTCTTCTCAAGCTTTCCATTTATGGGTGATACGATATTTCAACCACCATTTTCAATTACATTAACTACTTTCATTGGGAAGAGGGTGAGGCTCCACACCCTACAGACTGTCATGCATTTCTAGCGACTCTTTAAGCTCACCCGAAACTCTTGAAACCAAAGGCTTCACTCTGCAATGAATGCGGGCGTTTTCGGCCTTTTGCGCAGATCTCACAAACTCCACATCTTTTCCTTGCATATGACCCCTCGTTATGACCTGAGGTCAATCTCCCAAGTGCTTCGCGACTTCGCGTTGTTGGAAGATTGATCGTCTCCCTACTCCCGAAACCCGAACTAGCAAGTTTTGCTTTCCAGATCAACGATCCACAATCCCGCGATCCAATGGTCCTAATCCTCTTTCGCTCACCAGATCAACGGTCCACAATCCCCGCGATCCAACAAATCTGATCAACTCTTTGTGAATCGGGACTTCGCGGCTCACGAAGTTTAACAACTTCTTTCTCCCTTCTCCTGATTCCCAAACTTGCGATTTCCTCGGGACCAAATCTATCGTCCAGATCCCTCCTTTGATCATTGGTTGCAATCTTTTCGGGACTTCGGGCTTCGTGAGTTCTAACAAATCTTGCCTCTTTTCTTCCCAAGTTCTGAGTTTGTGAAATCGCTAATCCTGCGCCATGTTTCTCTATGAAATAAACAGTCTAGATCAACTCGCGAGTTCGCACTTCGTGAGTCCTCACGACTCTTCCCTTTTACTTTCCATTCTGCGAAATTGTGAAATCGCTAATCCTGCGCCACGTGTCCCTCTAAATCGATGCTCCAAATATTCTCCTTCTCAATATTTCCCACCGTCGATCTGATCTGCCTGATTGGACCTCTGCCGTTGAAAGATGATCTCGCCTGTTGCTTGCATTTTGTGCCCGAAGTGGGTCGCTCTGAAAGGTGCGCTTTTAAATCGAAACTGATACCCACGCAAGAAAAGGATGGGGTCGCCCTGCGGCCCTTAGACAACTTTATGTGACAACAACGCTATTAACCAGTCTATCATCCAAATAAACAATAAAAAATGAATCTAGATAAGGGATTAAAACATCATTCATTAGTCTTGTACATGTAGTTGGTGCATTGCATAAACTGAATGGCATAACCAACCACTAGTACAAACCTTGCTTTGTCTTGAAGGAAGTATTCTAGGTATCTTCTTTTTTGACTTATACCTAGTGATATCCTGATTTTAAATCCATCTTAGCGAATTAATTGGCATGCTGCAACTGGTCCAACAAATCATCGATCCTAGGCATAGGGTACTAATTCTTCAGTATAATCTTGTTTAATTCCCTGTAATCGATACACATTATCCAAGTCCCATCATTATTGGGAACAATTATTATGGGTAACCCACAAGGTGACTTCACTTCATTCACTTCTAGAACAGTCTATCTATACAACCCAATATTCGGCAATGAGGAGTCTAGAAATAACTCTATTTCATGCTCTACATCCCTCTTGGGTGGTATCCCTTTAGGCTCCTTGAACACTCCTCTATATTCATGTAGAAAATCTTCCAACTAATGTTTCTACTCTTTAGTACACCCCTTTAGGGATTCCTTCACTCTCATTGACTCATCATAGAACTAATTTTCTCTTAAGAAAAGAAAAACATATTTCTTACTAGAACTAATCAACTTCTTATCATGGTTGGCACTTACCAGTGAGATATTTGACTTGCCTTTATGTGTGTTGATGATGTAGGAATTCCCATCCTTGATCAGTCAGTATTGTTTGGATCTCCTCATGAATATTACATCCCTCATATACATGTAAGGGATTCCAAAAAATACTACACATACATCAAGGGGTACTGCGTTCAATTCCACTTCATCAATAAAATCAACACTTATAGAAAAATTAATCTTACATTGTTTGGTTACCTTTATCTCTACATCCTTGTTTACCCAACCCAATGGATAGGGGATAGGATGGTTGTGAACCTCCAATCCAAGCTTGCTGACCAGATTCGTTGCTATGATATTAGCTTGTGAACTAGAGTGGAACAAAACATCTATCTTGGTCTTCTTGACCTGAATCTTGATATGGAAGAGCTTAGTCATCTCCTCTTCTTGGTGATGAAGGATACTGAGATTCACCTCCTTCTGCACAAATGCACATAAATTATTTCATCCACATCCAATATAATTTCAACATGACTACTTGAATCTCTGGCTAAAATATTATTTTTCTTTCTGTCCTTCTTTCGGTTCTTCGGGTTCATCTTTGGATGCAGTTTCCAACATTTTTCCTTGGTGTGGCCATCAATGTTGCAATGATTACAGTGGTTGTTGGGATATTTGCACAGAAATGTAGTGCTTGTTGTCTTATTATATTTCCCCCCTTTCCACTTATTTTTCCCCTCCTTGAAAGCTTCCTAGTGCTCTTTCTGCTTCGAACCACTTGATTGCCCCTTATTTTGGGCTATGTTTTCCAGGTACTGTGCCTATAGACATACCTCATCCACTGTCCTTGGATTTAAGATAACCACCTACTTTCATAGATGAATGTGTAAACCCCACAAATACTTGAGGAGTAAATCTGGGTTCTTGGGAGAGATAACCATCATGATGGCCATCTCTTTGAACTCAATGGTGTACTCCTGTACACTCTGCCCCTACCTCTGCCTGAAGTAGTGCCACCGGATCCATTGGTCCTCGACATACCCAGTAGGGTAGAATTGGTACTTGATGAGGGTTTTGAAGTCCTCCCACCTAGTTATTCGAGGATCACCCTCCAACCTAAGTGTTTTTGTATGGCTTTCTCACCAGGTTAAAGCATGGCCTTCTAACTTCAATCTAGCAAATGAAATATTCTACTCTTCATCTATATTGTGAATGCTAAAATAAACTTCTAGTTGTTGCAACCAATGATTTGGTTTTAATGCATTGATCTCACTTTGGAATGGATTTATGTCCACATTCACTTCCATATTGAATAGGGATTATGAAGGGTTCACGACACTCGAACTAGGCTGCTCTTTCTCGAATTCTTTTCGCGACTCCTTTCCTGAGTATTTATGATCTCTTGATTTCCCCTCCGATCTGATCTCTGAGCTAGAGTCTCCATCATCTCCAAATGGTTTGAGCTTGCTTGCTAGATCTTCCACGAGGTGTTTCATATTGCGACTAATGTTGAAAAATTGAACTTCCAACCTCTCAAATCTCTCTTCTAATGGATCTCAAGGGTTGTTATGAATAGACTCATTTTCCATGGATATGGTTTATGTGACTTCTCTTTAAGTAGATTCCTAGATCCTGCAACTTTCCATAAATACCAAAAAGAAAGACCTGCTCTAATACCAATATGATCTATAAATTTTCGAGGATATTCCACCGGAACAGTTCATCACAACAGATCTAGTAAATAAAACTAAAATCTACACTATGAAGGTAAAATTCCTTTAGATCCCAGAATATTTAGTTATTGATTTTCTGTGTATGCATTAAATAGATCAAATGCGGAAAATAAAGAACATTAAAGTACAATCACACACCATCCAAGGAGTTTCCTTGAACTGTGGCCTATATAGATTCTACAGAATATATCCTCCTTTATTATGCTCACATGATACCACTCTGAGATGTTTTTCTTAGCTATGGAACAAGATACAATGCAAAATAATGGAGCCCCTTCTCCTCCTAGTGGCTTGGTATTTAACATGGCCTAATAGCCATCTAGGGGCAGATTTTTGACTTCCTCAATCCTCAATTATGATAGGGCTTTGGAAATTCTAGAATCTTCTTGAAATTACATACTTGGCTAGCCCCATATGCATGAGTAACGGGGGATGAAATGGCATCCTCTCGTAACATGGTGGTCAACACGATAGGTCAACTTGCAGGAGGCAAAACTTTTGCATACGAGCTCTGATTGGCACATGGTCTACACTGTTGGAAATGTCTTGGAGTTTAGAACACCGTCAAGGGGGTGTGCATGTGTTTCAAACACCATAACCCCCAAAAATGTCATTTAATGCCTCAAAATAGCTTTGGAAGGTCCCAAACCCTAATTTTCCAAACTGGGACCTGCCAATAAAATGACTCTACAAGATGATTCCTCCAATTGCTTCCACTCTGAAAGCATTGAAATAAATGAAAAATAATATAATGATCCAATCCGGATCAAGGCATTTAGCAGATCGGTGGTTAATAGGTTTACATAAACTATATTACTGAATTATATGGCTAGTGGGTTAATGTGTTAGTGAGTTTGTGTTTAGTAGGTTAATGGGTTACATGTTAGGGGTTGGTGGTTTTATGAGTTAGAGGTTAGTAGGTTTTGGGTTAGTGGGTTAGTGTTAAGGGGTTATGTAATATCCCTCACCAATTTGTTGATGTGGTTTAAGACCTTTGACAAACACTTCCTATTGTCGTCACAATTTTCCTTTCATTGTTGTAACAATTTATGTGTATTTCTAGGTGATGAATTTCATCAAACACTTAGGTTGTAGGTTTTATTCCACTATAATGTGTTTTAGTGTTTGTTGTTTGGCTTTCCCACATGAAGTTTTAAAGGTTGGGAAAGCTTTCAATGTCATTTAAGTGTTCATTGTGCATACAAAACATCACAACAAAATACCCAAGGAATATCTTGAACAAATATGATATAACATCAAAGGAACATCTCATAAAAGTGTTGATTTTATTTAGTTAAACCTGACCTATTACAATTGGGTAAAAATTCTAGTAAGAATAGCTCCCCAGTAAGAAAATATAATTAATACAATCAATAACTAACACCCATCAACTGATA
The DNA here is from genome assembly GCA_010110895.2 of Picea sitchensis. Lineage (NCBI taxonomy): Eukaryota > Viridiplantae > Streptophyta > Pinopsida > Pinales > Pinaceae > Picea > Picea sitchensis. The sequence continues at coordinate 74,948 of SNQJ01S0001890.1, read as the reverse complement.
TAGCTTTGTTGCAAAGAAAATTAGCCTCAATAATGGAGAAAATCAGCCCTCCTCTAGCACATAAAGTATGCCTACGAAAGAAAAGTACCCCAACTATAAGAATGTGCCATCCACACTCGAATCGAACCCCTTTCCAAAATAAATACATCCACCATAGTTGGAACTCATCTCACAAGAGTAACTCAGGCCCCAAGATGAGAAAACAAATCCCATAATACCCAAAAACGTAACCCCAAGCTAACTCATCCTCCTCAAGCAAAATCATCATCAACCAAAGGAAACCCTACTGTCGAATGATGAAATCTCAGCTACAATGAAGCACAATGAAAAATATGTATGATCTCTCCTCTACGATCAGCTAGGGTGGATAGTTTCACCACCAAACTTAGTCTTCTTCTTAATTATGACTTGAGCCATCAATGGGATCCCAAAAATAAGTGGCTCATGATCTCCAAGATGTAGGCTATGTGTATAATCAAAAGTCTCTAAGTCATATAACTCATCCAGCCCATGCAAATTTGAATGCTCTTTACGCTCGACCATCACAAGAATTTCCTCCATCAAACCATAAGTACCACTAACATCCTCATGTATCCTAATTGCCATAGATGTATGGAATGATGAAGAAGGTGCCAAACTCGACACCATATGAAGTTCATGTGTAAGCTTCCCAACTTTCTCTTCATCATCCCTCAATATGACTCCTCGAAGTTAGATCAACATCCAAGGGAAAATCATCCAATTCCAAATCCTCATCGTATTTGGGAGCTAATACACCCTCATCATGCACATCCAAAAAGTCAACCTGAGGTTCTGTCAAACCTTCTTCACGAAGTGAGGTTTTTTCTTCACCAACTACCTCAAATTTGAATCCCTTTTTATTCTTCTTCTCCCCAAATAGTAAGCATGGATTCAACCACTCATGGTGATCTAACAATCTTGTTAGATACCTTTAATACTCTTGGTAGGCTTTCAAAAATGCTTCCATGAACTCATGATCTGTTTGCATCTTCCTAAGCCACAAATGTACCAAAACAATCTAAGAATATGCTTGACGGTTTACCCCTTAGGCTAGGACGAAAACATGCTCTGATACCACTATAATATCCCTCACCAATCTGCTGATGTGGTTTAGGACCTTTAACAAACACTTCTTACTTCTGTCACAAATTTCCCTTCATTGTTGTAACAATTTATGTGTATTTCTAGGTGATGATTTTTTTCAAACACTTAGGTTGTAGGTTCTATTCCATTGTAATGAGTTTTAGTTCTTGTTGTTTGGTCTTCCCACATGAAGTTTTAAATATTGGGAAAGGTTTCAATGCCATTTAAGTGTTCATTGTGCATACAAAACATCGCATCCAAATACCCAAGGAATATCTTGAACAAATTATCATATAACAACAAAGGAACAACTCATAAAAATGTTGATTTTATTTAGTTAAAATTGACCTGTTACAACTGGGTAAAAATGTTGGGAAGAACAACTCCCCACCAAGAAAATATAGTCAATACAATCAACAAATAACACCCATAAGTTGATATAGATCTTTTGCGAAGAAAATCGGCCTCAATGATGGAGAAAATCGATCGTCCTCTAGCACATAAAGTTTGCCCACAAAAGAAAAGCGACCTAGCTCCAAGAACACGCCCTCCATACTAGAATCGATCCCCTTTCCCAAAGAAATGTAGCCACCCCAGCTAGAACTTATCCCACAAGAGTAACTTGGCCCCCAAGTTGAGAAACAACAACCCACAATACCCAAAAACGTAGGCACAAGCTAAATTGTCCTCTTCAAGCAAAATCGTCCTCAACCAAAGGAAACCTCACTATAAAATGATGAAATCTCAGCCACAGTGAAGCACAATGGAAGATATGTATGATCTCTCCTCTACGATCAGCTAGGGTGGATAGTTCCACCACCTAACCCAATCTTCTTCTCAGTTATCTCTTGGGTCATCAATGGGCTCCCCAAAATAAGTGGCTCAAGATATCCAATATGCAAGCTATGTGTATAATCAAAAGTCTCCAAGTCATGTATCTCGTCTAGCCCAAGCAAATCTGAATGTTCCTTGTGCTCGACCATTACAAGAAGCTCCTCCATCAAACCATAAGTACCACTAACATCCTCATGTGTCATGACTACCATAGATGACTGAAATGATGAAGAAGGTGCCAAACTCAACTCCATATGAAGTTCATGTGTAAGCTTCTTGACTTCCTCTTCAATCATCTCTCATGCATGACTCCCTAGAAGTTATATCAACATCCAAGGGAAAATCATCCAATACCAAATCCTCATCATATTTGGGTGCTAATACACCCTCACCATGTGCATTCAAAAATTCATTATGAGGTTATGTCAAACCTTCCTCACGAATTGAGGTTTTTGCTTCACCAACTACCTCAAATTTGAATCCCTTTTTCTTATTCTTCTCCCCAATTGGTAATTATGGCTTCAACCACTCATGGTGCTCTAACAATCTTGTTATATTCCTTTGATACTCTTGATAGGCTTGTAAAAATTATGCCATGAACCCCTGATATGTTCACATCTTCCTAAGCCACAAATGTACCAAAATAATACGAGAATATGCTTCGCGGTTTACCCCTTAGGCTGGGAGGAAAAAATTCTTTGATACCATTGTAATATCCCTCACCAATCTGCTGATGTGGTTTAATACCTTTGACAAACACTTCCTACTGCTGTCACAATTTTCCTTTCATTATTGTAACAATTTATGTGTATCTCTGGGTGATGATTTTTTTCAAACACTTAGGTTGCAAGTTCTATTCAATTGTAACGAGCTTCAGTGTTTGTTGTTTGGTTTTCCCACATGAAGTTTTAAAGGTTGGGAAAGTTTTCAATTCCATTTAAGTGTTCATTTTTCATACAAAACATCACAACCATATACCCAAGGAATATATTGAACAAATATCATATAACAACAAAGGAACATCTCATAAAAATGTTGATTTTATTTTGTTAAACCTAACCTATTACATTTGGGTAAAAATATTGGTAAGAACAACTCCTTACCAACAAAATATACTCAATACAATCAACAACTAACATCCATCAACTGATATAGCTCCGCTGAAAAGAAAATCAGCCTCAATAATGGAGAAAATAAGCCCTCCTCTAGCACATAAAGTCTTCCCACAAAAGAAAAGCATTCCATCTCCAAGTATGTGCTCTCCAAACTAGAATTGGCCCCCTTTCCCAAAGAAATACAACCACCATAGCTGGAACTCATCCCACAAGAGTAACTCCGCTCCAAGCTGAGAAACCACAACCCACAATACCCAAAAACGCAACCACAAGCTAACTCGTCCTCCTCAAGCAAAATCATCCTCAACCAAAGGAAACCCTGTTGCCAAATGATTAAATCTCAGCGGCCACAATGAAGAAAAATGAAGGATCCATATGATCTATCCTCTATGATCATCTAGGGTGGATAGTTTCACCACCAAACCCAATCTTATTCTCAATTATGACTAGAGCCATTAATGGGATCCCAAAAATAAGTGGCTCATGATCTCCAAGATGCAGGTATGTGTATAATTAGAAGTATCTATGTCATATATCTCATCTATACCATGCAAATATAAATGATCCTCGTGCTCGACCATAACAAGAAGGTCTTCCATCAAACCATAAGTACCACTAACATCGTTATGTGTCATGACTACCATAGATGACTGAAATGATGAAGAAGGTGTCAAAATCAACTCCATATGAAGTTCACGTGTAAGCTTCCCAACTTCCTCTTCATCACCCCTCATGCATGAATCCCTGGAAGTTATATCAACATCCAAGGGAAAATCATCCAATACCAAATCCTCATCGTATTTGGGTGCTAATACACCCTCATCACGCGCATCCAAAAAGTCAACTTGAGGTTCTCACAAACCTTCCTCATGAAGTGAGGTTTTTGCTTCACCAACTACCTCATATTTGAATCCCCTTTTCTTATTCTTCTCCCCAAATGGTAAGTATGGCTTCAACCACTCACGGTGCTCTAACAATTTTGTTAGATTCCTTTGATACTCTTGACATGATTGTACAAATTCTGCCATGAACTCTGATTTGTTCCCATCTTCCTAAGCCACGAATGTACCAAAGCAATATGAGAATATGCTTCGTGGTTTACCCCTCACACTTTGAGGAAAACATACTCTGATACCACTATAATATCTCTCACCAATCTGCTGATGTGGTTTAGGACCTTTGACAAACACTTCCTACTAATGTAACACACCCACTACGAAAATCAAAATTTTCGTCGATTTCTCGAGGATAAAAATCCCCGAATTACTCACGGGGGGCCTAGCATCCGTTAGTTCCTCATATGTTCACCTCCATGTGGTTGTGGGTCACGACTACGAGCCGAACCAGTACGACGTCTCTTTGCACTTCGCAACTCAGTGCTTACCAGAACGTCGAATCTTTCGACTCTGCAAACCCCGAAGCTCGAAACAACGAAATGTTGAACCTCGACAGGGCTAGCGAATGACAAGTTTCCCTCCAAAGGGAGATCGATGGCCATAAGCCTCCCCTGATTAAACAATATGGATCCTTCTGGGGTTTCGGTATTCGGGAGTTCGAAATGCAATGACTCCAAGACTCTTTGTCATTCAAATCCCCGAATTCCATTATGGGAATTCGTGTAAGAGATCGACGACTCTTAAGAGTGTGGATCCAACGGTCCACGGGATTTCGGGACTTTTCCCTGAACTTTGACCGCTCACCGTGTGTCTCTTTTGATGGACGGTCTAGATCCCTTCAGGACTTCTCCTTTCTATTACCAAGCATGTCGGGATTTCGTGATTTGCGAAGGCAAGGTTTCTTGCCCTTTGGTTTCCCTGATGCCGAAACGCCAAAACGTCGGCCAGCAACCACGTGTCCCTTCGATGGACGACGACGACCTTCAGCCAAGATCAACGGTTGTGATCTTTTTGGGATGATAAACAGTCACGATCAAATCCCGACTTTCCTTAATCTCATTCACACCTCACGCTATTTCGGGGTTTCGGTGATCGGGATTTCGCGACTCGCGAAGACAAGGGTTCTTGCCCTTTTATTTCCTGGGTGCCGAAACATCGAAGTGCTTACCAATAACCACATGTGCTCTATAGATGGATGGTCCAGGTACTTCCATGAACCATGGGGTCTATGGTCCTGATTCCTTCATCTCTTGCAAGGGAAAAAGGGGTCGTGGCATTAATGCCTGCGTCTCTTCCTCAAATCTAATGGTCATTACAGACCCTGGGATCCTCCGAAGGGATCATGTTCATGCATTGCTTGCAAAGGCGGAGAGGGGTCGAGGAACTATCATCCACGTTCCTTCCCCACCTCCAATGGTTGTTACGGACCTTGGATCCTCCGAGAGGATCTCGTCCGTTAATCAAGATTTAAACATATGCTAACATTTTGGGATTTCACCAGTCGAAGTTTCGGGACTTATCAATCACGAGAGTTCGACCTCTTGTCAACGAAACTCCCGAACTCCCGATGGGCTCTTTCTTTTGGGATTCTCCCGAGATCTTGGATTACTGCCACGTATCCTCCCTCAGATGGATGTTCCTCGTTGTTTCTCGATTTAGCGACTTGTGACCCCCAGTGACGCAAATCCTTTGTCAACTCGAATCCCCAGTATCTGAAATACCGATGGACTCTCGATCTCCACCACGTGTCCTTCACGGATGGACGGTCCAGATCTATATCAGGACTTTCACCATGGAGTGTCCCAATCTCATGTCATCAGGACTCCTGGAATCCCGAACTCTGAATCCCCAATACCGACTCCTCTCTCGGGACTTTCGCCCTTGTTCACGAGGGCTTAACCCTCATGCATCTCCTAATAGATCCAATGATTGTTGGGTTTTCTAGCTAAGATCTGATGGCTCGGATCTGTCCCACGTCGTGCACTCTCCCCCTACTCTCTGGACGTGGAAAAACCAACAGTCCAGATACTTCCACAGACCTTGGGGATCTATGGTCCTGATTTCCTCGCTACTCACAAAGATAAAAGAAAAGGGGTAAGGCATGTAACGCCCTTGTTTCTTCCGCCAATCTAACGGTCATGAATGACCACAAATCTTCCAATGGGATCTCATCCATTGATCGATACTTATCCCTACGCTGCTGCTTTGAGATTTCAAGAGGATCATTCTTCCTCGTACAGAGTTGCTAAGACTTGCGCATTCAAGTTCTTTTTCTAGGTTCTTGGTAAACTTTTCGAAGAGGGGTATCTCTGTGGAGAGATCTATTCTGGGGCATTCCTGGAGACAGATAAGGGGAAACAAATTCCCGAGAATGGATTGGAAGTCTAACTTGGTTCAACTTACGCATAAATAAATTTATCTATCAACATAAGCCATGCGTGGTTTTTCTGTTACAAGCATACATCTACCCTTTCTTATCAAAACACTGTACAAACAGTCTTATACTGTAATCATTCACAATTTCACGATTTATGAGCATATATGTCAGCATATGAATTTCAAGATGCAATATGTAAAACACTTATCAGAAATAACACTAGAAGTGAGTGCAACTGCTGAGAGGGGTGCTCGTTTCCACCCAACCGTAGGCTCATCTATTCCGATAGGATTTACAACTAGCCACCCCCGAGCTGAGACCACGATGCTGCGAGACCGTGTCTCAGTTTTCCAGTGACTGAGAATGAGGGTTACTCTCCCCCTTCTCTACTATCACTCACTCTGCGTATCTCCAGAGTTCTCCTCCTCCCCTCGCGTTTGCCCCAATCGCTTCTCCCTCACACCTTATCCTCTTGCGAGGTTGCGTGTGGTGCAATTTCCCTCGCAATGGTCAGGCCTGACGGCTCTACGGATGGGCAGTTCACCCCCCCATCCCTCATTAATTTTTGAGGAGCCATCTACCTACCAACCTGAGAGACATTTAATTCAGGGCCAGCGAGCCGCTCTTGGTTCTCAGTGAAGTCCAAATACGGTATTGTTTTTGGTGGAAGTTAACGCCACCATTCTAGGTGCCTTCCACCGCCTTTCTCCAGCCATCGTGGTCTCTTTTTCAGCATATCCCCTNATGTCTCATGGAATCCTCCATTTCCCATGTAGCCTCATCTGGGCCAAAATGTCTCCACTGCACCTTGACCTGTGCAATGGTTCGGTTCGGGAGCAGGGTTTCCTTTTTGTCTAGTATGCACTAAGATTCTGGTAGAAATTCTCCCTCCAGTTCCACCTGGATCATAGACCAGTCAATTATATGATTAGCATCATGTACATATTCCTTCAATAATGAAACATGGAAAACATTATGTGTTTTTACTATGGGAGGAAGTGCTAGCCTATAGGCTACAGGTCCCGCTCTATCTAGAACCTCAAAGGGTCCACAATACCGAGGTGCCAACTTGGCACAAGCTCCCATTTTCAGGGAACTCTTCCTGGGCCTAACTCTGAGATATACATGATCTCCCGCTTTGAACTCTCTTGGAGTTCTCTTTTGGTCGACATAACTTTTCTGTCGGTTTTGAGCGAACTTCAGGTTTTGTTTTATCTAAGTCACCTGCTGTTCCATTTCTTTCAACATGTCGGGTCCAAAAGAAATCCTATTTACGGGATTACTCCAGTTGACTGGAGTATTACACGATCTACCATAGAGGACTTCGAAGGGACTCATCTTTAAGGATGCTTGGTAGTCGTTGTTGTCAGTGAATTCTACCAGTGGCAGGTAGTCTTTCCACTTCTTGGGTTGATGCATTACATGCATTCTTAGCATGTCTTCAAGTACTTGGTTCACTCTTTTCGTCTGTCCGTCGGTTTGAGGGTGATAGGCGGTTCTAAACAACAATTTGGTCTCTAAACTAGCCATCAATGATTTCCAAAAGTTAGAGGCAAATTTTGTGTCTCTGTCAGACACGATCTCTTTCGGCATACCATGCAGTATGAATATCTCCTTCATGAACACTTGGGTGATATCGATTGCTTTGCAGGTTGATTTGACAGGGATGAAATGAGCAGACTTGCTCAATTTATCCACCACTACCATAATGGCATCATTCTGTTTGGTTGAGGTTGGTAATCCAATGATGAAATCCATGGAGATGGTTTCCCATTTCCATTCTGGGATTGGTAAAGGTTGCAATAATCTTGCTGGGTGTCGATGTTCTGCTTTAACCTGCTGGCACTCTATGCATTTGGCTAAGTACTTGACTATGTCTTTCTTCATTCCAGGCCAATAAATTGTCTCTTGGTGGTAGTGATCATTTTCTGGTATCCTGGATGACCGGAATAGGGTCTTTTATGTAGTTCATCCGGTATGAACCTCTTCAAGTCGTCACAATTTGGAATATACAGTCTATTTTTGTAAGTGAGCAGACCTCCTTCGGTCATCTGGTAGCCTTCATATTTTACTCCGGTGGGTTCTTACTGTAGGTACATGGCCATGGTTTGGACGAAGGGATCTGTTTCTTGTGCGTTTCTGATTCTTTCCTTGACTTATGTCTCACAGGTGCTCACCGCTGCCAGGTGAATTGTTTTCATACTTCTGCTAAGGGCATCAACCACCCTATTTTCCTTTCCTTTAATGTGTTTGATTTCGAAATCAAAATCGCTAAGGAGGGCCATCCACCTAGCTTGTATAGCATTGAGCTTTGGTTGATCAAACAGGTATCACAATCCACAGTGATCTGTCATAAGTACAAATTTTCTTCCCAGGAGGTAATGCCTCCACATTTTCAAGGCATGCACTATGGCAGCCAGTTCTAGATCATGGGTCACATAGTTGACTTCATGCTCATTCAATTTTCGGGATTCATAGCAGATCACACTTCCTTCCTGCATAAGGACTCCTCCTAGCCCTTCCTTGTAGGCATCTGTGCACACGAGGAAGTCAGTTTCTGGATCGACGATCTTTAGTACGGGTGCATGGGTCAGTAGATGTTTCAGGGTTTGAAATCTTTCTTAACATTTCTGTGTCCACAGGAATTTTGTCCCCTTCTTCTGGAGGGCAGTGATTGGACAACCAATCTTGGAGAATTCTTTTATAAATCTCCTATAGTATCCTTCTAATCCCATAAAGGATCTGATATCCAGAACATCCTTCGGGGTAGGCCATTCCATGATAGACCTGATTTTGTCAGGGTCTACCACTACTCCTTCTTCGGAGAGAACATGGCCTAAGTAATGTATTTCCTTCTGGAAGAATTCACATTTGCTGAATTTGGCATAGAGCTGATGTTCTCTTAGCACTTGCAGCATAAGTCTAAGATGCTCTTCATGCTCTTCTCTATTCTTAGAGTAGATTAATATGTCATCAATAATAACTAGCACAAATTTATCTAGAAATTTACTGAGTACATTGTTCATCAAGCACATAAAAGTGGCAGGAGCATTGGTTAACCCAAATGGCACTACCACAAACTCATAGTGACCATACCGTGTCTGGAAGGTAGTTTTATGGATGTCTTCATCCTTGATTCAGACTTGATTGTATCTTGACCTCAAGTCGATCTTTGAGAAAATAGACGCGCCTCCCAATTGATCGAACAGATCATCGATCCTAGGCAAAGGGTACTTGTTCTTTATGGTTACCTTATTGAGTTGTCTATAATCTATACACAGTCTAAGGGTGCCGTCCTTCTTTTTCACAAATATGACTGGTGATCCCCATGGAGACACACCGGGTCGAATATAGCTTTTATCCATCATTTATTTTAATTGCAATTTGAGTTCAACTAACTCGGGTGTGCTCATCCGGTAGGGTGTCCTAGACACCGACACCGCTTTTGGTGCAAGTTCTATTGAGAAGTCTATGTCCCTCCTCAGAGGTAGACCCGGTACCTCTTCCAGAAACACATCTCTGTATTCTCTTAGGATAGGGTGATCGTCGGGGCTTGGTTTATCACCTTCGATTGTTTTCAACACCTGTATTGCATATAGGGGACATCCCTTTCGGCAATACTTTCTCATTTGCAGGGCTGATATTTGTCTCACCGAGACGGGTTTTTGGATACCTTGAAGGGTTATTCTTCTCCCTTCTTTACTTACACACTCTAAGGTTTTATGGTAACAATCCAGTCTGGCTTTATGGGCGGCTAGCCAGTCCATACCGATCAACAAATCATATGATCCCAGGGGTAATATGTTAAGGGTTGCTTGGGTGGGGAATTCACCCAACATTAATTGGTAGGCTGGTATAACCTCTGCTATCTTCTTTTTGGTGCCAGTGGTTAACTGTACCAACCATGGCTTGGTATGTTTTTGTGGCTGTAGTTTACACTTATCAACAACTTTAGGGGCTATATAACTCAAATTTGAACCAAGGTCAATCAAAACAGACACTAGATGGTTGAAAATCATACCTTCTATTTCCACTACTGAAGCTTGATGGTCAACTTGGTTATTATCCAAGGCTGCATAAATTTGTGGCACACTCCTGGCCACGTCATTGACAGTAGTAGTTTCCTGGATGTTATAAATCCTCCGACTATTCTGTTGTCGGTGTGGACAGTCTCTCAAGAGATGTTCCTCTCCGCAACCCCAACATTTCAGAGGTTCTCTCTTGGTGTTATCCACCTTCACTGGTATAGGTCCAGAAGTTTTATTTCTGCCCGATGAGGGAAATTTCTGCTGGTGTACACTCTGGGATGGAAAGTTCATTCTTGGGTTCTTCTTGTAGTTCTTAAATCCTGGGGATTTGATCCCCTTTTTCTGAAATCTTGAACTATTCTTTGGTTTCCATCCTTCACAAGGTTCCGCTCGATGCCCAAACTGTTCATGACAATAGGTTGACTTTCGAATGGTGCCTTCTAGGGTCTTTGGCTCATCAAATTCAATTCTGTTCCGATATTCCTTAGGTAGCCCACTGATGAAGCGTTGCACCTTTGCCTTTTCTTCTTTTATATAAGGTACATACCTCAACAAGTCGAGGAATCTGTTAACATATTCTTCTATAGTAAGTTGTCCTAGTTTGAATTCATAAAATTCTTTAGTCTTTTCGTCGAAATATTTTTCCGACAGATACTTCTTCTGGAAGTACTTCTCAAATCGTTTCCAAGACAGGTCCTCTTCGCGAACCCCTTTCACATTCTTAAGGTCTTCCCACCAAATGGAAGCTTTTCCGTTCAA
>SNQJ01S0001890.1:0-56956 GCA_010110895.2 Picea sitchensis | reverse complement strand
TAAAGATACAAAAATATTATAAATGTGTTATTTATATAGAAATATTATTATTATACAAATATAAATATCTTAACAATCATCAAAGTTATATTTTACATATCCATAATTTTATAAGTTGCGAGTTATTAATTTTACTTAATTAAGTGAAACTATAATCAATCTAGATCCATCTTAAATGATAAAAAATGATACACCTAAAAAAATATTGATATATTTTTAGAGCTTAATAGATCAAGATAAATTTAAGTAAGTAATTAATTTATAATGAGTAATAAAAAAATAATCCTATAAATTTAATTTTTTTAATGAAAAAATATATTGTAAATTTTTAAAATTAAAAAGTTATTAGATTTTTTTCATCATTGTCAAAAACTATATTTTTAAAACAAATTTACTAAAATTAAAATTTAATTATAAAATAAATATATATGGAATTATTTTGTTATTTTAAAATTTAAAATTTTTATCATGGAAATTTTTAGGCACTTTGCACTTTTTCTCATTCATGAATGGTACCATTGGAAATTAATAGACACTTAGTCATCCAAATATTCTTTTAGTCCTTTTGTATCACAAACTTTAAGAGATTACCATGTCACCTGACTCCTGGGAAGTTTAGAAGAAGTGGTATAAGGTCTCTAACACAAAATACTTGTTTTCGATAAAAATTAAAAAAAACCATTAAATATTTCTCATATGGTGAAATGAGCGTGCCTCTTCTGAATTCAAGTTTAGTTAGGCTGCCTTCCTATAGGAGCAAAGCTTGTTTAGATAAAATATGCACTTGTGTGTTGTATTTTTAATATATATAAAAGAAATAACTAGAAAGTGATGTTTACAAGTTTTACTTAGTTCATAATAAGAATTAGGGCAAATTCCAATGTTGTATTCTTGATTTTTTTAATTTATCATGATTTTTGAATCTCAAAAAACTTGGAATTGTTTAACTTTCAACATAACTCAAAGAGCACAAAATTCAACTCGACTCTTAGAGTCTGGTTTAACATCATATTTCAAATAAAAATAATTTTTCTTTTTATTTAAAAAGAGGACAACCCCTACTTTGCAAATATTTGTGTCTCCTTCACTTACACCATAAAAAAACCCAAGGCTTCTTATGATAAATATCAAGTATCAAAAAATATTGAAGTGTTTTTTTCTTTTAAGTTGCTCTTATTATCATCCATAGTCAATATAATCCTATTGAAGTGTTTTTTTCTTTTAAGTTGCTCTTATTATCATCCATAGTCAATATAATCCTATATGTTACTTAAGTAGGAGTAAAACCCAAATCATATCAAGTCATCTACTAACCTACCAAATTTCATAAATAAAAAGATAAGAAGTGTCTTATATTTTGTAGTTTCCTTGTATGTTAACCTGAATTTTATCATAATTATAAAAGTATGTAAGAACACTTATAAAAGTATGTAAGAAAATAAGATTACTTGAGCGGGAGTAAAAACCAAATCCTATCAAGTTATCTACTAACCTACCAAATTTCATAAATAAAAAGATAAGTACCTTATATTTTGTAGTTTCCTTGTATGTTAACCTGAATTTTATCATACTTATGGATGGGAGTCATCATGTGCCATCCCAAATGGATGTGAGTCTTCATTAATTTCTATTGGTCGGTTGGCTTAGGTATCCACAGAGCCAACCAAATCCTCCATTTTCTACTTCCCCTTCTTCTCTTCTTCCACAAGAGTGACTGTGATACTAATCCCAAAGATAACCTTACACACCACCTCGAATTTACCTTCAAAAATTCGGATGGTGTGTAGGATGTATTTACTCTCATCCCGCTTCTTCTCCATGGCCTAAGTGATCATGGCCTTAACCATCTAGTACACTTCTGCAATCTGGAAGTACTTTGTCTCCTTGGTTCAAGAGTACCCAAGATCTAAAACCCAACATTATACCTCCTCCAAGAGCTATTCGTCTGAAATTTTCTATTATCTATCCCCGACTGCTTCCTCCAACTCCTCATCCTACACTCTCACTGAGTTTGAACAGTTCTCCATAAACAAGCACTCTACCTCCGAGGCCTCTTTTCTCGTCTTCATTATTGTTGGATATTTTTTATTCGAGGGAGCCTTTTGAGTGGTTCTTGCACCTTATTTATTTCCCCCTCGTTCCCCTCAAATAGACCTCACCACCATCTCAACCCAATCAAGCAAACTCCCATCGGACAACGGTCACCCCTATAACACACCCACCAATTCTTCGAGCAAAGGACAGAGAAACGACCCCAGCCTATAAGGCTCTTACCCCAATTCGACTCTGATCCCACAAATACACCCCATACTATCTATAAACCAACTTATCCCACTAACGTCCATGGAACTAAGAGGATAAACCTGTAGATTTTAACCTTGTACAATATTTACTGCAAACAGATTTTCAGTAATAGAACAAAAAATATACAATGGCAAATACAAACATTACACTGATATTTTTCCCCTAGAAACCCAAACTGGGAAAACTAGCATATTCTATATTCATTCATTATGATACATTGTTTACAATACAATATACATATAGGATCCAATGGCATCGAAAACCCTAACCCAATGACTTGGATTAGTCAACAACCCTAATTCCTTAACCGGAAATAGAAAACCATCGACAAAAACCATGTGCCGAAAACCCGCCCAACAATGAACACAAAAATCGAGGCAACATGAAAAACGAGGAAAAAATGTGACACGTTTCCCGAGGAAAAAAATTTCTCGGGGGCGTAGCCCCCGAACCCCTACACGCCTGGTCCAACGTAGACACAACTACTCGTGCAAAGAATATAACATATACCCAACATTCTCCCACTTGTTGTTTTATTTGTATACAAGGGGTTACATGGTTACATAGTCAACAATTCAGGGCAACAATGCCCATTGATCCTCTACACCAAGAGAACTTCTCAGTGCTCACAGATTTTGTTAATGAATCTACAACATTCTTCAAAGTGTCCACCTTCATTAGCAACACTTTCTTTTCTTCAACCATGTCTCTCACAANTCCTTAACCGGAAATAGAAAACCATCGACAAAAACCATGTGCCGAAAACCCGCCCAACAATGAACACAAAAATCGAGGCAACATGAAAAACGAGGAAAAAATGTGACACGTTTCCCGAGGAAAAAAAATTCTCGGGGGCGTAGCCCCCGAACCCCTACACGCCTGGTCCAACGTAGACACAACTACTCGTGCAAAGAATATAACATATACCCAACATTCTCCCACTTGTTGTTTTATTTGCATACAAGGGGTTACATGGTTACATAGTCAACAATTCAGGGCAACAATGCCCATTGATCCTCTACACCAAGAGAACTTCTCAGTGCTCACAGATTTTGTTAATGAATCTACAACATTCTTCAAAGTGTCCACCTTCATTAGCAACACTTTCTTTTCTTCAACCATGTCTCTCACAAAGTGATATTGAATATCAATATGCTTTGTCTTTGAATGATAAGCCAGGTTCTTCACCAGAAAAATTGCACTCTGATTGCCACAATCTATCCTTACAGCTTGTTGTACCAACCCAATACCTGAACACAATCTTTGTAACCATACTGCTTCCTTACTTGCATGAGTGGCTGCCCAACTTTTGTAGTTGAAAGTGCCACTACAACCTGTCTTTTGCTCATCCGACTTATTTCTCCTCCAAACAAGTTAAACACATACCCACTTGTAGATCTCCTACTATCTAGATCTCCAACCCAGTCTGCATTCACAAAGACATGTATATCCAACACTTTGTCCAATCTCGGTCTTCCTTGGTAGCACAATCCATAGCTAGCAGTGCCAGGCAAATACCTGAAAACCCTTTTTACTGTTGTCCAATGCTGCTTCCCTGGTTTTGACATATACCTGCTCAAAACTCCCACTGCATGTGCAATGTCCGGTCTAGTACAAACCATTGCATACATCAAACTACCAACCACACTCACATATGTCCTCCTCCTCTTCCTGTGTCTTGGGACACTAATCTGCATATAACTTTACACCAATAGGAATATGAACATTGATCGATTTACATTCCTACATATTAAACCTATGCAATATTGTCTCAACATATTTTCTCTGATTTAACCAGAGTTTCCTCTTTTTCCGATCTCTTTTAATTTCCATGCCCAGAATGAAATTTGAAGCATCGGGATCCTTCATGTCAAATTTAGAGGACAACTGAGTTTTCACCTCTCGGATAATCTCCTTGTTGTTTCCTATCAACAACATGACATCCACATACACGAACAAATAAATCAAATGATCACCAATTCATTTAAAATACACACAATGATCCTCTTTGCTTCTTGTGAAGCCAAGTCCCAACATATAAGTATCAAATTTTTGATACCACATCCTTGGTGATTGTTTTAAACCATACAAAGAATTTTTCAGCTTGCATACTAGCTCCTTCTTTCCCTTCACAACAAATCCTTTTGGTTGCTTCATATATATTTCTTCTTCTAGATCCCCATGTAGGAATGTTATCTTCACATCCATCTGTTCTACTTCAAGATCAAATGCAACAACAACCGATAAAAAAAATCTTATAGAAGTTAACTTGGCAACAAGAGAAAATATCTCACCAAAATCAATTCCCTCAACCAGGGAATAATCCTTTGCTACTAACCGAGCTTTGTATTTCTCCACTTTTCCTTCTGCATTCAACATCCTTTTAAATACCCATTTGCTTCCAATGGGATTTCTTCTAGTTGACAACTCCACTAGATCCCAATCCTCATTCTTATCCAAGGCTGCCATTTATTCATCCATGGCCTTTTTCCAGAGCTTTTCATCCTCTGAATCCACTACCTCCTTGACAGTTCTAGGATCATCATTAGTAATAGACAAAAGAAATTTTGAACGGAAATCGGATGGAGTATACCTTTCCGGTAGCCTTCTTTCTCGAACCAATCTCCTCAATAATGGAGTATGAGGATCGTCTTCTTCCGATTCATGTTCTTCTGTAGAGTTTGATTCATCATCCTTTAAATCAAACTCTATTTTCTTTGGTTCTTCCTTACTTGGTAGGACTTCCCATTTAAAAACATCCTTCATTTCTCTAAATACCACATCTCGACTATACACTACCTTCTTAGTTTCTGGGTTCCAAAGCTTATAACCTTTGAGACCATATTTATACCCAATAAAGATACACTTTCCGGCCTTCTTATCTAGCTTACTCATGTTTTCCTTTCGAACATGAACATATGCCTCACAACCAAATACCTTGAGATGTGTGAGAAAAGGTTTCTTACCAGTCCATACCTCTTGTGGAGTCTTTTCATCCAACACTGATGAGGGTGATCTATTGACTAGGTAACATGTAATACCCACTGCCTTTGCCCATAATTCTTGCCCTAACCGGACACCACTGAGCATGCACCTTGCTTTTTCCATCAGCGTCCTGTTAGTCCTTTCTGCAACTCCATTTTGTTGAGGTGTATATGGAGTAGTCTTTTGCCTTGCT
This sequence comes from Picea sitchensis, assembly GCA_010110895.2. Taxonomy (NCBI): domain Eukaryota; kingdom Viridiplantae; phylum Streptophyta; class Pinopsida; order Pinales; family Pinaceae; genus Picea; species Picea sitchensis. The sequence goes on along the minus strand of SNQJ01S0001890.1, from coordinate 51,474 downwards.
ATACCGCAATTCTTACAGAATTATTCAAATTCATTCCCGCAAAAGTCTCCACCATTATCTGTCCTCAACACCTTAATTCTTTTCTCTGTTTGATTCTCAACAAGAGCCTTAAAATATTTAAACATGTCAAATACTTCAAATTTCTTCCTGAGGAAATATATCCAAGTATTCCTCGAGAAGTCATCTATAAGTGAGAAACAATACACATATTTTCCCAATTATGGGACCAACACAGGTCCAAAAACATCACTGTGAATTAGCTGTAAAATTCCTTTTGCCCGCGTTGCACCAGAGGGGAATCTTACCCAATTCTGCTTCCCATATACACAATGTTCACAGAAATCAAAATCTAGAGAGCAATTAGACATACCCTCAACCATACCTTTACCGTGTAGTAGTCGAAGACCCTTCTCTCCGATATGCCCCGGTCTTTGATGCCACAACATAACCTTTTCTCCAGAGACTATAGGAGTTATTTCTTCTTCAACTCCAATATTAAGAACAATGGAACTATTACACCCATCACTAATAGTGCTTCCTTGCAGCTTATACAGAGTTCCAAACTTAACTCCCTTCAACAACACCATTTCTCCTTGAACCATCCCGCAGGTTTCCTTTTCAAATATTGTTTTTACCCCTACATCGTCCATTTTTCTTACAAAAATCAAATTTCTGGCCAATCTTGGGATGTTCAGAACACCAAGTAGTGTTCTAATCCTTCGATCTATGAGCCTCAAATTGACTTTTCCTCGACCTATGATTCTGGTCGTTGAGTCATCACCTAGGAAAACATTACCTCCATCATACCTTTCATATTCATGGAACCACTCCCTGTGGGGAGTCATATGAAAGGATGCACCTGAGTCAACCAACCATGCCTCATGATCTGCATGTGTGCTTGAAGAAGACAAGTACACATCCCCTCCTTCTTCCTTGGAGGTATTTTCTTTTGTAGAAGGAGATTCTTCAGATCCCTTTTTTTTTTCTTTTGAACTTTGGATCTACATTGCTTCTTGTAGTGCCCTTCTTTTCCACATCTCCAACATACCTTTACAAAATTTTTGGGAGATTTAGATCTACCCTTAGACTTAGATCTCCCACTTGAGAACTTAGGTCTATTTATTTCCCAGGAGCATCCTCTTTCAAATAATGCATATGTTCTCTGTCCTTCCATATTCTTTCGTCTCATCTCCCCTGACAACAAGGATGATACCACTTCATCAAACTTCAAGGAAATTGTATTACTACCTATGGCCACAACCAGACTATGCCACGAGTCTGGTAAAGAAAAAAGTAAATTGATACACTTATCTTCATTTGAAATTTCAGTCTCAACAGATACAAACAAACTTACCACAGCATTGAAGGCGTTCAAATTCTCTTCCACCAAGTCTCCATCTCTCATCCTCAGGTTATGCAACTTCTTTCTTAGGAATATTTTATTTACTAGGGACTTTGACTAATACAACTTCCCCAACTTATCCCATAAATCCTTGGTTGTAGCTTCCTCTGACACATTCAATAATACTAAATCTGAGAGACACAGTCAGATTGTGTTCTTCACCTTCGGATCCACCTTTTTCCAGTCATTTGCTAAAGTTCTTGTAGGTGCATTACCTGGATCTACCGTGATCCACTGATCTCTATCCACCAACAAATATTCCATCTTGAGCTTCCAAAACTCAAAACTTTTCCCATTAAGCTTAGTGATCTCCATTTTTGAATTGCTCGCCATTTCTTTTCACCTAAAAAATCAATACCACAGATCTCCCACTATAACAAGACTTATCACAGTCTCGACCCAAACCCTTGATCAGAAAGGCGTCCCCCTGAAGCCAACACAACTCTGATACCAAATGTAGATTTTAACCTTGTACAATATTTACTGCAAACATATTTTTAGTAAAAGAACAAAAAAGATACAATGGAAAATACAAACACTACACAGATATTTTTCCCTTGGAAACCCAAACCGGGAAAACCAACATATTCTATATTCATTCATTGTGATACATTGTTTACAATACAATATACATATAGGAGCCATCAACATCCAAAAACCTAACCCAATGACATGTATTAGTCAACAACCCTAATTCCTTAACTGGAAATAGAAAACCATTGGCAAAAACCATGTGTCGAAAAATCGCCCAACAATGGACACGAAAATCAAGGCAACACGAAAAATGAGGCAAAATGCGACACGTTTGCTAAGGAAAAAAATTTCTCGGGGGCGCAGCCCCCGAACCCCCACATGGGGGGCTGTCGTCACCCTCAAACCCCCCTGCGTGCCCAGTGCAATGTAACTACTCGTGTAAAGAATATAACATATACCCAACAAATCCCCCTACCACACACCAAAAAGGACATAGAGCACTACAAACAAAATACATGCAATACTAGAAGGGAGGCCTAGAGTTAGGGCATGTGGGTGACTTGAATTACTTAGTGACCTAGCTCCATTATTTTCCTTGTCAAAAGACCATGAAACCGTTGCTACCATGAAACTTCTACTACAGACCAAACTGTCAATGCAGACCATTAATTCTCATATATCTAGGCACTACTCACATCCATTATGTCATCTTCAATTTCCATCGTCACAACTTGATGTCCTCTATAGAAAACCACATTAAACCACGACTAGTTGATCCTTCTTACAACCTTCATTCCTTTGCAGCTCCTATATTAATCCATAGCTTCAACATCCAGAACTGTCATCCGCACAATGAATGGGAGGCGTCCCGTACATCCCATCACCCTTGTGTCATCATTTCCCCACATGGTGGTGGTAGAATGACACACTTCCGTTGTGCCCCACCCATCAACAACCAATACAAGTGATGATTATCACTCTCATTTATCTTTCTACATTCCTCCCACTGCTGAGTAAGAATTTCTTTGTTCCAAATATAGACATCAGTTACATTACTTTGATTGACACCCTCATTCGCTAATCGATTTGCCAAGGTGTTTCCCTTGATATTGATGTGGAAGGGTATGATCATTGGAATATATTTGATTATGTCTTCTATCTATTCAAGTCCCGAAGACAGTCTCTAGTTACTTGATACTTTGTCTAGGCACTGTTATTTCTCTCCAAGGTTGTGATGAGAAACAAGGACTCATCTTCCACCATCAGAGTTCTATGCCCTGCTTCTCTTGCTACATGTAGGAATTTTAGCAGTGCTTCCAGTTTTGCCCCATTATTTTAGTTGTTACCTAGCCTAGCCATATATATCCTCATTATATTTCCTTATGAGTCACTGAAGACACCTCCCGCCCCCAAGGACCCCATATTACCCTTTGAGGCCCCATCAAAATTTAGTTTGATATGTTGTGTTGGGGAGGATCCCATGTTTCTTTGGATCGAAATACTAAAGGGGTATTTAGTTGAGGTGGTATCTTGGTGCATCCATCAATTCACCAATTATGGAGAATGATTGATTCCACTTATGTTAGAGTCCAGTCTTCTTCGTTTCATGTCACTATTGTGATTGATTCTCTAACATTTTTTTGTATCAATTCCCAAATCCTCTCAATACTCTAAATTTCTACTTAAATATTCATCTGTTGTGGTCTTCCCACACATTCCATAGTAACAACCCAGGGAATGAGTTCCACAACTTATTCACTATAGAATTTTTGAAAGGGATAAATCTCCAATGCTCTATCGATTGGATGATATCTCCCCTCACCCTATCTGATTATCTAAATGTAGTTTCCCTCCTATCCTAGAGTATTGAAGTCTCCTTGCAATTACTGAGAAGATGGTATGAGGTTTCACCTTCCTCCTTACACATCAAACATATTGATGACCCTTTGTACCCTCTCCTAGTCATGCGATCCCATGTTAAGTTCTTCTTGTTGACCAATATCCATAAGAAAGTGGAGATATTTTTCTAGTGAACTGAGCTCCATAATTTTTCCCAAACTGCTTTCCAATCTATGTCATGTGTACCCACTTTTATCCAATAGGCCTCCTTTACTGTGAAGTTGTTCCTCCATCACCTTTTAGACCCATGTCTCCCATACTATTGGCCAAGACCTGCAACATTTCCATACTCTTTCAACAAATTGTTGTGGTTCTCTAGACTCTTCCCAATATTGTCTCACTTTCGTCCATGCCTTGGCGATCAATTTATCCCTTATTTGTTTAAATATATCATGTTTAGCTATGATGGGTTCTTATTGCAAGGCATTATCCTAGAAAAGGGTGGACTGTCCATTTATTACCTCCTAAAAATATCTCTCCTTAACCAAGGCTCAGTTTTTCCAAGCATTGTTCCAAATTAGTGGCCTAGGATTCTCCCCTTCCAATATGACCAGATATTCCTTTACATTGTTGGACACATACTTGGCTCGCCACACCTTTTCCTACAAATACCATAGTCTCTTTGACCATCGCCACCATGTTTATGTTGTTAGTGATTTTCCCACGAGAAGGGGTTCTTTGATGCCCAACCCCCCTATTGACCTTGGGGCACACACCTTATCCCATGCCACAAATGCCAACTTTATTTATTTAGCCATCCCTCCCCATAGGAATGATCGTTGCAGGTTGATAATGCGTTTGAAATTTTAATGGGGGTTGCAAGAGTAGAAAAGAGATACAACAACATGGATTGAAAAATAGACTTAATTAAGAGGGTACTTCCTCCCAATAGAGCCAGGAAACGAAATGTCCAACTAGAAAGTTTGGCTTCGATCTTTGATAAAAACTCTTTTGGCCATGAAGCATTTTGAAGAGCTTTATCTAGTAGAGGAGCTCCCATGTATTTGGATGGAAGGGAGTCCCTTTGAAAACCCAAAATTTGTGTAATGTTTCTCTAGAGACCCACTCAAGTGTTAAGAAAAAAATTTGGGATTTAGAGTGGTTAATAAGAGCTCTCAACGCTTTCACAAAGAGATATATAATATCTTTAAAATCTAAAGCTTCCCTAATTAGGGGTTGGATAATGAGTAAAGTATCACCCACAAACTGAAGATGGGATGGAGGATTATCCTCGGGATGCAAGGCTATCCCTTTGAGGTGGTCTTCTACCAAGGTTGTCTTTAAGTCTCTTCCCATGCCTTCAACCATGAGGATGTATAGGAAGGATGATAGAAGGTCTCCTTTCCTTATACCTTGACATGGGTTAAAAGTAGGGGACGATGATTTATTTACAAGGATAGAATAGATGTATGAGGAGATCAAGTTCCTGATCTAGAAATTTCATTCTTTACAAAAGCCAAAGGCTTCTAAAAAAATTCAGATGAAGTTCTAGTTTAGGCGATCATATGCCTTGGAAATATCAATTTTGATCAATGTCCTCAGATTCTTGTTAGTTTTCAACGAGTAGACATCCTCATGGGCTAGAACAATTTCGTCTAGGATTTGTATTCCTTCCACAAATCTCCTTTATTTGAGGGATAAGATCTTGTTCATTATAGGCTTCAGTCAATTAGCGATTACCTTCTAGATAATTTTATAAATAACATTACATAAAGAGATAGGGTGAAACTTATCTGCAATGTTCGCTTCTCGCTCTTTTGGGATTAATATGATGAAGGTGGAGTTAAATGCATTGAGTATTGTATCTTAGGCTCAAGACTCCTCCACCGCTTCCTAGATCTCCTCACCAATGATGTGCCAGCAAGTTTGGTATAATTCGGTTGTGAAGCCATCTGGCCCGGTGACTTACCTACTGCCGTCTCTTTTACCATTTGTTCCACTTTTATTAGGGAGATTGTGTGCATTAGGATTTGGTTTTATTTGAAAGTTACCAAGGTTGGGATAGTTCTAGTGATCTCCCAAATTGTTGGCTCCAATCTTCTCTTGGTTCTTTGAGGATCTGACCAAAATTCCTTATGAATTCCACTTCAATGTCCCCATATTTTTCTAGTTTCGTGCCCTCTATGGTTTTGAGCACTGACTATATTCTTGTTAAAGAGTGAGTTGTGAAGAAACCTGGTATATTTGTCTCCCTCCTTCAACCATTTGATTCTCTATTTTTGTTTCCATATAATTTCTTCTTTCCTATCTCTCTAGTTTATGTCAAGTTTGAGTTGCTCCTCCCTTATGGCTAGCTCCCATGTTCGACCAATCGTAATGATGAATATTTACACATCTTCCATTTCTTTTTCTAGTTAGAGTTTTACCTCAAAGGTATTCCCAAAGGCCTCCTTATTCCATATTTTAAGTCTCATATTAATGTGATTTAACTTCTATTGGAAGCGATACATTTTCGTTCCATACACCTCCATTTTCTCTTGCTACCAGTGCTTGATATTCTGTAGAAAATCTGTATGATCATCCAAAATTCTTCAAATATAAAGGGTCTGGTCTTGGTTTAAGGTTTCTTTCCCACGAGATCACAATCGACCAATGGTCAGAAACCGTGAATGGAATTTTTTTTGGTATGATGGCCTATCTTGTTTGAATAATTTCTTCAAATGACAAAAATCTATCTAACATTACAAAAATCTGATGCACTCCTCCCCTACAATTATTCCACGTATACTTACCATTGTTGGTGGGGATGTCAACTAGGTGGAGCCTTTCTATGCTTTCTTTGAAGGCTTCATTTTTGGGGTATAATCTCATAATTCCTCCTTTCTTCTTCTGGAAGGACATGGTCATATTTAAAAACTCCTCATATAACCCACATATACACTTGGAAAACCTCTCCCAACATGGCCATGTATTCTAGGAAGACCCTCTTTGAATTTGACGTCAGGGGTCCATATGCATTGATTAGGTATCCATTTTCTAGTGTTTCAAGAACTTTGTACCTGACTGAGAGGAGCCTCAGGGATGATGTGTGGAAATCTATATGAACTATTTCAGGGTCCATAACAGTGCCAGTCCTTCTAATGCTCCTTCCCTTCCACTACCACTACTTCATTGTTCTACCAGATCTTATGGGAAATTTGAGTCTTGTGTTTCTGATCACACTTAGCTCTTGCAACATCAATATACTCGGTTTCTCTTTTTGTATTTTCTTCCTAAGTAGCCTATTTTTTGATGGTGCATTGAGGCCTCTGATATTCTAGGATATCACTTTCCTTTTATACTTTTGGTTGGGTGAGGAAGTACTTCTCTGGGAGGCCAATAGTCTGCCCTGAGTCAACCAATAGTGCCCCCATTTCCTCTATTTCTACTTCATTGATTTGTGTCCCCTCTTCTTCTCTTCAATCTCCTATTTCTTCTGCAAATGTAAAGGATTTGTTCAAATCCCCAACCCTCCTATGTATGTTGTAAGTTGGGTCTATTTATTACCATTGCCTTTTCCCTTGATCATTTCCTTGTGTATTTTATGTATCTGGTCCTCCACTAGTTTACTAAGTTTTTCTTTACCATGCAGTTCAACGAGGGCCTAGATGTCCATCGCCACGTCATCCTATTCCATTTCCTAGTCCCCCCCCTCCTTAGGTTTGGTTGATGGATTTACTTCTATATTCTTTGCTTGTGCTACCCTCTCTGTCTCCTTTGTCTCGGATTTGCTATCTTGGTGTCTTGTTCTCTACTTTTTGTGGACCTCCTCCTTTTCTTAGCCTTTACACCCTCTTCTCTATTTGGATATAAAGTTCCTTCACTTTTAGTTCCCTCCTCTCCCACTTGAGCAAGCGTCTAAAATTCATTACTATTGATGTGATTCGTCTGAGTCAATGGGTCATTTGGCTTCCTACCTAGCTTCCTTTTGGTTGGGACTTTTACAAAGCCATCCTTATCCTACTCCTTCTTGGTTTTCTCTGTTGATCTTTCTGCATTTCTAGGACAATCTTGGAACAAATGGCCATGCTCATGGCACTTCCTGCACCTAAATGAAATGTGCTCGTAGTCTAGAGTCTAGATCCACACATTATCTTGGTACGAGATTGTTATGGACTTTGGGAGAGCCCCAACTACATTCATATATACACAGATCCTTGCATATGAAATATATCATCCTTCCTTTGTCACCTTTGATACTTTTACGAAGGTCCCCAATGTGTTTCCCAAACCCTCCAATGTTTCTTTCTCCCAAATCTCTTTGGGGGGGGGGGTTGAGTACATCCAGATCTAAACCGGTGCCTTAGTGAAATATCCCTTCTCGGGTGTGAACCTCTCCATCCAATACCATAGATGTAGCCCCGTCGAATTAAATAAGTACGATCTTTCTTCAAAACTTGCTCTCTATCCTCTAAACAGGTAAATATCATAGTTAAGAACCCCTTCGCGCCTAGCTTCATGTCAATCTGTCTCCCGGGTCTCCACTGTGTTTTTACCCACCCTATTGGTGCCTTCTCTGAGGGAAAGATCCCCATGAATTTCCCCACAATATCACGATCTGTCATAAACTGAATATATTTCACTATATTGGGATATTTGATCTCATACCTTGGATTCTCTACTACCCTATCCAGACACCCATTCTTTAGTCTACGTACTCCCTATTATGATTAAGGTTCCCTATTAATCTATACTTTCTCCACCACAAGTCCTTTCCCTACACCTCACATTTCATTCTCTATCGAAATCAAGCATGTTTCTCCAGTAACAGATGCCTTGAAAGACCACTCCCTTGCCGCATTCTACAGATTTGTCTTTACCATAAGTTCATCCTCCTTTGTCACTACCCTGCACCTCTGCTCATTGCTCCCAACACAACATCTCTATGAAATTTTATTATTTAAAATGTTAATAAACTTTAATGAGAGAAAAAAATCAATTATTTTATTACTTCAAACATTTTTCCATTTTTATTATAAAAATAATATAAAAATGTAAATAACATAAATTTTTATATTTTAAAATACTACTAAATTTTAAAAAATAAAATAAATAGAATATCAATTTAAAAAATCAGTTCTCCACTTATTAAAAATGATAATTAAAAATTTAATTAAGAGTGATTTTTTCATTTCCATATTTTCCTAACCAAAAACACCACAAATCCATAATATTATCATAAACTTTATAACCAAATAATGATATTCTTATTTTTATTTTATTTACTAAAATATTTTAATAAACAAACTCAAAAAATAACCCTATAGTGCATGACCTAAATTTTTCATAACCAAACAAATCCACAATATTTTTATTAATTTGATGGTCACTTTGTTTTTAAGTAAAACAGTTAGATTTAGCCCAAGAACAAACATGGAAAATGACCCTGGAAAATGACCCTTATCTTTATGATGGATGATCCAAAACAATTTTATTAATTTTTACTTATTTTAAATAATTTTATATTTATTTTATCTTTATAAATTATTTAAAGAGTCAATCCCTTATTTTATTAATTTTTACTTATTTTAAATAATTTGATATTTATTTTATTTTTATAATAAATTATTTAAGGAGTCAATCCCTTATCTTTACGATGGATGATCCAAAACAATTTTGATCCAAAACAATTTTATTAATTTTTACTTATTAAATAATTTGATATTTATTTTATGTTTATGATAGATGATTTAATGAGTCAATTGATATTATTTCATGTGTGATTTGATTGTGGAAAAAATTGTTCTCCTCTCTACCTAAATTCATTTCTCTTAATTACCATAAACTTTGAAAAACACAGTTCGAAGTGAAATGTATCCAGAATAAGCTGTCACAAATACACTGTTATAATATACACTATATTGTATTACTCAGGAGAATATGATACAAATGACCCGTGTTGTGTTATTCTGAATCATCTATCTAAGCAACATTTCGTTGGGAGGGCCGCTCGGGACCTAACTGTTGCTTTGATTTTGCACAGAATTAGGCATGGGAATTGGAACCATCTTTAAAATGATTCCCATGGCTATCAGAAGCAACCCAGTTGAATGTTTCTCAGTCATTGGCTTCGTGAATATGAGATATGATAGGAGTATTGTAAACGCCTTTCTAGCGGTTGTGACCTGCAGAATTCAACAGCCATCAAAGAAACTTCCACAGAAAAGCAATGTTAAATTTAGGTATGAATTCAGAAATAGGGTTGTTGGTAAAAAACCATGGCAGTTGTCGCAGCTCCGAAGATTGTTATTAAACACAAAACAGACAGCTGGCCTACAAATGTGGCCATGGCTTCAAATATCAACACAGCGTAAATGTAAGGATGCTGCCATCAGAGAACATTATTAGTCAGCGTTGGTCATTCTGAAATTTAAGGCCTAGTGAGTAAAACTCCAGAGAATGGACTTGAAGTCATACTTGTAGGCAGGTGCTCCAGGCTGTCAAGAGCTCTCCAGTCAAAATCATGGGAGGAATCAAGAACGGTAGCCCTACAGCAGTAGAGCAGAACAACATCTCCATCTGTGGCAGATTCATGCATGCAAATAAATACATAATAGAGGTTATATGTAACACAGAATTAGAGTTTATGAGAATTAATTAATTGGGTTCATGAATTATTTCTGCAGTGCATACTTGTGTAGTAGTGGGATTCATGGTGAATATGGCCTCTTGAAGATTGCCCAGAAAGGCATCCAAAATCAGAGCTCCACAGACCATGAAAACTCCCCATATACTGAAATTCGGAGATGTTTGGGCATCTGCAAGTGTGAAGATTATCAAACCCACCACAAGCAATACAGCCGAGATGTATTCTTCCACTGGATATTTCCTTCTTAATCCTGGTATGAAGGCCCCCATAATCATCACTGGTAAAACCTGCAATGGATCAAATCATATGATAATATGAAATCCAACACTAACCTCGAGTACAATCATTTATATCTACAGGAGCTTAATATACCTTGGTAGACTTGAACATGATTTGGGCAGGATAGTTGAGAAACATCAGAGATCCCTTGGTCAACCCTTGGGATCCCATCAGTACTGCAGAGAGATTTATGTATGATTTCCATGGATTCACGATCTGCTTCGGTCGGAAGCCGTTGAGATATATAAGCCCAATATACACAAAGCCTTGTAAAAAAGAGAAATACCACCCATAGCTTGACCCAGAAAACAAAATAAACGAATTGTGGATAAGTAAACATGGATTATTTTGCAAGTTTATATAGTGCAGGAGAATTTATGTTCAACATTTATTCCATTCATACATGATTTATTCCATTCAGACATGGTAATTTTCCTATCAATATGGTACATTTTTTTTTTGTTTGCTAGTTTATCCTTGACCTGCTGGACTAGCAGGTTTGGAATCGGCGACTTTAACATTACAGAGTACTTTAACAGCACATTCTGTCACCGACTATCCTACACCTCAAAGACTATCAATATCCTAAATTACCAAAATCCATTTTAAAACAAAATACAGCCACATAACAAATAACAGATAGAAGAACCACTTTAACTGCGATCAAATTCACAATAAAAACGAAGTTAACTTTCACACCATTGCTATGCTATAACATGAAAGTGCGTTATTGCAAGTCTGTCAGATATTAAATACTAAACATTCACCTGAATTTCAATCTGTTATACACGTATTCCTGCATACAACAGTTCCAAAACAGCGTTAGTTCTTCATTTCCAGAAAATTTGTTGTTCGGTTTCAAACATCAAAGTCTGTTGTCAACCACTGTTGAGTTTTGCTCAATAACTAATGAAATCAAAACGATGACAGTAATTAGATGTGTTTAATCCATCCAAGAAGTTACTCATGTGGCAGTTACAATAGTATGAAAAGTACCTCACAGACTCCATTAACCAAATACCCAAGAAAGAATCCTCCAGCACAGATGAGGAGCTGAAACCATTTGGGCTTTCCTGCTAACTTTATACCCAACAGGCTCATTCCCTGATTGCCATTGCTTAAATTTACTCCACCCATGGTCTGAATACAACGGGGGAATCAGCAAATTTTTCTCTGCCGTTAACAAAATTTGAATTGCCCTGTACTCCTCGGAATACTTGTGAGGAATCCAGCTGCAGAATTAGTGGTAATGGTCATAAAATGTGGATGTTTTCCTCGGAATATCAGCCACACGAGAACAGACGACTGGCTTGCCACTCTGATTCCATGCACTGACTTATGTACATATGTGTAAAGAGTAATATGTAGATTCATATTAATGCGGGTATTGGCCCAATATCCCAGGAATTTGTCGCCGTACCTTAAATGTTGGCGCACAAAGAGCAGTTGACCCTGTGAATCTGTTTATGTGGCCTCGAGGGAGTAGGTCCTTTAAACTTTATCAACGATTTCAGCACAAGAATCGCCATGGCCAAAGGCATATTGCGTAACAATCAAGGTAGAAGTATAGAGACTCGCCATGGCTAAAGCTAAGCAAGATGCACCAACCTTGCGGACTAATATGAAGGTAAAGTATAAGAGTCGCCATCGATAAACACCAGGAAGACTGATAAACCTTGCGTGTCAATCAAGGTAGAAAAGGATATGATTAGAATTTTATGGAAATTTAGAAATCAGCGACTTGACTGAGATAGACGTCGTTTTTTAAACGCCTACTAAATAGCTTCATCGTTGGAATTTGGAATTGGGTCTTCCATGCAAAGGGTGTTTAAGGACAATCTCATGGACACAATGCTTGAACTCTTGACCTAGACAATATCCTATGAGATTGAATTGGGCCTTTCTTAAAACGATATGTTATGGGAATTGTATTTTTGGAATTTGGAATTGGGTCTCCAATGTAAAGGGTGTTTAAGGACAATTTCATGGACACAAGGCTTGAACTTACTTTTGACCTAGCCAATATCCTATGAGATTGAATTGGGCCTTCCTTAAAACTCTGTTATGGAAATTGCATTTTTGAGGAGATGAGTTAATTAGACTTCGAAAACTTGATTTACTTCATTGATTTAATTTTTTTTTTTTTTTTTTTTTAATTATAATTATAAATTAATGAAATTAAGTTTTTTTATAAAATAAAGGTATTTGATAAAGTAAAAGTTTATTTTTTTTAATGAAATATTAATGAATTATTTTAAGTAATGTGATTTTAGTAATGAAGCTAATTGGGAGTACTTACAATCGAGATCAATTGTTATTGGGCCTCCAAGTAATCAAATTTGAACGAATTCTCTATGATCTTGACTATATCATGTCATCTATGAGGAATTTTGTTGAGATAGCATGGAAGGTTGTTGTTTTGGATCCTCTTTCTTTGGTTTGGCATTTTGGTTCTCTGGTATGTTAGATATAGCAAAAGGGAATTGGATACTTAGGTACTTCTCCATCCCTATCTCTTCATGTTTGGTTTCCTTTGTGTTATTTCATTTTGGACATCCATTTGCAGAATTACCTGGACATCCATTCATTGAATTAAGAGCAAGGAAACTCTCGTCAAGGGTGTGGTTTTTGTTCATATGAGTTGAGGTCTTTGAATTGGTTATGAGTCTTTGTTTGGTTTGTTGGTTTGTCTTATATGTGCAGTGCCTATAGCCATCTTCTCCTTTTTTCCGGGTTGAAGTCTTTGTGCAGGTCTCACTTTTCTGTACCTGGGTTAGATTGCAAGTTTCAGGGTTGGCCCATCATGCAAATATGGACAACAAGGATATATTGAAATTTAGGTGAGTTTTGAGGAGACATGAGGAGTACATTCAGTCCAACAAGACTGCTTTGTTGGATTGCTATGTTCTCTGTAACCACCAAGGTGCATGAGAACTATTACCATTATGTCTCTCAACACACAATTATCATGAACTTATTAGTCCACCAAAAACAAAGGCTAAATATCTTGGAGGTTGAATGTGGCATCCTTTGGACTTTATTACTTAACCTTTGTAGGGATTCTCTTTCATGGGCATCTAAGAACAAGGACCAAGCTGAAAGAAGAAGAGATGCCTCATCAACTCGAGGAACCAATGACATGGAAGATCAACACTCTCACCTTTCAGATATTGGTCACGACGAAGCCAATAGTTTACATGTTTTTTGTTAATGTGAAATATTCTCTAAAGTCATGTTGGGCGCAAGCCTAGTTTGAGGAAATACCTATTTTTGGAAGGTACAACTCAATTTTGGAGAAGAACAACTGGCAGGAAAAGTAGCACGTGTGAGGGAAAGCCGCATGTAAAGGAAAGCATGCAAGGTGCACAAGTAGGAAAACCTAACCATGTTAGGGTTAGGGTTTTGGTATGAGATTGTAAATTAGTATAAATAAGAGCCCATGATGTCTAGGTCAAGGTTCAAAGGTTGTTCCAAGTTAGTTCTGAATTGTAAGAAGTTGTTGTGACCAATTTTTGTAATATGTTGAGCTGTAGAAGGGTAAGGTAGCTAGATCTTGAGGGTTAGATCACAGGTTGAAGATCTTGGTGTGATCTAGTCCACCTCACAGAGGTTTGGGAACCTTGTTCATGATCATATGATTGGAATTGTAGTGCCCGCGACACCATATTTTGCAGCGAACTAAATGAAAGAGCCTAAGAAGCTAGATCTTTGTGGATGCATCCCAGGAGGTGGTGAACCACGGTAAATGTACTGTGTGATGATTGAATTCTGTTTACTTTATGTTAATGGTTGATCATCTTTAATTCCTGTTAATGATTGATTTACACATATGTGGTTAGCTAGATCTATTACATTGCATGCAAGGGTTTAACAAATGAATGGATCTTAAGAATAATAGATTGAGTAATCAGTTAAGGCCTAAGAAAGATCAATTACAATCCCAGATCCCCACTCTTTCCTAGACTGCAAGCACTTGAGCTTTGTAGTTACCCATAGAACTATCTCGGGTGAGACTGCGCAATACATTCTATGTGTTGTGTTGCATTTTGGTTTACCAGGAGGGCCGATAGTTTTAGAGGGTTTTGTTGGAAACATGTTCAGATGTGAACCTTGGTCAGCCCAAGAAGTAGATAGAGAGATTGATAACCAAATGGTTCTGTTCTTGGCTAGAACTACATGGGATTTAGTGAGTGAGATCCGTGAAAGAATCTCATAGAGAATGAAAGTATAGAAGGGAATGTTTAGGCCGTGGAATCCAACGAAGGCAAAGATCGAAAGATGGTTGAAAAAAAATGAGCTTGAGTTTGTGCAGAAGGATAACATAAACCCTAAGATAACACTGCACAAATATCTTGACAAGTATGTGTTTAGCGACCCGCATGAGGTATTTTTCTGTGAGTTCCTGGATGTGTTGTAGGAGTGGATATTGAGGTTAAAATACAACCACCCTACAAATCGAATCAGACAGCTCGAGTGGAATCCAGTGGAGATCGCGCAGTTACAAAAAGTGAACAACAAATTCACGCGTGCAATAGATTTATGATTAGACAGTATTGTTACAGGGTTTATCACAAAATTTGCAGTAGATACCGTAAAGTCTTACAACGCAACAGAGAAAGAGTTTCTAAAAGGATCTAGAGGTAGGTATATTAGTTCAATGTATACTTCAATCAAGATTTTACTATATAGCAATGATGTGATTACCATGGAATCAGACAACTAAACTTCCCTACGTGCATGGGGGAAGGGGGGAAGCACCGACACGAGCTAAAAGAATGTAGGAAGAGATGGATAAGGGAAAGAAGGAGGCCATGGACCCAATCATGATGGATGGGGACTAGATCAAGTAGATAATGGCAACAACTGGAAAGACTCGTAGTGGAGCACCCTACCAATATAAGATGAATAACAAGAAGAGAGACATAGCTGATAGAGAGGGCTTGGAAAGTGACGAGGAAGAGGTAGAGGACCTATGTGATGTGGATCATATTGAGGAAATCCTGTGCGCAACATATGAAATGAAGACAAGTGGTCCAAGGGCAGGAACAAAAGGCAAAACTCCCATCCATGTCAGTGTCAGTGTGGAACCCATAACCCCATGTCCAACTAATATACCGGAAAGAACATCACCATTTAGACAATTGAATTTTAGTGGAAGAAAGACAACATGAGGTACATACAAACAAGGAGCAGCAATTGGAGGAGCCAATTCAACTAGTAGTAGTCAAATATATACACCGCGCGGAGGTAGTAGTTCATCACAGTTCAAGATGGCGTGACATGATCCTGCCACCAGGTTACCAGAATTTATGGGAGAAGCATCAGAGGACCCTGAAAATCACTTGTTCATCTACGAGAAGATCTGCGAAGCAAGGCAAATCACATATGAGGATACAAAACTTGCGCAGTTAGCTATCACGTTGAGAGACCGCGCACTGGATTGGTATATGAGTCTAGTTGTAAACAGTCCACTAGGAAAAACAAGAACTATTGCAGATGTGAATAAGCTATTGATAAATGAATTTCAAAATCTTAGCTCAGTAAATCAATACATGAATGAGATGATTGAAATCAGACAGAAACTAGGTGATTTTGTTTGGGAGATTGATCAGAGGTTTAAGCACCTTAAAGGTAAATTGAAGTATGTCATGACTGACATGCAACATAGACATCTCTTTGTGAATTCACTATTACCACATTTGAAATACCCATTGAGACAACAAAAGTTTCAAACTCAGGAAAAAGCTCTGCAGGCAGCCTTACAACTGGAAGAGAACCAATATCATAAAATAGATCCAGTAATAGAAGAGTTGAAGGAGGATTTGAAGAACATCACATTTCGAATGAACCAGAATAAGGGCAAAGAGAAAAGATAAGTTGTTTGGTGTACCACATGCAGGACATAAGGACACCCCAAGAATGAATGTCCAACTTTCTCGCAGTACATGGCAACAAGAGTACCAAACCCTTTGCCAGCAGGAGGTCCATGGTGCGAGTTCTGTAAGACACATGGACATGATCCATATGATTGTCCCATGATGTAGAAGTACCAGACAATACCCAAAAGTTCATATTGCAATTTTTGCAAGTCAGTGGGCCATGATGATAAATATTGTAGGAAAATGGAGCTGATGAGGTAAAACAATTCAGATATCTATAGGGTGTAGGCATAAATGATGACAGGGCAAGCTGCACCTCAGTTCAACCAGGTATCACCTCCATAAAACACTGCGCAACAACAGTACAACATTGTGCAACCACAATATAACAATTCATAGCCATAATATAACCCCACATAGTACAATAAGGTACCTTAGTACAATGCAGCGCGAGGAGATCGAGGTAGATATAGAGGTGGAGGACGAGGTAGAGGAGGATTTGGATGAGGCAGAGGTCCAGTAGTGTGTCACAACTTCCAACAACTAGGACATTATGCAAGGGAATGTCCATTTCCACCCGCAACATGTATGTACTGTCGCGCAACAGACCATGACATAGAAGAATGCCCAACACTTATGGGAAAAATTCAAGAAAAGAGAAATCAGAACAACCAGAATGTCCAGTGGATTTCTGCAGAAGCCATAGATGATGGGAGGAACATCAACATAGTCATGCATGGAGGAGCTAAGACAGGAGTTGACACAGTAAGAAAAGATCCAACACAACACCAATGGGTGAAGAAGAATATTGAACCACATAAGTAGTTTGGTGCGGGGATAGAAAAAGAAACATTCAAGGAGGCAAGACAAAATTTCCTCAAACAAGATGTTGCGTCTACATCAGCCGCACAACATACTCAGAACGTACCAATGTACGCGATGCCTTCATCAATGGACCACACCAATGAAGCACAACCTGTAGGGTAAGTAAGTACTATAAATACTTTTCTGCAATCATGTGTTAAGCTACTGAATGATCCATCCTCTGTTAAGGTTTTTCAAAATATGCTAGAGATATGTAACACAGAGGTAGAGGAGAAGTTAGAGCAGAAAATAGTCAATCACCTCCATACAAGAAGGAGGAGAAGCAGGGAATTCAGACTGAATGCTAATATTGGAGATTTCAATATGGGGAATATTATACTGGACATAGGCTCTGAGGTAAATGTGTTACCCAAGAAGACATGGCAGTGCATGGGAGAGCCCACACTAGGTTATTCACCTATCCAGTTGAAATTAACAAATCAACACAAAGTTCTACCAATTGGAAGGATTAAAGGTGTGATAGTAGATCTGGATGGAGTCCACACTAAGGCAAACTTTGAAGTGATAGAAATAGTCGATGGCACAACACCATATCCAACATTGCTTGGACTATATTGGGAATTTGATTACCAGGCCATAATCAACTTGAAGATAAGGAAAATGATATTTGAATCAAGAGAATACATAGTCATTGTGCCATTAGATCCATCAAAAGGAGAAATTTTTGTAGAGCCCACTTGCTTAGATATGGAGGAAATAAACCAATTGAACATAACCACTGCGCGTGAAGAAGATTATGTTAACCCAACTATAGATGGAGTACTCAGCTGGAGAAGCATCACATCGTGCACTTCTGACTCAGATACAGGCCTCGAGAATTGGTAGTAGAGACTACATGAAGTCTCCACAAGAAGGTGTGTAAGAATAGACCGCACAGTAAGATGGGTAGGTACAGAGATAAGGGAACCTCCCAGTTTTCATGGGGTAAATGATCTAGAGGAATTTCTGACCAAATATGACGAGGAAGTATTAGAGACTCATAGGCTCTTAGCCCTAGATTTCACACTTAAGGCTACACCTGCAAGATGGTGGGGTGCACATAAAGAAACAATTCAGGACTGGTACCAATGTAAGCGACCACTGTGCATTAGATTCGGCGCAGAACAATGCAGTAATAAGATGCAGAGATATGATGGACATGGGACACCAACAAAACATTTGGAGAAATGCAGAACACTATGGAGGATGACACCACCAGAAGAATGGCCTCATCATTCCATCCATACACTGGAAGGAATTCCAGAGAACTGGTATGTAGACCAAGAGATGCACAAAGGCACTATAGAATAGACAACATTACAACAAAACTTTGTAGTCACTTTCTCATTTGAACATGAGAACCCCAACATGGATTCAACACTGAAGCAGATAAGATGAGTGATATTTATTGATGAACCATAGGTTGAAACCATGACAAAATATCAACAAAAAATAGACAGACAATCAAAGAACTACTGTCATGATACCATGTTGAAAAAGAGGCACCAAATGAGGATGACCCGCACAACATTTACATTACATAAATTGAATTAGAAAGAGAGGTAGAAGGTCCATCTTTTGAATCAAAAGTATTTACTACACCTATCAAGGTGAATAAATTCAACATCGGGACAACTGATAATCCTAAAATGGCAAGTATTGGGGACTATTGGGATGAACAAACAATAGAAAGAATAACAGAGTTACTGCGCGAATACAATGACCTGTTCCCCACAACCTTTACAGATATGAAATGCATAATAGGATATCTAGGAGAGATGAATATACCTCTCAAACCTGAGGCAAGACCTATCAGACAAAGACCTTATAGAATAAATCCAATATATAAGAAGAAAGTGAAGGTTGAAATTGACAGAATGTTGGAAGCTGGTATCATAGAACCTGTAGAGGAATTTGAATGGATAAGTCTTATGGTAGTGCAAGAAAAGAAACAAGGGGAGATAAGGATTTGTGTAGATCTGAGGAAATTGAATGATGCTTGCCTGCATGACCCTTTTCCTACCCCTTTCACATATGAAGTCTTATAAAATGTGGGAGGCCAGGAAGCATACTCATTTACAGATGGATTCTCAGGATACCATCAGATCAAGATGGCTCTAGAAGATAGGTACAAGACTACTTTTTCCAAAAAATGGGAATCCTACCAGTACACAGTCATGTCATTTGGGATGAAGAATGCACCATCCATATTTTCAAGAGTAGTCATAGCTGCCTCTAAAGAATTCATACATCAATTTTTAGAAGTATATCTGGATGACTAGACTGTATATAGTCTGTTAAAGGACCATGTAGAAGTGTTAAGGTTAATGTTGGAAAGATGTAGGCAATGTCAGATATCATTGAATATTAAGAAATGCATTTTTAGAACACCTTTTGGAATATTGTTGGGCCATATAGTCTATAAACAAGGCTTGTTAGTAGATCCTTATAAGATTGCAGTTATTGTCAATTTACCACCACCAAAATCAGTGCGCTAGCTGAGAGAAACATTGGGACATACATGCTATTACAAAATTTTTATTAAAGGGTATGCGCAAATCAATGCGCCAATGGAAAAACTACTAAAGAAGGATATCATATTTCATTGGAATGAGGACTGTCAACGAGGGTTGGATACCTTAAAAGAAAAAATGGTCACAACACCGATCCTAGTATTCCTAGATTGGGAAAAAACATTGCATGTGCATGTAGATGCATCAACCATAACACTTGGAGCAATTCTTGTGCAACCAGGAGCAGGGGATTTGGACCACCCTATAGCATTTGCAAGAAGAAAATTGCCAGAATCAGAGCATAACTATAATAACACAGAAAGATAAGGTTTATCCATGCTTTAGAATTTCAGGCACTACTTATTGGGTAAGCACTTTAAGATGTTCACAGATCATTCTACCCTAACATATTTAGTCAACAAGCCAGTGTTGGGGGGGAGGATCTGTAGATGGTTGTTGTTTTTCCAAGAATTTGATTTTGAAGTGATAGTCAAACCAGGGAAGATGAATCTAGGACTGGATCACTTGTCAAGGGTAACTAATGGAGAAGAACCTACCAATTTGGAAGACAATTTCCCTATTGCGCAATTGTTTTCAGTACAAATAGCTAATGAATATTTTGTTGATATTATTGAATACTTGAGTACATGGATTGCACCATAAGATTTTAACACTGTGCAGAAGAAGAATCTGGTAGTCAGAGCTGTAGAATATCAATTGATTGCAGGACACTTATATAAAATGGGCACAGACAATATTTTGAGAAGGTGTGTACTAGAGCATGCAAGGCCTATAATTTTGGTAGAATCTCATGAGGGAATAGTTGCAGGGCATTATGCGTGAAAAGATACCACGCAAAAGGTATTGCAAGCAAGATTATGGTGGCCAACGATTCACAGAGATGCCAGGAAATATTGCTAGGCATGTGATGTCTGCCAGAGGGTTGGTAAACCCAACGGAAGGGATGAGATGCCCCTAAGACCACAGGTAACTTTGCAGGTATTTTACAAATGGGAAATAGATTTTATGGGACCAATCAATCCACCAACAAAAAGGTCAGGAGCTATATATATCATTACTGCGGCATAATACTTAACAAGATGGGCATAAGCAACACCATTCAAAGACTGCAGCATAGAGACATCAACACACTTCTTGTTTGATAAAGTGATCACCAGATTTGGATGTCCAAGAATTTTGATGAGTGACCAAGGTACTCACTTTATCAATAATACTATCAAGGCTATGACCGAGGAGTTTGAAGTTTATCACCAGAATATTACACCATACCATCCTCAGGAAAATGGAATAGTAGAATCCTTCAATAATATCTTAGAGAATGCTTTGACAAAGATCTGCAATGTCAACAAGGATGATTGGGATTTTAAAATACCATTAGTACTATGGGAATACATGACTATATGCAAGAAGTTGACAGGACAAACACCATTCATATTGGTGTATGTGCAAGAAGTAGTAGTACCATTAGAATTTCTTGTACCCAGTTTGCACCTAGCAACAATTACCAACATGACAGAAAGAGGCGCAGTAAAGGAGAGGTTAAACCAACTAATGGAGATGGAAGAGGATAATATTCTGATAGGATTTCATCAAGAAGTAAAGAAATCAAGAGACAAAGCTTAGCATGATAGAAATATTAAGAGGAAGAGTTTCAAGGAAGGAGACCTAGTCTTGCTCTATGACAGTAAATTTTTTCAACATCCTAGTAAGTTTAGAATGCATTGGCTAGGGCCCTAGGAAGTAAAGACTGTCACAAATGGAGGATCTGTACAACTAAAGGATATGGCAGGAACATAACTCAAGGGAATGATCAATGGTAGTCGATTGAAACTATACAGGGAAAGTCGACCTCCTAACGCTTAAAAGTTACAACACAGTAAGAAGGACATGTACATAGTGTAATATAGTAGAAGCTAGGACAAAAAAATGACAAAAAGATATAAAAAGGAGAAAAAGAGGGAAAAATAAATACAAAAATATAAAAGAAAGAAAATGAAAAAACACTGGGAAAAGTTGCACGTAGTAATTACTGCGACAGACATCAGAAGATCGTGCACAGTAAAAAGTGAAGTCGGCACAAATCCACGCAAAAAGTGAAAAGTGAAAACGACCTGGTCTATAAAAAGCAGAATGCACATAGTATTCAACACTTAACAAAATTTGGAGCTTAGAGTGAGAAAAAGAATTTGTTCCCTAGTTACCAATTGACGAAGTAGCAAGCCAGGATGTGAAAGTTGGAAAAGATGACTCCACCAAAGTTTGGGTTGTAGGATAGTTTGTTCGGATTACCCGATAGGGCCAAAGGCGCAAGGAATGAATGCACCAGCCGGAGAGTATAGTTGAGCTCGAGAATGTTACCACCTCGAACCCAGAATATGTTAGCCCGACGCAGGTCGAGGAAGAGATTCCTACAGTGCAACAAGGTGAGATAGGGAAGAGCTCCGGGGCCGAGAACGGTGCTTCGAACCCTAACCCCAAATCACCTGCAAAACCTGATGACACAATGGGACCATGACAATACCAGACACAATATGAAGTGTTGGTTGAAGACATCACCGACTGACCAGGGTCCAGCAAGGAATGTAGCAGGAGGATGGAGTGTAAGCTGCTAAGAAAATGTCGTAGGGAGGAAGCGTCAGCAAGTGTGATTGCAGTGTGCTAAGGGAATGATGTTCAGCTGGGCGTCATACCTGCTAAACCAGTTTCTACTTGACTGTCGCAACACACAGGACAATGGAACCGAGTTCCATTACTCATGGTTAATAATACTGATAGCCTTGGCAGGGTGGCAGGAGCCCAAGTTCTCAACATTTTTGGACAGGGTGGGAAAATGTTATGCGTCTAGGTACGATTCTCTCTGGAAAGCAAAGAAAAACAAGACACAACAGGAAAACAACACTGTGTTTTCCATGTTGTTAGAATAAATCCAGCAGTGCACAACAAATGTGTGGCACATACCTATGGAGGTAGCGCAGGAAACATAGGGGATATCCAAATTTAAGGCATCCCGACATCATATATGGACCCAAGCCACAGGGGATCCCAAAAAGGCATGGATAAATATGTAGTATTGTGTCACAAGGGAGGAAGTGGATTGGATTACCAAAGACTGGTCTGCGCGGTGGCTATTACTAGTGGAAAAACCAACCACGAGGACAGGCATGACACAGTCCTCCAAGCCCAAAGAGACAACCAAAGCAAGCTCGTCAACTCGAACAAGTATCTTGTCTGATAATACCAGAACAACCACAACACGAGCCCGACCAAGTGGAAGCAACGAAGTACCAAAAAGGTCGAGGAAAATGCCCACATCAACAAGAACAAGAATTTGGCCGCAGACTGGGCAAAAGGAGATGATACATGCTCCAAAATAAAGAAGCCAAGGAGCAACAAGAGAGGTGCAACCCTCACGGACAAGAAGGAAGCCCACACAAGGAAAAAATGCGCGTAATAAGGGGAAGTATGAGACAGAGGACCTAGACATGACCCTGACATGGGATGATGCATATCTCGTCGCAGACAAGGTCCAAGACATGAGTAAAGAACTGGTCAGAACTGGAGAGGTGCATATGGAAGAAATTATGGCCAAGCTCCTAGAGGTTCACGAAAACATACAACAACTACGGAGCTGGGTAGAATCACATGGCACCGTTCAACAACAGGAGAAGGTACATGGACCACCTGTGCAGAAAGAGGGCGAAGAGACTGTGCAATTTTTTGTCCAGGGTAGGCAAACATTCACCATAACACATCAAATGATCAGATTCGATCAGAAGACAACATAGAAACCCCTGGAGGAAGTAGAGCAAGTCGATATGGTCATGGTGCACATACCTACAAAGGCCTTATATGGGCTACATGCCAACGTCATGAAGGAAGTACAGTCTAGGGCCCGCGCGGATGCCACAAATTTATAGGTGGGAAGAGGGGTCACAGAGATGCTCCAGATAGCATGCGACCAGTTGAACGCACAGAAGGAGGAAGAGAAAGAATGCACAGGCAGATTAGAGTAGGGATTGACAACGACATACAATCGAATCCCAAACATCATGCAATCAGTAGAGAGGAGTGCAGGGGAGAAGATCAACCTCATCGAACAGATAATCGATCATTACAGTAAGGAGATCGAGGAATTAAAAGAGAAGCTCAACCCCACGACTCCTCCGGAGGTGAGAGAGAAAAGTAAACACGAAGCTGCATTTCAAATAGGCGAGATGGAGAAACAAGTCAGCGCAGTAGCATAATGGTTCGACTGCGCAATGCAGCTCTAGACAACATTGGAGGAGGACGAGCAGGTCCAATAGTGGGACCATGAAGAAGAAAGAGTAAGCGCAACTATACAAGACCTTAAGCAGAGGCAGAAGACAATGAGTATCACAGAACACATGAAAGGTACTCAAGATATGAAGAAGCTGCAGTCCGAGTTGAAAGTAGCGTAGATGAAAAAACATGAGAGACAAGCGAAAGTGGAACCACTCTAGGAACAAGCAATGTAGATGATCACGCAGTTGGAGGAAAAGAGAAACATGACACAAACATAGACAAAGTGCGCAACATTAACCCAAGAGGAGATCACAACGCAAGCATTAGAATAACTCGCATGAAAATCCGCGTAGGTCCAGGTAAGAGGAAGGGAACTTGCAGACAAGTTCCTCAACCTAACATAGGATGTTCAGGTAGAGCACACTACCTATGTGGCTCTTGACGAGCCACATGTCAGTGTTGGGGGCCTGTTGGGCGCAGGCCTAGTTTGAGGATATACTTATTTTTGGAAGGTAAAACCCAATTCTTGAGAAGAACAACTGGCACGAAAAGTAGCACGTGCGAGGGAAAGCTGCATGCAGACGAAAGCATGAAAGGCGTGCAAGTAGGAAAACCTAACCATGTTAGGGTTAAGGTTTTGGTAAGAGATTGTAACGACTAATAAGATTGTAAATTAGTATAAATAAGAACCTAGGAGGTCTAGGTTGAGGTTCGAAGGTTGTTCCAAGTTAGTTATGAATTGTAAGAAGTTGTTGTGACACATTTTTGTAAGTTGTTGAGTTGTAGAAGGGTAAGGTAGCTAGATCTTGAGGGTTAGATCAGAGGATGAGGAGCTTGGTGTGATCTAGTCCGCCTCACAGAAGTTGGGGAGCCTTGTTCATGATCGTATGATTGGAATTGTAGTGTGTGCAACACCATATTTTGCAGCGAACTAAATGAAAGAGCCTAAGAAGCCAGATCTTTGTGGACGTAACCTAGGAGGGGGTGAACCACGGTAAAACCTATGTACTGTGTGATGATTGAATGTCTGTTTACTTTTTGTTAATGGTTGATCATCTTTAATTCCTGTTAATGATTGATTTACACATATGTGGTTAGCTAGATCTATTAGATTGCATGCAAGGGTTTAACATATGAATGTATCTTAAGAATAATAGATTGAGTAATCAATTAAGGCCTGAGAAAGATCAATTACAATCCTATATCCCCACTCTTTCCTAGATTGCAAGCACTTGAGCTTTGCAGTCACCTATAGAACTATCTCGGGTGATACTGCGCAGTACATTCTGTGTGTTGTGTTACCTTCTGGTTTACTAGGAGGGCCGATAGTTTTAGAGGGTTTTGTTGGAAACCTGTTCAGATTTGAACCTGGATCATCCCAAGAAGTAGATAGAGAGATTGATAACCAACAAGTCATAAGAATTTTAGGTGTTTTTGTCAAGATGACAATATGCAGAAAAATCTAAAACCTCTATTTTGTAGTAAACTCTATTATGTTGTATCAAAGAGTTCTTTGACTCTCCACTTTAAAAACTAGCATTGATATTTTAAATAATATAATTTTTTCTTTTTCTGATCATTAGAAAAAAAAAAAGACTACCCTACCATAGATTAACCACCAAATTATAATAAATTTAACCACCTTAAAACAAAAATAAGATAATCAAATTTTCCATCCAAAATAACTTAAAAAAGATAAAATAAAATCACCAATAAAAATACAATTTAGTGAGCATTTAACTACTACAAAATAAACTTTATAACTTGAGTTTCCCAAAAAAATAAATAAATTCCAATAAATTAAACTAATTATTAAAAAATTTAAAGTATATAATCAATGTTCTAATTTTATAAATTTATTTTGCAAAGAGTAAATATTATCAATTTTAATAAATCGGATTAATTTTTTTTTCTTAATTGAAAAGAAAGATTAATTATTCATTAATTGAATTTTTCTTGAAGAAATTAATAAAATATTTTATTTAATAAACTAAAATCAACATTTTTATGTTAAAATCAATATTTTTCTAACCATGATAAGACATTAGTGTACAACCATGGTAAAAGACATTAATGTACAATTGAAAAGTATAAATATATATTAAAAATATGAATTTATAGGGTAGGTGTTGAAAAGGAAATGACCATTGGTTTTTATGATAAAGCATGTATAATGTCAATCAAACTCTAACCAAATTTTGAAATAAAGGTTTAACTATTTTTTTAATTAATACTCTCTTTTATTATCACTTTACGTATGAAAGTCATAAAACACTAAAAGCTAGAATTAATGAGATTATATGAGGACCATTAGAGATTACAATAATAGTAATGTATAATGTCAAGGGGTTTGGAATAATGTCAATTAAACTTTAACCAATTTTTGAGGAAAAAGGCTGGATTAAAAGTTCATTCGTGCTCCTAAGTTTCATTATCAATTTATATATGAAAATGACAAGAAACTAAAGGTTGGAATCAAAGAAATTATATGATAACCATTAGATGTTACACCCTTATTTTAATGCAATTTAAAGAGCAATTTGATTGGTGTATGGATTTCTAAGGTGATATTCAACATAATAAATGAAATTGGATGATTATATAAAAGAAAATTTGGCACATTTTTTTTTAATTACAAGGAAAATATGGTTTAGTGGAGGTTGTAGCAAAGTCCCTTTACCCTTATCTATTTTAGTTGAGATTTTCTTATTTATTTTAGTTGAGGTTTTTTAACAAATATTTTAGTTGAGGTTTTTTAACAAAGATGGCAAGGGGAGGATTTTGTAGAGAAAAAGGTGGTTCAATGTGCCTTAATCGTCAAGCACATTACCATGTTATATGAAAGGATTTATTAACGTGTCGAAATTAACAGTGCACTATAGTTAGAGTAAAATAAAATAAAAAATACACAAATTGATTTTTAATTGTAACCATCTTTGAGTGCTTTCCTCCACTTTCCTCCCCTCCAAACATGCGTGCATTCTAAATTGTCGAATTTGGTCCTCATTCTTAATTTGCGGTGGATTAAAATTCTCAATTCGACTTTAAAAAAAGAAAGCCTGAAAGACTTGTAGAGCATTTTTGTATTTCCACATCCATGCCTTGTTAATCACGAAATAAAATCAAGTAATTTTCTTTGTTATGCTTTAATTTACATTTTTATGGTTTTTTTTTTTCTTTCAATGTCAACTTAATTGATTTTTCAAAATTGTTCACGATGCACCTATATACAGTTTTCATGTATCATTTGTTATGCACAAACAAACCACAATGATGTGGTGCATTTAGTTTTTGGTAAGGCACTATGTTGATGTAGCGTATCATGCACCAATGGCAGTGTTGTTAAGGAAGCACTACACACAATGAATCCATTTGAATGGAACACACTAGCTAGAGATGTGAGGTGCATTCAATTTGACTAGATGCATGCACATTCTGATGCATCGACGTCAATGTGTTACTCATTGCACCACCCTTAGTGCAACTTGGAACTCTTAATCCACCACTAAAGAAACCATGTAATTTGGATTTTACAATGCTTTGTGGTTTCCTAGAATGCAAAGATAATGCACCAACATAAGCTTATAACAATGCTACCAATGAAGCACTTCAAGCAATGTATCCAACGAAAACAAACGCCTCAGATAAAGATATGAAGTGCATTGAATCTGACTGAACGCACATGCATCTTGCCAATGTGCTATGCCCCACACCTCTATTAGTGCATTTCAGTAACTTTAATTCACCATTGAATCAACCACACATAATGTGGATGTTACAGTGCTTTTTAATTTCCTAGATGCCCTATACACAGTACATGGATAATGCACTAGGATGCATGCCAACTTGTTGGTAGGACAATGCATATTTACACACATTGTACATGGGGCATCAAGTAATCCTAAACACACTAGAGAGCGTAGGGAGCAATCAACTTGCATTACCTAGCTCCTTTAGGTTGATTAGATGCATGATTTATAGCGATGGTAAACCACACAAGATCACTACTGCACACTCATTTTTTTTTATGAATTTTTGGATGCTTGGTGCACCTTGGCCACTTCAACAACTACAAGGAAAACACCACTTAGTAGAGATTTTAGTGGAGGTTTTTAGTGTTACATGAATGGGAAAAATTATCAAGAAAACCTCTATTAGAACCTCTACTATTGACAATGAAAATTTTAGCAAAGGTTTTAGTGGATGTTCACTATAATTAAAAATTGTAGGTGGTCAAGGATCCTAATAGAGGTTTTGTGTGTGTGTGTGTGTGCTTGAAACAATTAGGTGCACCAATACACACATATTAAATACACACCGAAGCATATTATAAACTTTGAAAACACTAATGCATAGTGTATATATATATATTAACTCAAACAGATAATTTTATTTGAAATTGGGGTCGGCTGGGCCAATGACATATCAACCGTCATTACAAGGGAACAACTTCCCGCTTAATCTGAATACATCATTTTCATTCTTACATAGTTATGAGATTTGGAAGAACCAAAACTATAGGATATGGTTCCACAAGGGGGTTTCGCCATTTTTTCTGAGTACTCCTAAAGGCAATAGGCAACCCATATTCGCCTTTGCATCTGCTTCCTTGTTCGTTCCACGAAGGATGTGGAAAAAGCGAGGGGAGGAGAAGTCTTGCAGCACTTGACGACGAAGCCTTTGCAAGGCCTTGCTGATTACTGGATTGCTGAATTGATCATTCGTGTTTAGGATTTTAATCAGGATTTTGGAATCTCCAAAGATTTGAATTTCTTTAATGCCATTTTCACACGTTATCTGACAATCTTTTAGCAGCCCGAGAATTTCAGCCCGATTATTTGTTCTCTGACCAAGACCCCAATTGAATTTGTCTTTTTGAGTTCCATCCAAAGAGTAAATCACTCCACCTGCTCCTGCATTCCCTGGGTTTCCCTTGGAGGCTCCATCGAAAAATATTGAGGCTATGCCTTGCCTCCTCCACCAATCTTGAAAAACCACATCTTTGTCTCGCAAATGCCAACTTGGAGTTTTTGTAGGGCGCACAATGGTTTGAGTTATGTCTCGAAAGGTGAAGGTTCCAGTCCATTTCTTTTCTTCGGGGAGAAGAGTAATTTCATTTGTGGCGAAGTGATTTGCCACTGTTTCGAGAAGGAAATCTTTTGCTTTCGCAACCATCGTTGAGGGGGAAGGTGGCATGTTATTGAAGATCTGATCATTTCTGGCTAGCCATAGTTTCCAACAAATGTATTTGGGGAAGGCCTGTCAAATTCTTCTCCAGGTTGGACTTCTTTGAATCTCTTGAGGGTAGCATGCCTTCCATGAGGAAAATAATTCAACCACTGAGATCTATCTCGAAGCTATGGCATTGAGGCCTTGAAGGGATATTTTCCATACTTCTTGAGCGAATGGACAATCTACAAATAAATGATCCATCATTTCAAGTGCATGGAAACACATGGGGCATCTGTGAGGTCCTATGAATCCTCTTTTTGCCAGATTTTCACCTGTTCAAATTTTCCCATGCATTAAAACCCAACTAAAGAAATTTACTTTAGGGAGGCTGAGGGGGTCCTAGACCTGCTTCCAAAGGGCCACTGTCTCATTCAGAGTTTGTGGGGGATGCAGAGTGTTATAACCTTGGGATACTGAGTAGAAACTAGATTTTCCCCATCCCCATTTATCCCTTGAGAGGATATGTACAGATGCGCAGTCCGTCAACGCAGCAAGGAGGAAGGATTTCTGCGATTGCAATTGATTTGGGACGCCTGAGAGATGCCAACGTTTCCATCTTCCTGAGTTGTCCCACGCAGATATGTCTATGATTTTGTTGATGCCACGCTGAGAGAATCACGCGTGGATCTCCTTGAGATCTTCTAATTCGGTGAGGGGGGTGTTGCCCATAATGCTGTCTTGCCATAGCATAGTTTTTTTTTCCATTCCCAGGGATTCAAAAAAGATGCTTCTAAAAGGGTTCTAGACCGCGCCTACATAGATTCCAGATTGAGGTTCCTTTGGAGATGTTCGTTGCCTTGAGGTTTCTCAAAGAGGCACCATTGAGATATTTTTTTATTAAGAGATTTCTTACTCGATGTCTGTGGTTTGCATAAAGATTCTAGATGATTTTACCTCCCAGTGCTAGATTTGCAAGCTTGGGATCTCTTACCTGTAGGCCACCTTCAACGTAGGGGTGTTTGATAGTTTCCCAATTGACCAAGTGGTATTTATTTTGGTTGCCTTTGCCTCCATGCTAGAGGAAGTCTCTAATCATCTTTGTGATCTGAATCATGATTACCTTCGGGGCCAGGAGAAAGGAAGCATGGTAGATTGGCAGGGAGGACAGGACTGCTTTTATGAGGGTGAATTTCCCAGCATTGGTGAGCCATTGTCTGCCCCAAGATGAGATTTTAGCTTTGAATTTTCATATAATTTCTTCCCACAGAGAAGTTTTGTTGGAGCCCAGAGTTAAGGGGAGTCCTAGATACTTTATTTTTTCCCAATAAGCATATCTCGGGAACTCCATGTAAAGGGCTATTCGTTGAATTGTTTGTTGTTATGCGTTCCACCCATACACTGCACTTTTCCTTTTATTGATGAGTGCTCCGGAGATGCTGCAGAAGCTTTGAAGTATTTCATTAAAAAATTTTGCAATTTTTACGGAGGATCCACCTAGCATGAGGGAATCATATGAAAGGAGGGCATGATTGATTGGGTCAATGCCCTTCATTAGCCTAATGCCTGGGACTAAACCAATCCTCTTTTCAGCATTCAAATTTCTGCTTAGAGTATCATCCATCAAGATGTACAGGAGGGGGGAAAGAGGGCAGCCTTGCCTTAATCCCCCCAAGGCATGAAAATAGTTTTCTAGTCTACCATTTACTAGAGGGGCTGTCCAAGGATTTTCAATGTATGATTTTATCAAATTAACGAAGTCAGAGAAAAACCCAAAAGAGAGGAGAACTTTGTAAAGGAATGAGAGGTTTACCCTGTCGAAATCATTTGCCATGTCGAGTTTTATCAGCATCCCTTGATCTCGTCGTTGATGACTGGAGTGCATGGCTTCTTGGGCTTGTATTACATTGTCGAGAATATGTCTCCCTTTGAAAAATACACCTTGCATGGGGGAAATTAGATTCTCTAGCAGGGTCTTGATTCTATTTGCCAGAAGCTTGGACACAATTTTATAAGAAGTTTTACAAAGCGAGATAGGCCTGAATCTTTCGAAGGATCTCGTATTAACTTCTTTGGGGATTAAAGCTAGGAAGGTGGAGTTAGTGCTGCCTCCTACTTTAGCTCTTTGGTGAAATTCTTTAATCATCCTTAGTAGGTCAGTATTGATTATGTCCCAACTTTCTCTATAAAAATGGATTGTGAATCCATCTGGTCCTGGGGCTTTGTCAGGCTCCATGGACCAGATGACATTGCAAATTTCTTCTTTAGAAAATGGTTTCATGAGGATTGAATTGTCATTCCTGGTTACAAGAGAGGGAATGCGTGAGAGGAAATCTGAGATAACCTCTTCATAGCTAGAGTCTTCTTCCTTGTAAAGTCTCTTAAAGTGAGTTTTTGCTGCGGCCTTGAGCTGATCAAACCCTTTGTGGATCAATCCATCTGAGGAGTAAATTTCAGAAATGTGGTTTCAGGAGAGGCAGGTTTTGAACTGCCGATGAAAGAATGAAGTGTTTCGGTCTCCATCTTTTAGCCACAAGCTTGGAGGCTTAAGCCTCCAATACTCTTATTCATGGAAAAATGCACAAAAATATTTGCTTTGGGCAACTTGTTCTTTCTCTAAATCCGAGTTGAAAATGTCTTTGATCTCCATTTCAACTTGCAAATCTGATAACTATTGAACAATCTCTTGTTTGTGTATAAGTGGAGTATTCATGGGATTTTTAACCCAGGCTTTTAGTGCATGTTTTGTTGCTTTTAATTTCTGCTCCCACACAAATCTTGGAGACCCTGAAATAAGAGAGGACCAAGCTGAATGGACAGTTTTAAGAAATCCCTTCTTTTCTATCCAAAGAGGGCTGAACCAGAAAGGGATTGGGCCCATATTTTCTTCTTCTTCCAAAATCAAGAGGATAGGTTTGTGATCAGAAGTCAGTTTTGGAAGGATCTTGGAAGAGATTATCCTCCTTTCTTGCAAAAACGTGCTCTGGATTAATAATCTTTCCAAGCGAGCTGAGATGTGATCAACCCCAACTCTATTGTTTGTCAAGGTGTAAAGTCCTTTCGAAGGCTTGAAGTCAAGGAGGTCCCACTGATGGACTAGATCCTCAACAAAGGGGAGAATTTGGTCCCTGCTTCTGTTGCCTCCTCTCTTTTATTTTGGTTCAAATACAAGGTTTAGATCTTCGACTAGAATGACGTTTGAAGGAGAGAAAATCTCTAAAAAATCTGCTAGCGTTTGCCAACATTCTTTCTTCTCAGAGTACCTGACAAGAACATAAAGATTCAAGAGTGAGAGAGAAATATTACTTGGAATATGTCGGAGTTTAGTGAATATCCAATGCTGAGTCTCGAAGGAGCTTTCTAAATGAAAATTTTCCTTCTCCCACAAGGTTGCAAGGCCACCTAAAGAGCCCCTTGCACTGATGTCTTTCCCTACATTTTTCTTCCATTTCTGATTGCTGATTTCTAGAAGGGTGCCCCCTTCAATTTTTGTCTCTTGGAGCAAGAGAATATAAGGAGGGTCGATTTTCATAAGGTCTTTGACTGCTTCAGCCTTCGAAGGATTCCCCAAGCCTCTGCAGTTCCAAGAGACTATATGCATTATTTACTGGAGTGAGGAAGACCTCCCTTGGGGGGCCTTGTTATGGTATTCCTTTCGATGGACATTTCAATGGTAGGTTGGATTCCTTGCATTTTTTGCCTTTCTGCTTCTTCTTCTCTTGCTTCTTTATGATATTTTCTCCCTGCTCTTTTTGAGGGTCTCTCAAAAGACTCATCCTCCGAAGATTTGGAGATTTTCGGAGGTTTCTTTTTTATTATATCTGCGTAGGAAGGAGAGGAGGAGTCTCCAACTAGGGAGCCATAATGGATCTCAACATTGTTTTTTCCTATTGTGGGAGAGAGGATCTTCTGTTCAAGTTCCTCAATCATTGGATCCAAGATTTTTGGGGGGTTGCTGAGGATTTCAAAGGGGTTTTTGGAAGTCTCTGGGATTGGGAGGGCTGAGCTCCCTTCCCCAAGGGAATTCCTTGCAGTGGGGGCGCTAGATCCCTTTGATGTCCCTTTCCCTTTGGATCTATTTTTTTTTTTTTTTTGACGAGGTTGCTTTCTGAACCTGTGTCCATTGGTTGCCTTTCAAGATTTCCACCTCTTCCTCGACTTTCTTTTTGCAATGCAGGGCGAAGTGACCGTAGCCATGGAAATACCTGCATTTAAATGGAAGTTGCTCATAGTCCAATTCTTGGATGTAAGACCAGTCTGCAACCTTTAGTTGAATGGATTCCGGGAGTCCCACCTCCAGATCGACTTCCACACATATTCTTGCATAGGAATATTGTTCCTTTATGTCTTCTTTGGCGATGTACTTTCTGAGGGTGTTTCCAATGGATTCTAAAGACTTTGGGTTCCATCAATGCAGGGGTAAATGAGGAAGGCGCACCCAGACCAGAATAGCTGAGGGAACACCTTGCATTGGATAAAAATATGGAGAACATTTGTTCAGGTACAGACCTTGAGGGCCCATAAAATACAGTCCGTTCCTAAAGATGAGATTTTTGTCTTCTAGATTGTCAAAAACAAAAACGAAGAATCCCTTGCCAACCAGATGGCTTTTGATGCCTTCCTTTACTAGAGGACTCCAGTTCCTCTGCACCCATGCATATACGGCTTTGGGAGAAGGCCATAAGCCTGTGAACTACCCAATGAGATCCCGCTCAGCCAAGTTCAGAGAAGATCTATAGGTTTCTTCTGCTAGTAGGTTGATTGAAGGGATGCTCTGCAGTTTTTTACGAATTTCTGGTGCGAATCTGAGGCAGGTCGTTTGTTGCATGCAACAACCAGCTTCCTGAAATCATCTAACTCCGGTGGGAGAGGGGGTGGGGGAGCCTCGAGGCCCCCTCCTGGGGCCATGGCGAGAGGGCAGGTGGAAGGAAGGCGCACCAGTGAGCGCGTGCGCGCGGCCTGGGGAGGGCTTCCAGCAACTCATTTCCACCCTTATTGGGGTGAAGGAATATGCATAGTATATATTTTGAAACAACGAATGCATTTTATATTTTTTTAGCATTGGTGAGTGTTAGATTTTTTAAAGCACTTGTTTGTATTGTATATGATTGAGCACCAATGCGTAAATATCCTTATGCACCATGAAGTATATGTAACAATAACAATAATAGTAATGACAATGGTAACAATATCATATAAGGGAACAATGTTGCTATTTTAGTTAGAAGCATCAAAGCTCTTATTATAATGATTAGCATCAATGCATTTTTATGTGTATATAATAGTGGTGTATAAGTAGGTATGAAATACAATCATTAAAATGCATTGGTGTGTAACAATCATTGAAATGCACCATTGCATTCAAATGAATACAATGCACCAACATATCTCAATTATAATTTTTTTGTGCTGTGAGTATGCAAATGTAGCTTCTTGGTTTTTTTTTGTAATTTTTCAATTATTCATAAGAAAATCAAACTATTTTTATAATAATATTGATTTTTATATTTTAATTTATCCATTTCAATGTAATCATTTCATTAATGGATTGTATCATTTAAACAAATATAATAGTAGATTACACCTATGCTCATTGTAATAATGTGATCATCCATATATTTAATTGGTAACATAACATTTTACAACACAAAAGATTGCAATAGAGTAAGAAACTCATTTTATTATATATGAACAAGGGACCCTCCATCATACAAAATAGGACAACATAAAGGTCTACAATAATCAAAATGACAATAAATAATTGTTACAATTATTAATAACATGTCATCATACCAATTGGGACAATATGTCCACATTAAACAAAATGTCTGATTTTTGCAGACAAGATTTCCAAAATATAAACTTCTAACATTCAATTATATTGATCATCATTCATCTTTCAAATTGTTGTTATTTCTCGAGTTTCTTACATGACTCATTTCTTCCTCACTTGCAGGGAATATTGTTCTTGGGTTATTTGAAATGTTTTATTTTTTAGCTTCATTTTGTTCTAACTCTTCTTATTCCATCTACAAACATAAAATTCGTGTAATGAGTATATCTTCATTTATATTATAATATACATGATTGCATAAATAGAAAAACATATCATAGCAACATATAATTCATAAACAATGCACATTTTTTGAAGCCATTCCTCATGCCATCTCTTAACATATATTCTATTGGCTCCAATCCATACTTTGTTTCTGTGAGTTTTATACATCATGACAAAGCATAAACATAATTAAAGGTTTCTTCTTGTTTCATTAGATATAAAACAAGGGAAGTAAAACAACATAGGTACTTACAAATTGTTCAATTAACCCTTAATACGCCAACATATACTTACAATCTATATGTAAACCATTGTAAATCAAATGTTTGGATCGCTCTTCTTTCTATGTCAACACCTAGTAGGAAACATATAGAGACTATTGTAAATTAATTAAAATATAAGCATCACAACAAATATGAAATGTTAAGTAAGGAAAAGGCAAGTACTCACAAAATTTGTGATCAACCCTTTTTTTCCTTGTCATCCCACATTGTGTGCTAAATGAGCTCCATTTTGTTTTCTTTCATGAAACAAAAAAACAATTGAAAAATAGTATTTCATGCAATAATTAAACTCTTTGATTACACATTTAAAAAAAAAACAATAATTACGTACGTTTGTTGCACGTTGTTGTTGGAATATCTCCTCTTGTAATTGAATTATTCTTATTTCTTTTACCATCTCCTTTTACACCTTTTTGGACATTCGTACTAGCCTATTTTAGATATCATCTCATTTAGTGTCTTCAATTTTCTTAATCTATTCGAAAAAAGAAAAACACAATAAAAAATAGACTAATATTTATATCAAAGTAGATACATAAAAAATATTAATTGGTAATTTTTTTCACTAGTATATCCATGTTACATAAAAACATGTTTAGCAAGAATACTTTTAAATGATTCTTTTTTGTTATTATACTATTTTGTTATTCCAAGTCTCGCAGGTCTTCACCATTGCTCTAAAAAAGCTTGTGGTAGTTTAAATATAATCTGATTATTCGATTCACTGGATTGATGTTTGTACTATAAGTCAAAAGAACATTTACACTTTATTTCCACTACATATTTCTCATAGTTAATATTGGATGAGGATGTTATGGAGAAACCCTTAAAACCCTAGTGTGATTTGGATTTGACAGAGATGGAAGGAAACGTGGGGGGGAATCCCCCCCAAACGAAGAAGCAATCACATTCTAGGCCATGGTCATGGCCTCTTTTAGGAATTACAAAGCTCAACCAGCCTGATTTGTGAAAAAAATGGAGAAAATTCTTAAAGTTAAGTTACCTCCTACTTCCAGGCATAAAGCATTGGCCATGGCAGATCAAGGCCCGATTGATCAATTTAAATGGATCTAACCTTCTCTAAAAACAATGGCTACTTGGATCTGGAACCCCATATTAAGGGTTACCTGAATCATATTTTCTGTAGAAGAGGCTCCTAAGCTTTTATCTTTTTGAGCTAAATGGAGATTGAGACCTGATATCCCACAACAAACCATATTTTCTGGGAGAAAGAGGAATGTATTTGAACAAATAGACGCCATACTTCAATATAGAGAATGATGTTCCCTCCACAATTCCAATGTGGGTGTGCCTTCCACACCTTCCTCTTCACCGTTGGAATGATGATGCTCTTCAAAGCATTGGCAACACTCTAGGATGATACATTGACAGGGCCGAGCCAAAGGAAAACATGTTTTCCCGTGTTAGGATCTACGTCGAGGTCAACCTAGAAGTGGTATTGATATCGTTAGATAACTGGAAACATATCCAACAACTAGATTATGAGAAGCTATCATTTAAGTGCAAACACTGTCATGAGTACAAGCACTTCACCAAAAATTGCAAGGAATTGAAAAATCAACAATCTTTCATCCCATGGAAATAATAATAATGGAAATCTGTCACCAGGAAATCATGTTCTCAAGTTAATTTGGGATCTAGGTATCAAGATTTGTCAATATCGAGGCCATATTCATCTTCAATTAAAACATAAGAGGGTTAATCTTTTGTTAATGGGTCTGCATCAAACGCCTCTGGAGCTCTAGTCGCCACAAGGAGCGTCACAATTGTTCTTTAAAATAATAGTTTTAGTGCCCTCACTCAAGAGGAAGACCCCACCATCGAGTCACAACGCTAAAATATGCATGAAATTGAGAGAAAAATAATCCTCGGGGAGCCCCATTCAGTCTAATCCTTAGAATATACTCTTATTGATCGAGTTGAGGTGATTTCATTAGAACCTCAAGGAGATCGGGCTGTTAGACTAGAGATTCACCCTCAACCATATGAAGAGAAAAAACTTGACGTGGGCCTAGAATAGGTGGAAAAATTTAGGGATGTAGAGGTATCCTTTCCAAAACAAAAGCAAGGGAAGCAAAGATTGAAGCCTCAACAAAGGAAGATATGGATTCAGAGGAGAATTCACCGTGAAGGTCAAGGATAAAGGAAATTGACACTTTGAGGGAGGGGTAGGAGAACAAAGAGACCATTCTAGGATCCCAACAAACAATTGTGAAAATTATGGGAAGCCCCAAACCTCTGAGAGATTTAGTACGTAATGTACCCCCCAAAAGGGGTTTCCACCAAAACTTTGTCCAAATAATGATGTAAGTCTACTGGAATTGTAGGGGTTTAGGAAACAACCCAAAAGTTGCAGTTGTCAAAGACCTTATTAAATAAGAAAGACCATCAATATTGTTGATCCAGGACACTAAAATGAAAGCTAGTGAAGCAAAATTGGGAAACAATTTTGGAAACAGAGTGAAGGAATAACAAAAGATTCTAGAGGGGCATCAGGGGGTTTGTGTACTCCTTGGAATGCCCAAGATATAAGTCTTGAATTTTGTTTTCAAACTCAACACTTGATATTAACAAAATTTAAATATATTCAAAATAGTGGTTTTTAATATTTATATGTTGGTAAGTTACATGGACAAAGATATGTGTTGGAGATCCCTATTGAATCTTAAGAATACAAAATCCTCTTCGGATTGTATCATTTTTGGGGATTTTACTGTCATCATCAATAGCTCGAAGAAAAGGGGACGAATGTTTGGTAGATGTAGTGTACCCAGCCACCCATAGGATGGCCACACTACCTCAAGAAATCACTTCAAAACTTATTTCCAATTCTGATAATAATTAATTCAAGATTAAGCATGAAAGACTCATATGCATTAATCAATATCCATGCTACAACATAAAATAAATAAATAGTGTTCCATGCACAATAATATCCAACAAGCATGCATACAAAAATACATCTAAGAGATAATTAAATACACAACGAAATATACATTATACATAAAAACACATAGAGCACTTATCTTTAAAAAAATACATTCACCAACTGGCTGCAGACCAGGGACGTTCCTCCCAACCATAGACATTGTTGTTCATTTACTCTCAGTAGCAAGTCACCCCCAAGAAAGGGCTATGAATCCAAAAGGACGGGTCCTAGGCCAAATCTAAAACACACAACAATTGGCTAACTAGCTCTCAGGTTTCCTAACCACACATCAAATCCTAATTTCCACCTCTCTTTCCTCCTCATCCCGCACAACCCAAGGAAATGAACACATTTCTCTGCCATGCAATCCCTCAAGTTGTTTCATTTCTCTCTGGGGCTCTAGTCATGTTTCCCAACCACACATCAAATCCTAATTTCCACCTCTCTTTCCCCCTCATCCCACACAACCCAAAGAAATGAACACTGTTCTCTGCAATGCAATCCCTTAGGTTGTTCCATTTCTCTCTAGGGCTCTAGTGCTATTGGTCAAGAAACCTCCCTACTGAAAAATCAAAGGATTCTTAGTTGTGGACAGTTCTTTCGAGAATCCCATCAATCACATGCACTCGGGCATCCATTCCCTCCTGGAATTATTAGTAATTTATTACATCCATGATCCAAAATGGATCCAGGTAAGCAAAATGGGTCCAGGAAGGCCTAAAAATCAAACTGCTTAGAATCTCTTTAAAACGGACGTGTGCCTAGGCCTCGTCGTTACAAACCCAACACAACTTGAACAGGCTCAAACAGACACTATATGCGAAAGATATCACATTTTTTTTCGTTTTGCCAAACATGCAATTTTTTTGTTGACTGTATAGTCCGTACAATGCTTACGTGGTAGCTGACCGTAGATTCTATATGGATGTACAATGATGTGGCAGTGAGTTGGCATGCTAACAGGTCAGACACACTGGCATACAGGTGGGTGAATGGTTTGTTTACACATGTCCTCATCTGGGCGAATGTAATGGTGCCTTATGGCCTAGTCTTGGGTTGCCATGTGGCACCCCACCATTGGTTGTTATGGAAAAAGTTTTATGGACTCCATAGGATTCGAACCCGTTACCTCCAGTCCGGGTAGAGCGCTTTGGCAGGGTCGGGCTACCAGCCCGCCCACGGTGGAGCTTATTTCATAAGGTCTAAATTAAATATTTGAATTGTATGGTTTGTAGTTTCTGCGGAGTAAAGGGCTGGGGCCTAGCCCTAGCCCCTGACGCACACCCATAAAACCTTACCATATAACTCCAATCCTATGACTATTGGCGCGCACATTTTTTATGGAGTTTAGCCTGACACGTTTGCAAAGAACCATACCATATGCCCACACAGTTTAACTTTTGGCACAAAATTGTGGGGTTAGCGCCCGATCGGTAGGGCTATCCCGTCGACCAAGGCGTATGACTAGGGGGCAAGACCAAAGGCCAAGCTAGCATGCGATCGCATGGAGACTAAGGTGGCGGCCATATGGCTAAGTCACATGACTAGGGGTTGGCGGTGAAGGGGCCAATGCATAACGCTTGGCCACATGGAGTTTTTCATATGACCAGGGGCTCGGATTGTGGGGGCTACGCCCTATTTTGGCACAAAAGTGGGTTTTTTAACTATATTATAATATTTTTATTTGATTTTTCAGCCAGTTTTGGGAGATTTTGGCCATTATTGGAGGATCTTGAGCCCTTTTTGAGGCCAGATCTTGGGAGGAAGTTGGGAGGATGTTACCAACTTGAAATCTATATAAACCAGAGGTTCTTGGCAGCTTGAGAGAGGCTYAGAAGAGGATAAATGTTGAATAATTGTAAAKCCAAAGCCATTTTTATGCAGGGAAGCCATTGAGGAGAGCAACTTTGCGAGCCATTTCTGGGAGCTTCGTTCATCTGTTTTCAGTGCCGTCAGTTGTGTCGAGTTCTTGAGATCTAATAGAACAAAACTAGATCATTTTGTAATCCATTTGACACTTATCAGATGTACTTTTGAATCTTTGAATAGAAATAAGAAAGCCTCACCCACTAAGATAAAAGCTCGAAGACGTAGGTGATATTGCCAAACTCCGCTATCAACTTATGTTGTTATGGTTTTTTGATTCTTGTGCTTATTTTCAGATCTGTATATCTTATTATGGCTGCCATGTTACATCATTAATTCTTCCTCTTTCATCAATTTCTTAAATGGTTAATGAACTCATGTTTTAAAACTCAATCATAGTCTTTAAAAGATCTTTTCAGATCAAGTGGTATCAGAGCAGGTTGACGGTTGGTTTTTGAGTTTGCATGATTACTAGGGAAAATCTGTGTCATGGTGAAGGCGATCTTGTTGAAGAGAATCTTGATATTGGATTGAGAAAGAGAACTTCTCAAAGTGAGAATATGGCATTAGAAGAGGGACTTTTTCATGGTGAGAAAGAGTTTCAAAAGACCTTCTTCTCCATGTAAGACATGGTAAACGTTTTATATGATGATTACTTGGAGCAAAAGAGATCAGTTCTGGGTGAATATTCAAAATCCAAAAGTGGAGAAGGAGAGGATCCTCCTAAACCTCCTTCACCTCCTTCTTCTCCATCAACTTCTTCTTATTCAAGTACAATTTCCAAATCCATCGCAAGAGAACATTCTCATAAACATAAACATGATATGCCTTTACTTAAGCTTGATGTGAAGTTTGAATTACCCATGTATGATGGTGAATTTAATGCAGAGAGGCTTGATAACTGGGTCAGATAGATGGAAGTTTATTGTAGTGTGCAATAAATCAAGGATGATGCAACTCAAATCAAATTGGCATCGCTTCGACTTCCAGGCACAACACTCATCTGGTGGCAAATCAAGTTGCAAAATGGCATGCAACAAGTGGGTGATGTATTTCCATCATGGAAATTTTTTGTTTTTGCACTTAGAAAGCAATTTTATCCTTTGGGTTATAAAGAGAAGGCTTTAATTGAATGGCAAGTCCTTAAACTAAGAAAGGGACAAAAAATGCAAGAATACACAGATAAATTTTGTAAGATGACATTAATGTTAGACATTCCATTACATACCCAAGAAACTCTTATGAAGTATATAGGAGGTTTACCTGCACATATTCGTAACATTGTACTTATGTTTGGACATGCTAATCTTGATGAAGTTTTTGTTCAAGCAACATACATTAAGGCATGTAAAATAGGAGTTGGTGTATCAGGGGAATCGTCTTCGAGAAAAGAGGACAAAAGGAAGTGGAATGGCAAGAAGGCAAATTTAGTGGCAAGAAAGCAAGATAAGCTCTCTTACAAGCATTGCAATAAAGAAAGGCACGATGATGACCATTGCTGGAAATTGCATCCCGAGAAGAGACCGAATTGGTTCAAAGAGAGGAAAGGGAGGCAAACAATTGTAGCAACATCACAAGCAATAGACTTGGGATCAAATTCGGGTGATGAATCTAAAATCACGGCAGTTGGTTTGACAGGTAAAATTGGTGATGGATTTGATTCTAGAAGTAAATTGTTTCACATAAGGTTCGTAGTGAGGCATAGTAAGGTCGACACATTGATAGATAATGGATCTCAATCTAACTTGATTTCGTAGGAAGTGGTTAAACAATTGGGATTAAACACTCAGATGCATCATAAACCTTACTCACTTAAATGGATAAGTAATAATCATAAATTTCACATAACTAAGCAATGAACATTAAAATTTGCAATTTCATAAAAGTTTGTGGATGAGGTAACATTTGATGTGGTGCCACTCAATGAATGTGGAATGGTCTTAGGCAGTCCTTATTTTTATGATCGCAAAGTAATCTTCTATAGGGAACAAAATCAATATCACTTAATCAAAGAAGGCAAAGAATATGTTGTACATGCTCATCACTTAAAAAAAAATCAATCTCTTCAAACAATGGAAGAATTAAGAAAGGCATCTCATGCAAGCAACACACCTATAATTGTCCCAAATCAAGTAATTKATCTTAAGCAAGAACATGATATGATTGTAGAATGGAAGTTCAATCATACTTTGCTTCAAGATAAGCTAATGTCGTGCAAKTATTACAAACATATTAGATCATTTGCAGTCATATTTCTAATTTTGTCATTTCTAATATTGTCAACATGGATGGTAGTGGATTAAGTAATATGTGACAAAGTACATGTGGCTAACGATATGCTGTCAGTTGTCATGGTTGTTTTACAATTGATCTGGATGAGACAGGTGCACAGGACGAATTTTAAAGATAGAGAAAAAGTGGGGTGGCCTATCCCGCACTTGATGACTGGTTAGTATCCTTTTGGAGGACCAAAAGTCTTAGTGGGGAGGCATGATCCAAAATGGATCCAGGAAGGCCTAAAAATCAAAGTGCTCAGAATCACTTCAAAACAGATGTGTGCGTAGGTCTCATCGTTACGAACCCAATGCAACTTGACGGGCTCAAACGAATACCGTATGAGAAATATATCGCATTCTGTTCATTTTTCCAAACATGTAATTTTTTTTTTGACTGTACAGTCCGTACAATGTTGACGTGGAATCTAACCGTACATGGCGTATGACTAGTTTTGGGAGATGTTGGCCATTATTGGAGGATCTGGAGCCCTTTTTGAGGCCAGATCTTGGGAGGAAGTGGCGAGGATGTTACTAAATTGAAATCTATATAAACCAGAGGTTCTTAGCAGTCTGAGAGAGGTTCAAAAGAGGAGGAATGTTGAAGAATTGTAAAGCCAAAGCCATTTTTATGCAGGGAAGCCATTGAGGAGGTCAACTTTGCGGGCCATTTCTAGGAGATTTGTTTATCCGTTTTCAGTGCCGTCAATTGTATTGGGTTGTTGATATCTAGTAGAACATAGCCAGATCATTTTGTAATCCATTTGACACTTATAATATGTACTTTTGAAGCTTTGAAGAGAAATAAGAAAGCCTCACCCACTGAGACAAAGGCCCAAAGACGTAGGCGATATTGCTGAACTCCGTTATAAACTTATGCTGTTATGGTTTGCTGATTCTTGTGCTTATTTTCAGATCTATATATCTTATTATGGGTTCCATGTTACATCAATAATTCTTCCTCTTTCATCAATTTCTTAAACGGTTAAGGAAGTCATGTTTTAAAACTCAACCATAGTCTTTAAAATATATTTTCGGATCAAGCCATATAGTAATGGATCTCCTCTTCCAACCATTCGTTTCCATGCTCATACCAAGAGAACACAAATTAGCAATACTGAGGC
Organism: Picea sitchensis; assembly: GCA_010110895.2. Taxonomy (NCBI): domain Eukaryota; kingdom Viridiplantae; phylum Streptophyta; class Pinopsida; order Pinales; family Pinaceae; genus Picea; species Picea sitchensis. The sequence goes on along the minus strand of SNQJ01S0001890.1, from coordinate 7,588 downwards.
ACCAAAAATGAAAGAGTGAGAAGGGTGTAAGAGTGAATGGAGAATAACAAGTGAACCCCCAAAACATCCCACAAGGGATGTTTATATAATTACATGAAAACAAGAACCACATGGGCTTCCTCCCAAGAAGCTCATGTAATCACTTTTCCCAATTAAAACCAATATGGGTAAATAAAATATAATAAAAAGAATTAGCCCCTTTAGCCCCTCTCTTGTGGAATCATAGCCCCCTATCTCTTGTCCTTGTCCATCTTGCAGCCAACAATGTATTTTTTTATTAATGTATATAGAAGTATTACATTTCCTAGGCACTTCGGCCCCTTTTTAACTTTACCAGCTCACCATCGTAATGCCACATTTACATAATACATTATAGTTCATAGGGATTAAAATTGGGGTGTTACAGTAGATACCCCTTTTAGGAAAAATTGGAGGAATTGATAGGGGGATGGGATCTACTAGATATCAAGCCCATAAAAGGGAAGTATACCTGGACTAACGAAAGAATGTGTCATGTTCATAGTGCATCTTGGCTTGATCATTTCCTAGTTCACAAAAAATTACTAATTCAGGATCAAACTCTTAAATCTAAGATTCTTCCATCCATAATCTCTTACCATAGGCCTATTTCTCTTCATCTCCGGCAAGTCCCTAATTATGGCCTTATGCATTTTAGATTCAATCCACTTTGGCTCAATTCTAAGGATGCGGTAGACATAATTCAAAAAGTGTGGGGCACTTGGATACTCTCCACTCATGTTTTTATATCGGAGAAAAAATCAATCTTTTGAAGAAAGCATTAAAATATTGGGCCAAAGATTGCTTCACGTCACCTCATGTAGAATATGAGAAACTATGCTCCAAGTTAAAAGTGCTGCAAATGAAAATAGAAAGTGAAGATATTAATCTGCAAACTCAAGAGGATGAAATTACTTTGCAAAAACAGTTTCACCAAGTAATGAACCAAGAGGAAGAACATTGGAATCTCAAATACTAGAGTCTTTGACTCAAAGAAAGAGATGAGAACACCATTTTTTTCACAAGAAGATAAAGGCTTGATTGTCTAGGAACAATGTCAAAGAATTTTTTTTGGAGGATGGTACCAAAGTATCAGACTTTGAGGCCATTAAGGAGGCATCCATACTGCATTTTTCCACTCTCTACACACAACGAAATGAAGTTGAGAAAATGAATGTTGATTCGATGGTGGAACATATTCCAAAAATAATTTCTCATGTAGACAATATTGATCTGGTTCGGCCCATCAAGAAGCAAAAATTTAATGAGCAATATGGAGCTTCGAGCCAGATAAAGTCCCAATTCCCAATGGCTTCTCCATATCATTTTATATACTTTTCTAGGATCTTATTAAGAGTGATTTAAAAATAATGTTGCAATATGCTCATGATTCACACAAATTAGTTGGGAATATGAATTCCTCATTCCTAGCTCTAATCCCCAAAGGAGAAAATCCTTCCACTTTTAATAGATTCATGCCTATCTCCCTATGTAATTCTTCTTACAAAATTTTGACCAAGATTATTGTTGTTCGCCTCAAAAAAACATTTCCCAAGGTTATTTTTGCAAATCAAAGCAGTTTTATGTGTAATAGACATATCATTGACAATATGTGCTAGTGCAAAAAGATATACATTCTAGTATGACAACAAAAGAGAAAGGTATGGTTGTTAAGTTGGACATGACAAACGCCTTTGATCACGTAAGAATCTAATTCCTCTTCAAGGTTCTAGACATGTTCAATTTCTCTCTCCCTTCATAAAGTGGATATCCTCATGCATCAACTCACCATGGATATCTCCTCTTATTAATGGCTGACATACAACATTTTTTCAAAGAAACAAGGGTTGAAGACAAGGTTCCCCCCCGTCTCCCCTTTTATTCATAATTATGGCTAAATATCTTAGCTGTAAATTGGAATCTGAAAGGTTCTTGAGGAATCTCCATGGAATTCAAACTGTTAGAGGAACTAAAAGTGTAAATCATTCTCAATTTGTTGACGACACATTGTTGGTTGGAAGATCCTCTATAACCATTGCCACCGAGTTTAGATAGGGTTTGGGATCTTTCTTGGATTCCTCGAGAGTATCAGTCAATCACAGGAAGTTCCAAATCTAAGGCTAGAATGTTAGACCGTAGGTGATGCATTTGATATCCCGACTCTTCCAATTTACACTTGAAGAAAATTGGTCCTCATTCACTATCTTCGGATCCCTATCTCTCTAAAAATAAAAACATCATGTGAGTGGAAATGCATTGTAAAAAAAATAAACAAAACAAGTTTGTGTAATGGGGATCTCAATGGATTAACCCTATTAGATGGGTTGTCCTTATCAAGGAAATCTTATCGACATTTCATCTCTATCAATGCTCGACTTTGTTGGTTTCCCGTATAATTATGAATAAGATATCCATGGATATTTTGAAATTCTTGTGCCAAGGAGGAAGATCCAATGAAAACAAATATCATCTCATCAATTGGAAAGTGGTCAGGAATCCTAAATATAGAGGTGGATTGGGGATCATAGACCTTGTTACGTTGAATGTTGCTATGGGAGAAAAAATGTTGCTATGGGAGGATGATCACAGGTAAACTACCTTGGTGGAAGAAGGGATTATGGAGGAACTACTTCAAAGGAACAAGCACAAAATAAGATACATATGTTTAGAATTCTTGCTTAAAGAAATAAAAGGCTCCCCAATTCTCAGACTCATCAAAGCTGCCATCCCAGTAATCCAAGAGAAACTAACTTGGATTCCCAAGAGTAGGAAATATGTTAATATATGGTTGGATAGAATTTATGGAAAGGAAAAGTGTCTTCCCATGAGTATTTTTCCCCACTTCAGGCCTGGATGAGGGAACATGAGATTCACACCCTCTATGATATTTCTAAATGGGATGAGGATTCTGGAAATTAGACAGGTTGGAGGTTTGAGTCAACCCCATCACATATTATAGCTCTTGTTCATTCATTAGTTTAGGTACTCTCAGGATGTGCTCAATGGAAAAAATTTGAGAAAGATAGAAGAGGTTGGGGGACACAATCTTATCAATAAGAGCTAGTTACCATTTACTGATGGATTCAACCAATCATCCCCAACAATCAAAATTATGGAAGAAAATATGGCATAACGACGGGCTGCCAAATATTAATGTATTTTGTTGGATCTTGGCATATGGGAAGGTGCTAACTATAGAAAATTTAAAGCAAAGAGGAATAACATGCCCTTCCCAATGTGCATTATGTGATAAGGTAGAGGAAACTATTCAACACTTGTTTCTCAATTGCAGCTACACTAAAGAATCATGGGTGTGTGCATTTGCAGGTCTATCTCCTAGATTTGGATGGCCCCAATCATGTGAGGAGTTATTTACTAAATGGTGCAACATATACATAGTGAAACTCAATCAAAATCCAATTTTCAAGTGAGTTTGGGAAGCATTTTCGAAGTACATGTGTTGGAAAATTGAGCTTGCTTGAAACAAGCAAATCTTCAACAAAAAAAAAAGACTTCCAAGGAAAACAAATTCAAAGGCCATCTCCATTCTTTTTGAGCACTTGTATACCATAATTAAAGTGCGATATTAGGTATTAGATAGAGTGGAAAGAGATTGTATTACAAAATTCAAGTTGGATCATCTCAACACCTCCTTCAACAGTGAGAGAGTAACCTCCCTTCCATAGTGGTAAATTATTAAAATTATTAAATACCTCTATGAATTTATGGTATGGAAAGGACAACAACACACAAACATTATCATCTTTGACAGGGCCTTAAGGAATATACCATGGGTGGTAGGTGTGGGGGGGGGAGTCTCCACAATCTCGGAGGAAATATGATTGTTTATTATGCCTGGGGGATGGGACACATATCAAACAATCTTGGAAATACCTATTCATTATGGATGGGTTTTTGCATTGAAAAGGAATCAAGAATTAAATATTTAATATTTCTAGGGGATTCAATGTTAGTTATCAAATCCATGAATGCTCATGCAACACCAAAGGGAAATTCCTTGAGTTCCCCCATCTTAGGGATCACACAATATCTCTCTAGCTTTGATCACATATCTTTATTCCACATAAAATGAGATCTAAATGGCAATGTTGACCACTAGGCTAATGTGTCCTCCTCCTTGATCCTAGTTTCATTGATAAAAAATGGGGTGTGTGGTTTCACCCCCATACCTTAATGAAATCCATGCATCATTTCATATCACTTTCACATTCAATGCAAGCTTGAAGTGGGACATGTCAAGGGAAGGATGGAAAGTGGCTACATATGTTCGCATGTATGGTTTGTATGGAGAGATGAGAGGGTATTCAATGTTGCATGTGCGATCCCCTGTTGAAATGTGGGATTGTGTTAGAAATGGGGAATCTATGTTGCAATGGATCCCTTATAGAGACATACTTATTCTGGAATTTGTGGTATCAATATTGTGTATTTAGAAGGGATGTGGTTCATGGTTTAAGGAGGAAAGAGGGTATCGGGTGCAGGTTCAATGCGACTATAGGTGGACATAGGCGTTTGTGGGTGGCGAGTTCTGAAGGCATTGTGCCTTCAATGTCGGTACTTTCTATTGTGCAAACCAACAAACCCCTGGTTCTCTATTTTCCTTTTCCTATAACAATTTCGTTTGATTTATATGACTATGTCCTGTTTAGCCAAAATAATAGTCCTATGTTCTTGTTAGTTTTCAATAAAATTAAAATTGGAAATTATTATCTAGGGATTGTTTGGCCCAGTTTCTCCTTAAGAATATTTTTGTGAGGTTCCTTTGAGGAATGTATGGACAATCTAGAGTGGAAGGAAATCTTGGGTCAGGGTTTTAGACCCAAGGTTCAAAAGGATTTACCAACAAATACCCCATATGCATTAGCATATTCAGTCTTCCAGGACTAAAGAAGGTCTCACCCGAGGTGCCATGATAATCACAGAGACCATAGGTTTTATGAAAATAATGAAGGATCAATATAGACAAGAGACATCTAACTCAAACTCATGCACTCATTTATCATTCATTCATAACATCCATATGAGTGTTGTGCATAATAATACATAACAAACATACGTTTAGACCATAATCAATAAGATATAGATACAAATGTGCTTCACGCTTCATTCATTAAACTCAAATTCATTCAAATTAATTTCACTACACAAAGCGTCGAAGCCTGCTCGAAGCGCTTTCAAAGTGAAACAGAGACCGAGAATACACCAAGATCTCAATCTACTTTCTCTCTCATATTCTTGTAATATCTCTGAATATCCCTTGAAGCCAAACATAACAAGAACTGATACAATGCTTAACTAAGACTCTAACTCATTTCCATCTAACATAACAATGAAATACGTGCTACCCAAAAACCCAACCCCTACATATTCACATGCATTCCTCTTATGTATACCGAGTGTGGAAATCATAGGAACATTATCAGCTCACCCACAACCTTGACCATGACAAGTCAAGCTGTTATAAAAATGGTTACAATCACTATTGAAGATCTTCGAGGATTCGACATGCATGAAAAATTTACAAGTCCTTGCGCGTGCCAACCTTGCACATGGTACAAAACTAGTTGGAACACGCAGTAGAACACTAGTAGGCACAAGCACTAAATGTCGGTATCGTGCAATGAAAACTCTTGGCGTGCATGTAGTCTTGTAAAAATATTAGGGTTCCAATAGGCCCACAACCCTATTAGTTGGCTCGTCCTCAAGCCAATGAAATTTCTTACGGTGTGACATAGGTGATGGATGGCACCATCTTCATGATATCTGTTATGAAGTATTCAAAGTGGGCATCAACCTCATCAAATATTTCTGTTAGTTCCTTCATATTTATGAAAAATTATTCAATTTCACCCAGTCTGGTCAACCCAATGGTAGGATTTATCTATGCACCCAGTAGTACCACTATGGCTTCCCTTGTCTCCACATCTGTGAGTTTTTAGTAGTGTTGTTGGGCCTTTTCCACTGCATCCAACATAATTGCTAACAACTTATGTTGGTCAAACCGGGAAAATGCAATCTCCCGATGAAGTTCAACAATTTTCATCATGGTTTCTTGTCGCTCTACCGATGGTAGGGAGGGAATCACCTCCTTCTTCTCATTGATTTTCACCTTAGTTGCATGCATACAATATTCAATGGTGTTGATTTTGGGGGAATTATAGAGATGCGTACAAAGCTTGAATTTGTACTCAAAAACCCTCAAGAAATCATCCACACGTGCTTGTCCCTATTGTAGTGTATTTTATGCACCAACAATATTCTATTGCAACTCCCTTTGTTTTGATTGGGGGGTACGCTTCAAATTTTCTTGAAGCTCTATGTTTTGTGCTTGTAGGTATTGGATCCTCTCTTGTACTTTGTTGAGTTTACTTGGAACCTATAGGTCTGAATTTTTTTCAATTGTTGACGACACTAAAATATGTCGTTTAAAAGGACAACTATCTTAAGGCTTCACTTAATTATCAAACTTGGGATTCATTTTGAACTTGTAAGACACAATGTTGTATGCATGGAATCAAGAGTTTGAAGATTTAATGGTTTGTAATATGTCTACTTGAATAACAATCTACTCTACTCAAGATAAAACTTTTAAATGAAAAACCAAAAGCAAAGAGAACTACTTTGATTGTATCATGGTCTGACTGGTGGCTAGTTCTGGTTATGGGTTACATAGGTTTCCATTCATACTTTGGAAGTGAGACACAAAATATACAACAATTTCATTCCAATTTAAAATTAACTTCATTCAAATGCACACTTGAAATTCTAATAAACTAATATGGTAGCTAGAAATAAATTAGTAACAACAACATGCATGTATAAACACAATGCTCATGAAGAGAGTATAAAGGGTGAAATATAAACAAGTTTTGCAATTTAAAAAATGTGTGAAAACTTACAACATATAAACAAAGAAAAACAATTTTTTGTGAAGTAATTAAATAAAGACAAGAAATATATACAAAAAACAATAATTGGATACCTCCTTGAAGCAAGCCCAACTCCAATCCAGTTCAACAAACTATAAAAGTTAACTACAACACTTTAAAAGTGACTCATAACATGGAAACTCTATCTCTCTCTCTCTCTCTCTCTCTCTCTCTCTCTCTCTCTCTCTCTCTATATATATATATATATATATTGGACACGTAATCCTTGGGATTGCATTTTGTAACAATAATGTACATATGAAGAGTCGTAGGTGATAGGAAACGTCTTCGGTTATGGAAGACCATCAATCATTTATTGTTTTATTTATGCATCTATGAATCTAATGCAATACACATCAAAAGTGTGGATTTATCTTTTCTGCCATCCTGTCCTGACAATGGTATCAGAGCCAATGCTAACTCCATAATTTATCCTAGTGTTTCCTTTTCCCTAGGGTGCAGAAAATGCCTCTTGTCTTCTTGACCAATTATATGGTCTCTTCTCAGTCTACTTGTCTATGGTATGGATTATTCTCTATTGATGGTTGCTCCGTTTTCTCACCATTCCAATTTCCCAAGCGATCGACGTAAGAAACCATAAACCTAATGTCTACTCTCAC
>SNQJ01S0001889.1:343825-370796 GCA_010110895.2 Picea sitchensis | reverse complement strand
TATATATATATGACTAACTCAATCCTATCCTCAAAAAAGAGGGTGAAAGAGTAGCTTGATAAATAAACAATTATATTCACCTTGGTAACTCCATTCTACTCGGACCAAAATACCATAGTGCATACTATGGAATTACATATATACATGTAACGACCCCTAGGATAATGTATTGTTTAATCCATAGGTCGTATGTGAAATGTCTCTATTATACATAGTTAATTTATACATAGTTATTTCTAATATGACGCTAGTACGTATAAGCATTAAATCTCTGAAAGGTTGTGACTATATGGTTGGTACAGGTGGTTTCATTTCTTATCGTTTGATGCTCCCATGATAACCAACTTTGGCACAATGTCTAAAAAATCTGATAGGTAAGAGTAACCCATAACTAGATGAGAAGGAAAGACTAAACTATAACCCTAAATGGACTATCATCGCACTCACCATAAATTGATAAGAGTTTCGCAGGGGTAAGACTGTCATGACTTAAATAAACCCTGCCTGAGACATTTATGGTGTCCTGTAACATAATTCTTTGGGCCATCGCTTGACCACCGTGCCTATTGTGTCTCTACCACATCACTCTATTCACATGGCCTAGGTATAACTAATAACTACCACTATTAATCTGCTCGACGGAGGGTTTTCTAAGGCTATTGTTTCATTATTCTCCCTTCGCTCTGTGTATTTGCAAGAATGTTGCAACGCTAACCATGATGATGTTAAACTCGGTAGCATGGCCAAAATCATGGAGTTGGGCTTGTTTTGGGCGGGAAGGAATACTAGGAGGCACTCACCAGTCAGATACCACCCTATGCAAGGTAAGTAACTTCTCGGTTGTCTTATTTGAACACTCTATGATTCCAAAAAGTCATTGTGCGCACCAATCACCCCCTAATTCTTATTAGTTCTACTGGTCCTAACTTATGTGGCCTGAGATAACATTTTTAATGGTTTCTAGTATGCTCGACAATGCTTACGGTTTTATCATGGCTCCACCTTTAATCTTGATCTAGGTGGGCATTGGTGGCCACCCATCTTTTCTAACTGTCTCAAAACACCTTTCTAGCAATTTTGATAATTTACTGTTTTTAGCAGTTTTTAGGTCCTGAACTTACGGAGTCGTTTTGAGGCCTTAAAGGACGTTTTTTGGGGTATGTTGCAGTTACAAAATTTCGTGTAAATGTTGTAGTCCTCGTATAGATCTTTCCAATGGGCTATCATATTCCTAAAATAGAGATCGTATGCAAAAGTTACGACCACAAGACGTTGATGTACTGACTTACCCAAACGGGGCCCACATGACTTTTGACGCTTCATCTCCTAGGGTTAGGTTTTTGAATGTTTAGGGTTTTTTGAAACTCCTGTTTATTGTAAAAAGGCCTTGAGAGCCTCATTGTAATGATCTTCTTGCAAATGAGCACAATTGTCACATCTCTTCTCAAAGATAAGCCTCCACCATTCAAGCAAGCTTGTTTTCCGCTGCATTTTACAGTTTCATCTTATTTCCTTATTGAATAGAAAACAAGTTTTACTGTATCTCTATTATTCTGTGTTAAGAATATGGTAATAATTTGTAGTCATTTATTTCTTCTCATAAAATCCGGATCAGTGGTATCAGAGTGGTCCACTCCTTGTCGTCTTAATGCATGTCCCCAACGAGGTCAGAGTACAAAGAGTTGGGCCTCGAGCTTGTTTCTCTTGAGGACAAAAGCTCTCGCACACCCAAGCGACCTCTCATGGAAGGAGAAAAGAAAGATGTCGGGACAAGAGATCCTTTCAAACTGTTGATTGAGGAAGCCCTCATGCAACAAAGGAACGAGATGATGGATAATTTCACGTAAATCCTTCGACAACTACCAACAGGTGACACATCTTCTTCGAGCGAAGGCATCGTAGGATAAAATAAATATGACGGGTCAGGAGATCTTTTCAAACTGCTGATTGAGGAAGCCATCACGCAAAAAAGGAAATCCAGATGATGGATATTTTCACTCAAATCCTTCGACAACCACCAACAGTGGACACATCTTCTTCGAGCTGGCATCACTTTCAAGGTAAAAATAAAATTCAATATTCTTATATTTGAATGTCAAATAGACATAGATGTTGTAGACAAGTGGTTGAATATACTAGAAGGGTATTTTTCTCGGCCCATAACTTTTTGAATAGAGAAAAGATTACTTTGAGCTCCTCAAAGTTGTTCCCATGTCAAAGATTGGTGGTACACTTTCTGTGAGCAAAGGAAACAGAACCCCATTATTTATAGTCACAACCACCTAGAACTTTTAGGGATGCTATTAAGGAACAATAATACCCCGCCGGAAGTTATGATGACTTGTATACAAATGGACCACACCGCAACAAGAAAGAGACCAAACAAAGGCCGATTCACAAATATCTTCCCTACCTTCTTCACCAAGATGGGTATCAAAGATCTCGAGTGACATCTAGTGCTCAAGTATCATGGTTCTCTACATAGATACATCCAAGACCGGTAAATGTAATTTCTCGACATCTCATCCTTGGGCGCAATTCTCACGATATGCTATATCAAAATCGAGTGTAAGCTCAAACAAAAGATGCGACAATTTGGGTCGGGAACCCCTCACACAGCAAGACAGAAAGGGTGGGCCCCAATCCAGAACAGGACATAGAAAATATGGACTGTATCAGGACAACAATTCCAAGCCAAGCAAAGAAGGACACCGGAAAGACAAAGAAAGATACCAGAAGTGGTGCGACTTCCATAAGAGCCCCAGCAACACCGTCAGCTTCCGGACAAATAACACGCCGTTGGTGGCCAAAGTGAAAGTTTTCCTCGACCGATGCGTGTTCTAACTCCGATTTAGGAACCGTAAAGGGAAGATGGATCATTGATGCTAACTCAGTGCCAATTGCCGCCCACCAAGCTCCAGCAGGGTGAACCAAATGAGCTAGAAGAAGGAGAGCACCTCTTCCATTCAAATATGCGGGTAAAAGGCAACTCAAGCAGCACTTCATCGTTGATAGTGGTAGCCAAGAAACTCATCTCAAAAGAGTTCATCAAGCAGCTAGCCCTACCAAAAAACACTACACCCACAACCCTACATTATTGATTTATTCGCTTCAAGGAAGTTTTCATCTCTCGTCACCGACAAGAATAACTATCGCATACAACATCAAGTGCTTCAAAGATGAGGTATTGTGTGATGTTTCCTCCTTGAAGTTTGTGATGTTATTTTAAGCCAACCTTATTTATGAAACGCTACGTTGTATATGAGTCTAGGCCTATAGTGTTATTATTACTTTGAACATGAAATTGTATGATCTCGAAGCTTGTCCCACCTAGTGTTATTTCCTTTGATCTCGCTAAGTAATGTAGGAAGGTCATCTCATAATGGGAAGTTTAATCTTCTTTCTTGATTCGGCCTCATGAGAGAAAGATCACAATGACATACGTATTCAAAATGACCTCTCCACAATAAATGTAGGTTAGTAGATAAGGTCGTGGAAGAATATTAAGATATCTTCCTCACCTACCAGGGTACTTCCTCTCAGACTACTGTGTCAAGCACCCCATCGATATGACTCCCCGACGCACTATTGCCCAATGGTCCATTCTATCAGCTTCTATTAGAGAATGAGGATACTGGCGGAGAGATCCAATAATTTCTCCATTAAGGGTCATATCCGCCCCATTCATCAATTATGGATCCCCATCGTGGTGGTACAAAAGAAAGATGGAAATTGGCAACTTTGCATTGAGTACTGGGCTCCTCAATCACAACCAGAAACTGGTACCCGATTCTCCTAATCGACGACCTCCTTGATCAACCCATGAGCCACAACTACTCTTAAGATTGATCCTAAGTCCGCCACCACCAGTACAGTCGGAGCAAATAGACAGATGTGCTGGAAATCAGTCAAGTCAAAGGAAGGCTCTTTTGAATGGTTTGTCATGCCCTTTGGTTTGGATAAATGCTCCAACCACTTTCATGAGGATGATGAAGATATCCCGCGACCATTCACCAATACTTTTGTAGAAGTGTATCCGATGAAATTTTCATTTATAGCAAGACTTGGGGTGAACACTTGCAACATATTCAAAGAGGGTTCACACACACTCGCTGTAGCACAGTTATACTCAGCCTAACCTAAATTGATCCTTCGGCATGGAAAATGTCCATTACCTAGGCTACATCATTTCTCTATCAACATGCATACATGTGTATCCATCCCAAGATCCAAGTCATCCGGGTGGACTGTCCAACCTCAACCACACCTGCCCAGATTCAGAGTTTCTTGGGCCTTGCCAATTTCTACCTCACGTGTTTGTGTTGGGATTCTCGATATTGCATGGGACCTCAACCAGCCAACTTGGTGGTGGTAAGGAGAATTTGCATGGGGCCAATCCCAAAATGCATTCATGGATTTGAAGCGTTCTTGTGCTCAACCTACCACTTTCAATCACCACTGCATTCCACAACAACCCCTTTGATATTGAGACTCGATGCTCAGACTAAGGTTGTGGGTGTCGCTTCTACTAAAGACGTAATTCACCCTCGTGGCCCATCATAGTGACACACTATCATAAGTTGTCCATAAGTAATCTCCCACTTATGACAAAGAAATGTACTTCATTGGTGTCTTTTGTCATGCTTGAGACATTACATTCTTGGGAGGGACATCCCTCCACACCGATCATAGTCACCGCAGTCATGTAGACACAAGGAAAATTGTAGAATGACTACCATCAAAAGTGGTCCACATACTATGTAAATTCCACCTCAACATCAATTATAAAATAAGAAGCACCAACCTGCACGTTGATTTCCTCAGCAGACCACTAGTCATGTCACTCACCATAGTGATAGACTCTGCATCCATGAGACCTCTAGATGGCCCTGACTCTATGAGAGATTGCACTCAAGATTCTGCCACCACCTACCAAATGTTAAAGTGCAAAGGAAGTTGTCGAGCATCATATTCAGGATGTGTTGGTGTGTCATCATGGCCATATTTGTATTCCATCAAGCGAGAGAGCACAACTGATCTGGGAATCCACTACACAGTGGCATGACACTTCAGCATCTAAAAGACAGTGTTGATTCTACAAAAACATTTCTATCGGCCAAACTTTTACTGTGAGGCTCAGTATATCGTGTCTTGTAATCGCCTGCAGGTGCTATTGGAAAACCAACCACTAAGAAATTGGGCTTGTACACCCCTCTTCCTGCGCCCCCGTAGGCCATATGGGAATCCATCTCAATGGACTACATGTTAGCCCTCCCGTCCACCAAGCTGAAGTAAATGATGGTGTTTTGTGGTTGTTGCCCTCGCAAGAAGAGCATCACGGGCAAGCCACTAAGATCTTTCTTTTGAACTAGTCTGTACATTTTGGAATCCCACAAAACCATTGTCTCATATCGAGATACGCTTGATTTCTAGCAGCACACTTAATCAAGCTCTCCTGCCATTTCTGGACAATTAAGCTTCACTAAATCCACGCTTCCACCTGTAGGATCGATGGCCAAACCAGGGTCAGAATCAATGATCAAGTATATCCTAATGATGTATAATTCCAAGAACCCTCACACATGGGATCAAAATTCTCTATTTCCAACATAGCTACAACTGTGCCCTTCATAACTCAAATAACCATAGCCCCTTTCAGGTGGGCTGGGATTCCAAACCATTGTGTCCTATAGATGTTGAACTTCCCTTTGCGGCCACTCAATCAATCCTCTCCTTCTCCAACTGAGGTTCACAAATCCACCTAGCCATTGAGAGGATTGACAACATCCACTAACAGGTTCAAGGATATCCTACGTAAGTCCAATGACAAATATAAACAATTCCATGATCAACATCGGTGCCACATAAGTTTCAAGTTGGCGACAAAGTTTCATTGCACTTGCAGAAAGAACTTCTTACAGACCCCATCAAAATATTTTCCCAATCTGTTATGGGCCATACACCCATCACCAAGGCTGTGGGGGATACCATTTTGAGCTCAACATTCTCCTTTCCTTGGCCTACACCTGTTCAACGCAGTGGACCTACTTCCGCCTTATTTCCCAATTCATTATTGGACACCTCCTCAAGAGCAGCAACAACCGACATCTAATAGAGCTCAACCCTAAATACCTATAATAAGTATCCAATGATCATATTGTGGACAACAATATCAAAGGCACTCTACAACAAAGGATCTAGCTTTATCGAATCATCAAAGCAGAGCAACTCCCAGACTAAGGCAAGGCTCCACCAGCCAAATTCAACAACAATTTCCTCATTTGATGGGGGAACTCAAACAATGGATACCACGACTTTTTAAGGAGGGAGGATTGATCTAGGTGGATATACGCCACACCACCTTTTCTAGCTGTCTCAAAAAACCTTTCTAGCAATTTTGATAATTTACTATTTTTAGCAAATGCTTTTGAGTCCCGGAACTTCCTGAGTTGTTTTGAGGCCCTAAACTAATTTTTTTGGGGTAATAAGGTTGTGATTGAGAATTTTTTTGCAATTTTTGTATCTTGGGGATATTTCTTTCCAATGGCTATCATATCACGAAACGGATATCGATGCAATGCACTCCTAGAAGTTGATGTAATAATTTACCCAAACGGGGCCCACATGACTTTGGCTTCATCTCCTAGGTTAGGTTTTGGATGTTTAGGGTTTTTGAAACTCTTTTTTGTAAAAGTAATTGAGAGCTTCCTCATTTTAATGATATTCTTGAGAATGAGCGTAGACATAAGCCAAGATCATCTCTTCCTCATGAGACAAGCCCACCATTCCAACAAGCTTGTTTTTGTTTCATTTTACAGTTCACTTATTTCCATTGAATAGAAAACCACCATCAGACATTCTCGCTTTTTTGTGTTAAGCATTTTGTAATAATCTATAGTCATTTCGTTATGCTCATAAAAATCTAGATCAAATCAGACGCTTTTCTAAAATCCTTATACCATGCGACAAACATTTTCTTTGTGAATAATCCCATAGGAAGTCCTGAACTGTAATATTCCGAAGGGAGCGAGGATTTCCACATAGTGTAAGAGCTATTTTGGTCATATATAATGTCTGGTTTATTGTACCTTTGGTTTTTCTCTCTGTGTTATTAGTGTTTATGCAACCTAATATAGATGTGAGTTCCTTGCCTAAGCGTTTGAGAGGTTTCACTGCTTTGGCATAACTCCTTGTCTGTTCTTTTATTTGGCTGTGTGCATCGTGGTTTTCTTGAGTTTTATATCCTAGATAGGGAAACTAGGTTTTATTCTTTGTGATAGTAAGAGGGATATTCTTCATATCCTATCTAGTCCTTTTCAAAGGCAAGTTAGTTATGTGTGATAATAAAGTGGTTTCAGAGCTGTCCGAAATGTGGTTTCCCTATGTGGTGTAAGTTTATGATTTCGTTCTTTTGAGTTTTAAATTAACAATTATGGAGATATTTACAATTATGTACCTCTATTTACATTTACAGAATTTCCAATCTCCAAATATGAGAGTATACATCCTGCTTCTTGCCAAGATTTAATTGTCAAGAGAGAACGCATATATATATATATATATATATATATATATATATATATATATATATATATATATATATATATATATATGTATATGTGAATGTTCCACCCGTGTACAAAGAGGTCTCTCATATATATACGCCTTTAGTATCTGGCCTATAACTCCCATTTGTATTCCACATAGCTATATGGTGAAGGGTTAAGATTGTGAGACAATTCTACGGAATATACAATAAGTTCCATTTGATTTATACCCCGGTAAGTTTATATAGCATTTGCCTCAAGTTCTGTGTGTTTGAAAGACTATGTGCAATTTGTCTGAGTTTTAAACAACAATTAGTTTACACTATGATCTCCAAAGGTCCTCGTAAACTCTATCTCATCATATGTAATTTGGGGATGGGAAAAATAATGTCTCTGTGGGATATGATTTACCCTGTGCAAACTTTAACATTCTAGAATTTTGAGGTTAACTTGTCAATTCTCACTTTGTTAGAGTAAAGAAAAATAATTCTTAGTATTCAGAACTCTGTTCTTGGTCGCATTTATTTGTCATAAGTCTATAGTTTTTAGCTAAATATGTGGAAAGTATCTTGAACTCTATTTGTGATCCGAAACGGTAAAATCTGTGGAACATGTTTTATACTACGTATTATTTATAGTTTCGGTTATGTAATATAGATATTACATGTTTAAAATGTTCTATCTACTTGAAAACATTCTGAGCAATTATTTTAATTTCATTCAGTTACAAGGCTAATGATGGGACCCTTGTTTTCATTGCGAGGGTACCCATCAGGCATTTCAATTCCCCCTCCTCTTCTTTGGGCTATGGATCATTTTCTCAAAGTCTTTGATTGAGAAGGAGACACCCCATGCCAACCTCAAGCTAAGTAGTGACCTGGTGTCGACTTCTTAATAAGTTTCGTGGATCTTTTCTGAATCTTACTTTCTCTTTCATATTTAATTTTTGTTGTTTACTAGTTCTCGAAATAATTTTCGTTTCTATTAATTCCTTGATTCTTCCATAATCCTAATTATTGGCTCTCGGTTTCCTTTACAGGACTAAACCTTTCACGGTCAATAGATCTGGATATTGCAATACTCAAAAAAGGTATTCGAGTTCTAATTTCCAATGTCTTAGTTGTTGGGAAATTCTGATTCGGTGTCAAGGGTATTGATTCCTTGCCCAGGTTATTCTATTGTAAAATAAATATGGATCAACAACCTCTATCTATATAGATCAGTCATTAGTTTAATATAAAAGATTTTACAAAGTTTCCTACAACTCAACAAATAATGTTATATATTGAGAAAACTTTGTAATATGTTGTATATAACACCAGAACTTCATTTATTGTTTATTGTGGTATGAAGGACTGTAATTGTATGTCGTGTGTACATGTATATCTGTGTTCTGGTATTCACTTCAAAACATCGTTGGTATTTGTACAATTTGAATATTCCTTAAGAAAATCTCTATACAGACTTATATATATATACAGACAGAGTATGGTTTATGCTTAACACGGTAATACTCCTATTTTGTTTAGATTTCTGCAACATATAAAAACACAGACAAGCATTTCCCGTAGATCTGTACTTTGGTTATTCGACATGTAGCCATCTGTAATAAATCCTTACGTAGGCTTATAATTGAGTCTACTTTCATACTTATACCAAATATTTCTAATATCAACAACAGATCGAACTGATATTTGTTTTCCTATGGTTGTTCAGAGAGTACAGTACTTTGGATAATCAAATTTTACACATTCATCAACAAATATCCCACATAGTGGCTTTCTTATCTCTACTCACTGAATAAATTCACACTATAAAATCTTATTCTACAATTCGTTTCATTCTACCAGTCATTAACCAACAAACAAACAAATCAACGAGGGATCAATAGGTGTACATATCTGAACAAAGTGTTGGGACAACAAATGGAACATCCAAGTTCCACCCAACCATAGAACAGAACAACCAAACTACTTGCTTCATTCACTCCCTATCCTGACCATGAATCCATGAGGGCGAACTCCAAAACTCCTCCTTAGCTATAGTCCTCTTTCAGATCATCAAATTTCTCCTTGCCTCAAACTCAAAAAATAGTTCTCATAACAACAAGTGATTATTCCTTTCCCCCAGCATACTCGATATCATCCTACCTCCTCCCATATGCTATATATGAAAAATTATCTTGTGCCTAGGTCTGTTCACCCTTGGGAATTTTCACAGCTTTAAAAATCCCTAATTTTTACGGGTTGCCAATGGCCAAATTCCTGATTTTCCACTTGTAAAATTCATCCCTAAGGTAGTTCAAACATGTTCCCCACTCATGGATTCATGGTTAGCCGATTTCAACTTGGTTGTTCCATTTGTCTCTCGGCTATAAATATTAAAATATTTGTTTCTTACAAGTGTCATAGTCAAAGAGTTGGTTGGGAAAATCAAATCTTTTCCCAACAGTCACAATAATAAATTACAATTAACTAAATTCAAAATTTGAAATTGCCATAAATGGCAATAATTTTCCAAATTTGAATTTGCCAAAAACATAAAGAAATTCCTAAGTGTATTCAGACCTTGTGTGCCCCTTATAATTATCATGAGCAACTATCGCAGTGTTCCCTCATGGCATCGTGGGTATCCTAGAACTAGGTAATCGTTAACCTATAGCTCGAGTCACGACGAGAGTGCTAGTAGGCTGTGGCAGGGCTATTGTCCACACCTCTCCCTCAAAGTCTCTGGTTGTTGTGCATGACCCCTCTACTCCACATGTGAGTCTAGTCGACAAGCTATCGTCATTTTACATAATCAATGAATCATGCCAAAAATAATAATCAATCGTCATAACATCTAATCAGATGTACATATGTCATATAAACAACAATCAAACCCCAATAGTCCACTCCCTGACGCGATCTAGAGTCCAAGGGGTTTCATCGATGTCAATGCATCCTTGAGGTCCAAAGTTCTGCACACTCGGGATAACCCAGTCAATAACACCTATCTATGTAAATACACAAAATAACATATCATCATATCCATAATGCCTCATAATCATAATCAAATGACCAATAGTATAATAACTCGGATCACTTGCAAGAAAGTTTCCTCAAAGAATAAGTTCGCTCAGTGTGCGCAAGAGTGAGATGTTACATACACTCCCTCTTGGTCTAAACTTCGTCCCAAAGTTTCACAGTATATAAGTGATGAAATAGTGTGTATCATAGTATCATAATTCTATCTATGAAACACAAATGGAAACTATTGGCGCATATCATATGTGTCCTCCCAGGTCATCGAGTGCGGACTAGAGTTATCCCACTAGACCTTGACCTGATCTATTGTTCGATGTCATAGTTGTCGAATGCAATGGTCCAGGATGGGAATTGGCGCCGCCGTGAGCGCACCCTTGTCAAATACCTACAAGGAACTCATGTCAATAACATGTGTAGGATCACTAATATAATGTCTCAAAACAGATACATGAAAAACATCGTGCATACACCTCAAAGAATCAGGCAAGCCTAGTTGATAGGCCACGGGCCCCTAATTTTCCACAATATCCAAAGGTCCCATGAACCTAGGATAGATTTTATCACCCTTTATAATCTTGATCGAAATGATATTATGTGGTTTCACCCGCAAGAAGACTCGATCACCAACTTCGTAACTACGGTCGACACGATGTGCACCGACATAACTCTTTTGTCGAACTTGTGCTTCTTTGATCCTTTATCTTATTTTTTTCATTTTATCTTCCATTTCTTGGATCACTTCTAGTCCCAGAGGACCATATCCTCAAGTCGATCCCAAATTAAAGGCGTCTGACACAGTCACACATAAATAAATTTGGAAGGCTCCATCTTAATGGTGCTTTGGTAACTGTTGTTATATGTGAATTCTACTACTGGCAATAATTCTTCCCAATGCTTCTGTTCGTCCATAATGTACATGTGCAACATGTCTACCAATATTTGGTTTGTTTGTTCGGTCTACTCGTCTGTCTCCGGGTGATACACAGTACTAAAGTTAATTTGGGTTCCCAAGGCCTCTTGGAAACTAGTCCAAAATCGTCCCATAAACATTGATCCTCTATCGGATATAATCCTCTTAGGCACACCATGTAGCCTCACAATCTCACTGATGAAAACTCTAGCTATGTCAGGTGCCTGATATGTCATATGCACAGGAATAAAATGAGAACTCTTCGTCAGAGTGTCGACTACAAAAAAAATCGAGTCATGTCTCTTTGCTATCAGTGGAAATCCAAGAATGAAATCCATCGAAATGACCTCCCATTTTGATTTTGGAATAATGTGTGGTTGTAGTAATCTTGTTAGATGTTTATGTTCAGGATTCACCTAATGACAATCTAGACATCTGACCATGTAGTTGACTATGTCTGTTTTCATTCCTTTCCATAACAATAAGGGTTTAAGGTCTTCCCTCATCTTCATGACTCCTGGGTGAGCCATGTACACTACTCTATGAGACTCATTTAGGATCAAGCTCCTCAACTTGTCATTCGGTGGTATGTAAATTCGAGTTTTAAATATCAATAATCCATCGTCATCCAACGCAAATCCTTCAAATCTTAGTACCATCATGGTGTTTTGTTCAATAAAATCCTTTACCTCCTTGTACCAGTCATCGTTGCACTGTAAAGCTAGAATATTTTCACATAGATTCATCTGAAGAGGCATCAACGAAAATATGCGCAGTCTCCGACTCAACACATTAACCAATCAGTTCACTATTCCCTTTATGTAAGTAATCTTGAAATTGTACTCGTTAAGCAATTATGACCAACCCCATTGTCGTGCGTTCAAGTCGCTTTACGTACAGATGTTCTATAGTCCATAGTGGTTTGTTTTTAGTTCGAATTTCTGTCCAATAAGGTAGTCTCTCCAAACTCTCAGGGAATAAACAATGTCTAACAACTCCAAATCGTGTGTCGCATAGTTCTCCTCATGCCTTCTCAAATTTCTCGAGATGTAAGCGATCACTTGACCGTCTTTCATGAAGACTCTGCCTGAGCCTTCCTTGGATGCATCAGTGCATACCAGGAATTTTGTGTCAACATCATAGACCTTTAGTATCGGTGTCATGGTCAACAAATCCTTGAGCCTCTGAAATTCCTCCACACATTTCTCAGTCCAAACAAACTTCTTGTACTTTTTCTGCAATTCTTTGATCATATTTTCTATCTTCGGAAATCCCTCGATGAACCATCGATAGTATCCCACTAAACCCATGAAGCTACACACTTTCAGGACATTCGTTGACACGATCCATTCCATAATGGCCTCAACCTTTGCTCGATCCATGACAATACCTTCAATGGAGATGACATGCCCTAAGTAGTGAATCTTCCATTGATAAAATCAGCATTTAGACAATTTCCCATACAATTTGTTCTCTCGTAGACACTGTAGTACCAAGATCAAGTGCCCATCATGCTCCTCCATTGTTTGAGAGTAAATCAAAATGTCATCAATGAATACTTGGAAGAACTTGTCCAAGTACTCGTGGAACACCCTATTCATCAAAATCATAAATACCATTGGGGCGTTCGTCAGTCCAAATGGTAAAATAGTAAACTTGTAATGTCCAAACCTTGTCTTAAAGGAAGTCTTAGGGATGTCATCTTACTTGATCCATAACTGGTGATACCTTGATCTCAAGTAGATCTTTGAAAACATCACCGCACCCTTCATCTGATCAAATAGATCATCGATCCTTGGCAACAAATATTGATTCTTGATCGTTTCCTTGTTCAATTGATGGTAGTCAATGTAGAGTCTCCACGACCCATTCTTCTTTCATATTAAAATAATAGGCGCACCCCATGGTGACACACTTGGACGTATAATTCCCATGTCCAGCAACTCCTTTAGTTGCATTCTCAACTCTTGTAACTCCGAGGTTGATGTCCAATAAGGAGTTCTTGCTATAGGTTCAGTCCCCAGTTTTAGGTCTATGGTAGATTCTAATTCTCTCTCCGACGACATCCTAGGTAACTCCTTTGGGAATACGTCTGCAAACTCTCTCACCACGGGAAGGTGTTCTAGAACTTCCACTACTTCCTTGTCGTTTAACACAAGGATCACATAAAGCTTACATCCCTTGCGCATTCTCTTATGTAGTTGTAAGGAAGAGATGAACCTCAGGGAAACTCCACAGTTCCAACCTACAATCACACATCTTTGTCCCTCATCATCGACCAAGATCAATTGTTTTGTCTTATAGTTGAGTTTCAGTTTATGTGATTCCAACCAGTCCATATTGATCACGATGTCATAAGATCCCAAGATCGTGACGTACAGGTTGGCCCTGGTGAAAAAATCTCCCAGGTTAAGGCTACAACCCATAACCTTCCCTCCAAAATTTTGTTTGGATCCTGAAGCCATCTCTAAAAGGATAAAATCATTTTGGGACTTCCTTTACCTTAATTATTTTTAGCACTGCACCAGAAATGAAACTCTCTATAGCATCGGGATCTATCAAAATGCTAAGGGTCTGGTCAGCGATGGTACCTTATGTATCGAGCACAGTCGACTGGTGCTCTGCCTGGTGGTTATTCACCGCTGCATGAATCCAATGGGACTTGCCCAAACCACCAATAGTAGTAGGTTCAACTGATCCAGATGCTCTAGTCCTCTCCACTATCCAGTCATGCTGGTAGTGTGGCTCCCCACATGTCCAACACCCCTTCTTCGGTCCAGTGTTCCTGGTACCCAAAGTATAAGTTGACGACCCACCGATTTGGAATCCTGGTATGTTCTGCTGAACATGCCTAAATTGTTGTAGTTGCAGTTGATGCTGCTATTGGTGTTGTGGTCCTCGGTAAGGTGTCTGTTGTTGAAGCGTTGGTCACCGAGGTGTAGTGAAAGAGGATCCTCTATAGAAGCCACGATATCCTAGAGTATGTGTAGCTAGTGTCTGATGCTTCTACGCACCATATGACACCTTCCCTACTAGTCTCGCTGAAGTCCTTCTCTCACCCCTCCTGATAAGCTCCTCCTCTGCTGTGAGGGCCTTCTGAATGAAATCATGCAAGGTTTGAGGCATAAGAATCCTAACCTTTGAACAAATCCTGACATTAAGGCCAAACAAGAACTTGTTGAGCTTAATTTTCTCGGTATTCAGGTGCGGAGCATACCAAAGAAAATCCATAAAATGGGCCTCATACTCGGGCACCGTATGACCACTCTGATGCAAGACATTGAAATCGTTGAGCCGATGATCAAAAAAATCCTTTGATAGTTACCTCTCTCAGAACCATTCCTCAAACAGGTCCCATGACATGTCTTCGATGACCATGTTCAATTGTGGCAGGAGCATCTTCCACCATAGAAGATTGCTCCCCTTCATTTGAAAGACCTCCATGTAGACCTTCATGTTGGAGGTATAGTCACGAAATTCAAATCACATCGCCATATTCTCCAACCATGCTTTGATGGCTCCATCGTCTGGGGAACCGAAGAACTTGGGATATTTCACCTTCTTGAGTCCGCGGTGAATGCTACCCGTACCGACCGGAGCATGTGGTGGACCCTTAGGAGGTGTCAACGCCTTGGCCTCATCTCTGTCCAAATGACTGAACAGTGACTTAGACATCCACTGAAATGACCTCATCATCCCAACCTCATCACCCACCACTATCTTCTCCTTCCCAACAACCTATTCGTCTCCCTGGGAGTTAAACCCCTCAGGTGTGGATGCCACTAGGGGCATCGCACATCCTCCCCTAGCACATTATCATCTGCCTTCGTGATGTCTTCTAACCATGATTACCTATATGAATGTAGATCAACTTAATTAGCAACATTATAATCAAATATCATATCAACGAAAGACGTAGTGATCCCAAGTCATGGGTTGAACCCGTTCTGATACCATATGTAACGACCCCAATCATTACTACTACAAGCGAAGAAAAAAATGCATTTTTTTTTTTTTTTTAGGCAAGAAGGAAACGAAGAAAAAAATTAAACCAAACAACCTCACAATGAACACCACGCACGCAGATCAGGCAATAGACAACATCAAATCAACACACTAGCACATCAAGAAACTAGGCGAAACATGAAAAAATTAAAGACAGATAGAAACAACTACTTGCTCGACATGAACACGACAATGCCTACAAGATAAAGGACAACATCCACAATCCCGACACATCAGCCTCGAGAACCAGTAACTATAAACCTCTAAGGCATGCAACCCATACGCATTAAGGCATTACAAACCGAACATCAACGTCAACTACAACAAATGAATGCCCACATTAGGAAGCACAGACTCTGGCTAGGTTATCATTCGCATATATCCCTCAGGGCATGCAATGATCCCCTCATTAGTAATCGTTTCATCCCAAGGAGATGGGCGTGATGGTAACCCAGGTGCAACATAACATACCTGGAGCCTTAACCCAAGCTGAAATCAACGCATTAGGAGACCGAATGAAATGACAAATATACATGAAGACTATACCCAAACACCCAAGCAACAGGTGACAGGATGCAAGGTGACATCACTCAAATTAGGTTTCACAAACTATTAAACTATTATGCCATTAACCCATAACCCATTCACTGTTAATCATTATGTCTAAGTGTGAAAGAGAGAGCTATTATCGACATCATTTAATCTATTGAGGCATAAGTGATCTGGATTTTATGAGCGGAATGAAATGAATACAGATTATTAAAAGGTACTTAACACAAAATAACAAAGATACAGTAAAATTGGTCTTCTATTCAATAAGGAAATAAGCTGAAACTGTAAAATGCAGCATAAACAAGCTTGCTAGAATGGTGGCGGCTTATCTCTAAGAAGAGATGTCATGGTTGTGCTCATTCACAAGAAGATGATTACAATGAGGCTCTGAAGGTCTTTTTTACAATAAATAGGAATACCAAAAAACCTAGATATCCAAAAACCTAACCCTAGGAGATGAAGCGCCACAAGTCATATGGGCCCGGTTTGGATAAGTTAGTACATTAACTTCCTGGGGTCGTAACTTTTGCATACGATCTTCATTTTAGGAATGTGATATCCCGTTGGAAAGGTATCRTTGAAKAGATTMATTTTTTGGAATCAATCATGTYATATACTATTTTTGAGAACCTCTATCTCGAAAAACCTTCATTTGATCCCTCAAAATGGCCTCGAAAATTAAAAACTGCTAAAAATAGTAAATTGCCAAAATTGCCAGAAAATTGTTTTGAGCCAGTTGGAGAAGGTAGGTGGACATTGATATCCACTTGGATCAAGAAGTTAAAGGAACAATGTGTAAGATGGATAAATGAACTCTTGCTAGATAAAGAAAAACAATTAGGCTATTATTTGCATAAGTCATAAGACGTAAATAAAACCATGGACACATAAAGACAATAATTCTAAGGGTAGTAAGGATCTCCACCTTCCTTGGAACCAATATTTTTAAAACTCTTCAAAATTTAATCTCTGCCAGCAATCGTTGTGTAATATATATTTAGAATAAGATTTAACTCTTCAAATTTAAATCTCTACTCACAAATTTTCGTTGTGTAATTATATTAAATGAAACTTTAAACTCTACAAATAATTCTCTACCAGCAAAATCGTCGTGAGATTATAATTGGAATGGAATTTGGACTATATAATAATTTTTTGGGCGCAATTTGCGCTGGGTTAAATACATTTAAAAATGAGTTAAACTCTGCAAACTAAGTTGTTTCCCTGTGCAATTCGCTAACTAGATTCGCTATCTTTTCACATCACCAGGTATAGCTGTCCTTAATCTCCCAATACATTTGTTGTATTTTAATTATATTTTTACTGTCTTTTAATACATAACATTGTCAAAGGAATTAACAAAATAAGAATTTAACAATGATTTAATGATACAGATAGCTATCTATTTAAAAGAATTAAGAACAATGTTGTCTATAAACTAGGAAGTAACCCAATCGATGTTTAACAATATGATAGAAGTCACCATCTATTAACAACTAGCTATCATATATAGTCATAAAACACTATCATATGCTAGCTAAAGACGTGGTCATCTATAATGGATAAAATTTTGTATATGCCAACAATATCACTATCTAATTAACTACATCATCATGTTGTATATATAAAATAAAACACAGTCAAACATCCATAAGATACTGTTGAATATATTTTAAATATTCGTAGAGTCAATTATGTCAATGTTGTCTAATTAAAGAAATTCACAGAGTTTACCATTAACATTGTTGTCACTCCTATTATAATATTGATGTCAACCTTAGAGTCAACATATTAAACAACGCTGTCAATAAATCAAGGGAATTTCACTGCCATTAAAACACCACCATTACACTATAGAAAACCATCATTCGCATGTAAAAAATGCTAAATACGCTACCCATCTACAAAGAAAATACGTTACCCATTACACAGTAAATATGCCCCCATTTACCCTATAGAACACCACCGTTTACACAATAAAATCATTGTCTAAAGGTTACGGAAATATCTGTGTAAGTGATACATAAATCGTGGTCTAGATATCACCAGAAATCACTGTCTCTTCTTTACAAATTCATTGTCTAAAAGTTACGGAAATCTCTCTGTAAGTAATACAAAATTGTGGTCTAGATATCACCAGGAATCGTTGTCTCTACATTACAAATTCGTCAAGTGTCAAAGGCGTTTTAAAAGAAAAGGGGAGACAAAAACACAGTCAATATGCGGTCCAAAAAAAATGCAGAGTAAAATGAGATGTATGCATAACTATATAAAATGTGAGGGTATAGTTAAAGCGCATAGCTAATACTGTAATAAATGAAGTCAATATGTGATCCCAAAAGAAACGCGGAGATAAGTAAGGGATAGATAGTTGGGAAAAAATTATCCTTCGCTCATGACCTGATGACCTAGGGATAAGGGTGGAAGATCAAGCACAATCTCTTCATAATAAACAATAAAATCCACATAGATAAGTTATTGAAATCATAAGTTGGGCTTGCCAAGGGAAATCCATTCAGAAAACAACTAGCAAGGGGATTACAATGTCGTAGGAAAGCAGGTGCAAGAAAGTGCATGGAAATGAAATTTTAAATCAAGAACAGAGAAATAAAATGAGTAAATTTAATTTCATTGCAAGTAACAATTAAGCTGGCGTACCTTATCCAAACGCGATGGCTCAATAGTTTTTGTCCCGTGCACGCTCTGTCTAGCTTCTGCTTTTCAACTGATGTGACCTAACCGGTACCTCCCAGCCAACGCTAGGGGTAATATTATTTCCCCTCATCCCCTCGAGCCGCAAAGGGTCCACACACCCAATACCAGAGAACTGCTAGTAGTTATCTCACCTCGCAAGGTCGAGCTACCACTCGTTACCTGAGTTGGGTATCCCAACTCCCACAAGATAAGTTAAGTCAAGACAAACATTCAACAACGTAACATTATGCATAAAGATGAGATCCATACTCCTCCTCTTCCATGCATTTTATAGAGTTTTTAAGTGCTTTATTTCTCAAATTCCCATTTTATTTCTTTTTCATTAATTTAATAAAAAAAACCTCCCCCATACACATGTTGGCCATCTCCCTAGTTGCACCAGAAATTAATTTCATTAATTATTCAATTATTCCTATTTCCCTCACCCACCTGAAAGCATTCCTAAAAACGCTCCTTGGTGTCCCAATATTCCCTTACACATCTAAAATGACTTACGCATTTACTAAATTCCTAGTTGAGTTCATAATTAGAAAGTTCTTCAAGGCAAGATTCTTTACTAAGTTAGACATTCAATTTTTTCCTTACATTTTCATTTTTCTTTATGTTTCCCCTTTTTTCTTTAGTTTCCTATTTCTTTTGAGTTTCCCTCTTTTCCCTTTTAACTTAAACTCAAATTAGCAAGTGTAGAAAAACAACGATTTAATCCTTTTTCTTTTTAATTAAAAATTAAATTAGCATATGTAGATAAAACAATCATTTCCCTTTTAAAATTTTAATCCCCCATGGTAATTTGATTTTAATAATTTAATTGAATTTATTTGATCCGGATTATTTTCGGCACGAAATGAGATCGGAGATATAATAAAGAAATGCACAAATATATCGTAGATATTCAATAATATAACAAAAACATATTTTAGATGCAACCATAAACACAGAGATACAGTAATACACAATTTATATTAATGAAATAAATGTACAGAGACTGTAAAAATACAGAGTGAAAGACTCGCTAGAATGGTGGCAGCTTATCTTTGAGAAGAGATGTGACGGCTACTCGCATTCGCAAGAAGATGATTACAATGAGGATTTGAAGGCATTTTTACAATAAACAGGAATGCCAAAAACCCTAGACATCCAAAAACCTAACCCTAGGAGATGAAGCGGCAAAAGTCATGTGGGCCCCGTTTGGGTAAGTTAGTACATCAACTTCCCGGGGTCGTAACTTTTGCATACGATCTTTTTTTTAGGCGTATGATAGCTCGTTGGAAAGTTATCACCGAGGAGATTCATTTTGGGGGATCATTGATGTATTTTTCTTTCATTAGGAACCTCTATCTCTAAAAAACTTCATTTAGGCCCTCAAAATGGCCTCGAAAGTCAAAACCTGCTAAAAATAGTAAATTGCCAAAATTTCCATAAAATTGTTTTGAGCCAGTCGAAAAAGGTGGGTGGCCACCGATATCCACCTGGATCATTATTACCCCCTTATTCTTACATTTTTAATTATTATTATAATTTATTTATTTTTTCACCACATGTGTTACTTAGACCTAGATTTTAATTTTACTAGGTTGGGCGACATTTTTATTAGGGAAAATGTTTTTAAATCTTACTGTCACATCATTTGTTTTAAGACCAACTAGGTTTATTCAATTACCCATTGAAATCATGACGTTCACTTTAGGACGCACTAGGTGTTCCAAGGGCGTCACTCACATTTTTTTGTTTTCCTTGCGCGGTGTGCCCTTCAGGACGCACTACGTGCTCCAAGGGTTCCACTCGCCTCTTTCTATTTTCCTTTTGTGACATGCCCTTTAGGACACACTACATGATCCAAGGGTGCCACTCGCCTCCTCCCATTTTCCTTGCGCGACATGCCCTTCAAGACATAGTACATGCTC
Organism: Picea sitchensis; assembly: GCA_010110895.2. Classification (NCBI taxonomy): domain Eukaryota; kingdom Viridiplantae; phylum Streptophyta; class Pinopsida; order Pinales; family Pinaceae; genus Picea; species Picea sitchensis. The sequence continues at coordinate 350,137 of SNQJ01S0001889.1, read as the reverse complement.
CAAGGGTTCCACTCACCTCTTGACTGACTTGGTAGACATAAAAAACTGGTGGAGTTAATACTCTTCTAGGTGATATTGTGGGAGACTAAGGGCCTTTAAGGAATAAGGCCCTTGACATATTGCGTGCCACTTAAAATCATCGTGAGTGACTGTCGCAGTCTACCCTCACGACATCATGGATCTTCTCGAACAAGGAAATCGATAACCTACAATTCGAGCCATGACGGGAGTGATAGTAGGTTGTGGTAGGGTTTTTGTCCACACCTCTCCATAAATCTCTCTGGTTCTCGTGCATGACCCCTCTACTCCACATGTGAGTCTTGTCGACAAGCTATCCTCAGCCTACATCATCAAAAAATCATGTTAGCAATAATAATGAATCATCATAACATCTAATCATATGTACATATTTCATATCAAAAACAATAAAACCCCAATAGTCCACTACCTAAATTGATCCGGAGTCCAAGGGTTTTCATTGATGCCTCTGCATCCTCAAGGTCCAAAGTCTTGTACACTCAGGAGAACCCAGTCAATAACACCTGTCTATGTAAATACACAAAATAACATATCATCATATCCATAATGACTCATAATCATAATAAAATGGCCAATATTGTAATAATCTGAATCACTTGCAAGAAAGTCTCCACAAATAATAAGTTTGCTTAGTGTGCGCAAGATCGAGATGTTACAACATAGGCCTTATTTACTAATATCAACATTTATTACACATAAAAAATATTATTATATCTACTTGAGGGGTTATGGATTTGATCTAGGTGGATATCGGTGGCCACCCACCTTTTTGAACTTGCTCAAAAAAACATTCTGGCAATTTTGGTAATTAACTATTTTTAGCAGTTTTTAACTTTAGAGGTCGTTTTGAGGGCCTAAATGAAGGTTTTTAGAGATATAGATTCTCAATTGTAACTGAAGGATCTGATTTATCTCACAAAACTAATCACCTCGACGATACCTTTCCAATGATCTATTGTTCTCCCCAAATGGATATAATATCCCAAAGTTACACCCCCGGGAAGTTGATACACCAAACTACCCAAAACGGGGTCCACAAAACTGTTGGATTTTCATCTTCGAGCGTTAGGCTTTTGGATTTTATTTGTGATAAAAACGCCTTTGGAGCCTCATTGTAAAATCATCTTCTTGTGAATGCGATTAGAAGACACATCTCTTCTCAGAGATAGGCTATTACCATTCCATCGAGTCTCTCACTTTGTATTTTTACAGTCTTTGTACATTTTCACTCATTAATAGAAAATTGTGTATTACTATATATTTGTGTTTATGGTTGCATCTATGATACATTTCTATTATATTATTGTATATCCAAGATATCTCTGTACATTTCTTTATTATATCGCTTCTCTCATTTCATGCCAAAAATAATCTGGATCAGTGGTATCAATGGAGGATTCTCTTGATCATTTTTCAGTGTATGCCCCCGATGAGGTCTGAGTATAGAAAGTTGGGTCTTGAGATTGTCTCTCTTGAATAAAATCTCTCTCGCATGTCTAAGAAACCCTCCATGGCAGAAGAAAAGAAAAATGATAGAGAAGATGATTCTATTAATCTGTTGCATGAGAAATATCTCACACGAGAGAGGGACAAAATGATGGATAATTTTTCCAACATCCTTCAATGCATGTTGATAAAAATAGGCGCATCTTCATCAAGAGGCCACTTTGGAACCACCTCTCCTTTCAAGGTACAAGTTAATTTTGATATTCTCATATTTGAAGGACAAATAGTTGCGAATTCCTTAGAAAAATGGTTAAATTTGCTAGAAGGTTATTTCTCTCTTCATAATTTCTCTAATAGGGAAAAGATCACATTCACTCTCCTTAAGGCTCTCCCCCATGTAAAACATTGGTGGGAAACTTACTGGGAGAAAATTTCCACAGAGAAGTGTTATAGGAAAATCCATGTGCGGACAAGTGGATTTCCTCTTGAACCCTAAATCTCTAAGATCCAGATCAAGGTGCTAACTTTGGTCACTCACATCCTTTTAAACCCATCTAATTAAATAAAATAGAGAAAAGGAAGAATATGTACCTTTTTTACAATGTTTATCTTTGCCCAGTCCAAGGTGAGCCTTGATCCCCAAGCTCTTCAACAAGTCCTGCAATCCAATAACAACAAAGACAAAAAAAATTCCTATTCTACCATGATTAATTCAAAACTAGATCTATCTATCAAATAAAAGTTCATGTAGGAATACACCACCTTGAAAGAAACAGGCCAAGCACATGTATTAATGAGAACTCGATATAAATACTTACATACCTTTGATGAAGTTGCAACAACCTCACCAAGCTCTCCTTGTCCAACCCCTTGCTCAAATGATCCACAAATAAAATGACTATGCTTCATTGATTATCTCCCTTATGAGATCATAAGTTTGATGCCTTAAAAATCTCCAATACCACTTCTCATGAGATCATAAGTTTGGTATCTCTAAAACTCCATAATGCCTCTTTAACCATGAGAAGGCCTCCTTATATAAGCTTGGAGAGACCCAACCACCTTAGAGATTCTTGGGATATGTTGAGGATCATTCTCCATCAGTTGTGGATCTTCCCTAAGATCTAGCCTTGACCTCAGATCCGAATCCAACCAACTCCAGAGATGAGGGGTATTTTTCCCTGATTTTCCTCAACAATCCATGATTTCCTAAAACAAAACAACACTCCCCTAGAATGGGGCACACAGTGTTGCAATGCTCCCCCAAAGGAGGGACAATAGAACTGGCACTCCCTGACAGTGGGCAGGGGAGCACTACCCAAAATTTCCTCAAAAAATCCTAGCGCTCCCCTAGAAGGGTGCATAGAGTTCTGGAACACTCCCCTAAAGAAGGTCAATGAGCGCTAGCACTCCCTGACAGTGGGTAAGGGAGCGCTAGCCTTCAAAATTCATTTTTAAGTGGTTTTTTTCATGCAAAATATTTGTACTCTTCATCAAATGATTTATTCTTCGTTAACCAGTCTCTGAGGGTGTCTTCAAGTGTTCCTTGTGATGTCATTTGAGACATGACATCGACAAGATGACTGTATGATGTCTGTGACACTTGTGACACTTATGGATAAAATGTGACACTTGTAATGATGACAATAGTCAACATTGAAGTGAGTAATTTTGATGTATAACAAGGAGTCTGGAATATATGGGGCTGAGCCAAGTCATAAACTACTTGTCTCAACCATGTACCCAACATGTACATCAACCAAAATCCCTCATCAATTTCATCATCCAAATCTGATTTGTAACTCTGTAATAGACCTGGTGTATATTATGACATACATGCAAACCTTCCTTAACTTTAACAACAAGAGAATAACATTTTCATCAATCTTTAGTTTAGTATCACATGACTAATTTTGGATTAGTGAACAACCCTAACTTGAAATCATCATAAATATGTACATGTAATGAATAAAGATCTGAAAATAGTACACAATGTTATTTAGTGTATTTTATTCAATTCCTCTAGTTTTCACTGCTTGGAACCTCTCAGAAAATGAGTTATAGAAAAAATGGCATACCTTGTTGAATATTGTATTACTCTATAGAGTGAGTTTGTAGAGCGTTCCCCACATGGAATGTTTGTTCTATGGATCTAAAAATGGTACAAAGAATACTACATACTGTAATCTAACCAGTACATTTGGTCTTACTTAATTTGGATCTATTATGAAGAAGTTATGACTTTTTTACGCGAAACACTTGTTTTAGACTAGTTTCAAGACTAGCCACAAAACCCTATTTTCCACGGAGTGTAACTCCAAAAATACAACGACCCACAAGATAATTTTTTTATCATAGCTACTTGGATATCTTTCCTCAACGACCTCCATATTTCTCAGTTTGAATAATTCTAGAAACACAGTTATTGCGAAAATGGTGAGATGACCTGTAAATGACATACCTTAGAAAACATCATCAAAAGAATTTATCCTCGCTTGAATTTCGGCCTTCTTTACTTCACCTTCCATTTGAAATTCACCTTAGATATACTTTGGTTACCTAATTCACTTGTAGATATTCAATATTATCAAGTGTGATTAAAATGAGAGACCCTTGCCTCTTATTTATACAATTATGTATCTTCCTCAAGGGGTTACCTTCTAGTCATCTTAAACCACTTTCCTTATTTTAGGGCTAACCCACTTATAACCACTTGTACACTTAGTAATTTCTCCATTATATTTATTATTTAAATAATTTATTTTGTATCCACTTTGACTTATAGTACACTCATCACTTCACTTTATTATTTAAATAATTTCTTCTTTCCAACCACTCTGACTACTTTGACCTTTTGGGGCTTCTGGATGACTCATGAGGGTTCTCCAATGTCACATGGCCATAACTCTCTAACCGAAATTGGGTCCATTACCCAAACCTTTGTGCTACCAGAATTCCCTATGAGACTTTGTTCAAGGGTTGACATCAATGACAACCAACCCAAATAATCAACATGTTGCATTTATAAAAATTTGTTACAGTCTTGAAAGTTTAATTCCTTGTGTGGTTAATTTTTATTCGATCTCTTTCTAAAGGTTGAAAACCTCATTTCACTTTAAAGGAAGTCAATTGTTTCTCTATAGGTAATCAAGGGGTATTTAATATCTTAAAATCCAGAACCTGTATGAGTAAACGAAATCGTAACTTTGTCTTCATGAAGGGTTAATATTGTCTCTCCAATGTCTTACCTGGGTACTTTGTATTTCGAATTTCATCTGTATTTATTGATGACCTGTCTCTATTAAAGTATTATAGTTGTCTTGGCAACAATATTCACTTGTTATTTCGTCCCCTATAGTTAAATTTTCATCTGGATAATTTAGGGATTTCTTGCAAAGACGTTTTCTTGAAACAAACACCTAAATTCGAGTGTACTCTATTAAAGGGTTTTCTCATTTCTTTACTTACTATTCATTCCCACATTCATTTGCAACATCTCTTGCTGAATGCACGAGGAAAGGGGTTCTTCATGGGCCTTGAGCATGTTCTTGCATTAATAAATTTTAACCAATTAATTAGGTTTTTACCGTAATTAGAGGGACCCGGATCACATCCTTTGCGTCTCTGTAAAATCTTTTCGATTTTATATTTCTTACTACAATTACGAAAAACTAAAGGTAATCTTTCTTTTACTTGTTAACTTTGTATTTAGTTCTCAGTTTCGTCTAAATAAAGTTCCTTTCGTCAATTGGTCCCCTGTAAAGGGTTTGGTAATTACTTCTAAGCAATTCTTTTGATGATTATTCTGTAATAAAGATTATTTCAATTATGATCTTGTATCATTTTAGCTTCTGGAAGAATAATCTTGATGTCACTACCTCTCTATTAATTATTCGTTTTCAAGTTTCTTCTCGTTTCTCATAAGTGAAGATTTACACATGGATATAATTTTGATGATGGGTCCCTATTTTCTTGCGAGGGAACCCATTAGATGGTTATGAACCAAGTCCTCCTCCTGAGTCATGGATCGACTACTTTGCAAGGGCATATGAAAAACATCTGATGTACAAACTGGACCCAAGATAAGTTATGCTTTCAATCTTTTGTATCATTTCATTCTTTTAATGAATTTTAAACTAGTATTGATATTAATGCCTTTGTATTACTTCCTTATAGGTTGCAATTATCAGTACAACTTTGGCGAAGAAGCACCCAACCACTAAAAGGTATTCGGGTTCCATGGTTTACTTCAACGAGTCCATGTGCGCATTCACTTTTGTTATACACAGTATGGTGTCGACTCTTTTAAAGCTTTGTTTAAACTAGAGATGGAGTTGTTGGGTCTAAGACGATCCCAACTATAATATTTTGGTCAACGACCCGTTGACTATAATAATTGTATTTTGTCCAATCATTCTGAGATCTACTGTAACATATATCTTCCTATGTTAATAGATAAAAATAATGCATTATGGGACTTTTATTCTTTTCTACCTATACTCAACATGATAGTATAAGCTTTGATACAATCTATTTAACTTGTTTCTTTCTAAAGTAGTTTTATTTTAAACAATAATTCAACAACAAGCAATGGAATAATTCTATTATGGTTAATAGGTACATATACACATCTCTCTCTCTCTCTCTCTCTCTCTCTCTCTCTCTCTCTCTCTATATATATATATATATATATATAACATACATTCTATAATATCGACCATATAACATCCAAAGGAAAATACATAGTTGAGATGCATATCTAAATATTGATGCTAGGAAAACAATGGAACAACCACATTCCTCCCAACCGTAGAAACTGAAAAACAA
>SNQJ01S0001889.1:328568-343775 GCA_010110895.2 Picea sitchensis | reverse complement strand
GAAAAAAAAAAAATCACTTGTCCTGATCACCCCCTAGCCTGACCATGACTCCATAAGGGAAAACTATGTAAACCTCTATAGCCACTGCCACTTTCAATAATTCAGAAAATGTTTTTTCTAACACCAGATGTGCTCATAACAACAAACAATTATTTTCCCCTAACATACTAAGCAGTGTCCTGACTCTCACATATGTTGTATTTATCTTATGCCTAGGACTTATCCATTTCCTTTCCCTCCTTGGAAAATTCACATCTTTACAAATTCTTGATTTTTAGGTGCTGCTAGTGACGAAACTCAGCTTCTGACACTTGTAAAAATCAACTCTTAGTCAACTCAAATCTGTTCCCCACTCATGGAGTCATAATCAACTATTTTTAACCTTGTTGTTCCATTTTTCTTCCATCATTTAATTTATTAAAATGTTTGTCTCATACATGTATCCATAGAAAAAGGACAGCTGGGAAATCAAACCTTTGTCCAACAATCATAAAAATAGTAATTACATATTACCATAAATCTAAATTTGAATTTCCTTAAATGGAAATTTATCTTTTTTAAAATCAACTTGCAAATATTTATTTTCTAATAATTTGAGGATGTCACAAAATACTTCTAAAAATAATCTAACTTGGATGGATTGATCATTTCTTGATGCGCCAATTTCAGTCAAGGATTTGTACATCATATTGCCTAGTTTCCTCGACCTTATCTAATTGAATCAGATAGAAAATATTGTTTATTTTATTAGAAGAAGTTTTTCCTTACATAGGCTTTGAGGATAAATCATTTTTAAGGTGGTAAGACTTGTAAAATGCCTAAGGTATATTACCAATAATGTAATAATGTACAAACATATATTCAAAATATCTCTTACAATATGGACCTTAATTAAAATTCTAAAGAAAATTGATTAATTTCTTACCTTTAGCAAATTTTAATAGACTAAATTTAGTCTTAATGGATGTTAACCATCATCACCATTCTCATTATAACAATCAAAAGTTGTTTATTATATAATAATAATAGGTTACCACCTTTTCCAAATAGTATGAATTATCAAACATTATGTAAATTTGTACACATAATTATACATTATTTTAAAGAAAATATAATATAATATATTTATTAATAATAAATAATAAATATTTAGTGTAATGCTTTATATACGTTTTTATATTAATGAGTGTTGACATCATGATATGAACCACTCACTTCACTTAAAGAGTGTAAGGAACAAGAAAAAAGATGGACAACAACCCAAGAACAAAATTCAAGTCATTAAAATACATTGAAGAAAGAACCAAACAAAATTACTACACATGAAGAAAGATAAGGAAACAAGGAAATCATGCTGCCAAAATTGGAATAGAAACATAAAGAGAACGAACATATGCATGAAATAGAAAAAAAACGAACATATGCATGAAATAGAAAAAAAAAAAGAGAAAATGAGATAGGTCATGAAGAGTACATCAATTTACAACTTAAAGATCAAGACAAGAACTAGAGTGTAGCCAAGAGGCTACCAACCATTACACGACCAGATAGTGTTTGGACCTTGGCTACCAACCATTACACGGGCAAATAGTGTTTGGACCCTAGCCTAGCAATATGGGTGTAAAAGTCCCTAGTTGTGGGAAATTAAACAATTAAACTCTAATTGTGGATCAAGGAAAAGCCTAAATAGCATCTGCTCATTTATCAAAATGACTAAGTCAACCGATTTTAAAATATAAATAGAATATAATAAAAATGTAATTATATAGACTATGAGATATAAATAGAATATAATAAAAATGTAATTATATAGTTCAAATATTTGACAATAATTTTGACATAAGGAAAAGGAATATCCATTCTTTTTAAAAGGATTATGCGATTTTAAAATATAAATAGAATATAATAAAAATGTAATTATATAGACTATAAGATATAATTAGAATATAATAAAAATGTAATTATATAATTCAAATATTTGACAATAATTTTGACATAAGGAAAAGGAATATCCATTCTTTGTAAAAGGATTATGTTAGAATATAATAAAAATGTAATTATATAATTCAAATATTTGACAATAATTTTGACATAAGCAAAAGGAATATCCATTCTTTGTAAAAGGATTATGTTGAAGTAAGAAAAATGACATTATCAAGATATTAACTCTATTGACTCTATAAGATAAGTATTCTATCTATTATCAAGATATTAATTCTATGAGATAAGTATTCTACCTATTAATGAAGGGTGGATTTTTCTCCTCATGCTAAGATTTTCCATTTTCCATTATATAAGGTTTTCTATCAGAATTTATAGTATTGTTGAATGTGATATATAATATTTTATTTTTAATATTTTTATATGGTTGTTAATTTTTTTAATGTATTTAAATATTTTATTTATGTTTATGAATGTTCAAGTATTTAAATTGATTTGTACAATGTTGTGATTAATTTATAACCATCATCAAATATATACAAAAATATTAGGAGACAAATAAGACAACTCATATAAACCCCAAATAAGTTCATAGAGTAAGTATTTTCAAACGTAAGTATTTTCAGTATTTTCCAAATAAATCAAGAAATCCCATTTTTTTAATCATATTTTAGGGCAATTATGGAAAAGGTATTATTCAACTTGAGCATGCTCACATTTTTAACAATTTAGTTTTGGCATCAGTCACATTTCCTGTCACTGCACAAAAAGTAAATGGCAAACACAGAACAAATGGACGGAATAAAATACAAATAAATACAAATAAGCCATTTTCAACAATCATAAGGTTTATGATTGATTTCCACTGGTAATAACAATAACGAATATCAATTACAAATTAAAACAGCTCAATAAAAAGGAGACTTTCGATGGGTATAAGATTTATAGTTAAAGACAAACTCATTATTAAAAACAACAAAAAAATAAATTAATGCGGCACTATTTTTTATGTCTATCAAAGGCTAGTTTTTTATTTTTATTTTAACAAGCATTTGTAACCTACCAATTAAAACAATATCAGTATTAAAAAGATAATAAAATAATGATTTTCTGCGTACCAAAGTTCTTCGCTAGCTTTTGAATGCAACACGCATGTACAGATTCCTTTTAATATTCTGTGACGCACCCTGCAGCGTAAGAAAAACGATTTCTTAGGAGAAGCAAAAGTACAAGCCGGCGACCATTCCCAAATCATGTAGTACTGGCAGCCAAGATGTTATTACTTCCGGATTGGGAAAAGCTAATTATTGGATATTTGGAAAAATAAAAAAAACACATGAAACTAGACTTCTAGAATTGGATATTTGCTTTACCTTTCAGCTCTAGTGTATAATCAATTTGTGAAGATCTTCTCCGCCCTAAATTAGACAGATGAGTAAACTAATAATAAGAATACATATCCTGCATCAAACGTCATTCATTATTTATATAGAATAGAGTATTTTTATTTAAACCCACGACCTACAGATTTTTTCAGACTGAAAATTAATGATACAGAAATTTACTTTGTCGTTTGGATTATTTTAATTTATAATATTATATTTGTTAATAGTTTTTAAAATCTTTATTATTATTTTAAATTTATTTTCACACTAATGTATTATTTTGAAGACAAACTTAACAATTTCAACTTATAATATATTTTATTATTATTATTTTGAGTGATGTTTTAAAATACTTTTACTTTAATTCAAAATTTATTTTCAAAATTTATTTTGTTGTAGACTTGGCGTATATTATTATTATTTTGAATTGTTTTAAAATATTTTTAATTTAATTCAAAATTTATTTTGGTATAGACTTCACATACTATTTTGTCGTAGTCAATATTATTTGCAATGCTAGATGTTACTTAACATCTATAAATTATTTATTATTATTATTAATTAAGTAACTATTATTATTATTTTGAATTGTTTTAAAATATATTTAATTTAATTCAAAATTTATTTTGGTATAGACTTCACATACCATTTTGTCGTAGTCAATATTATTTGCAATGCTAGATGTTACTTAATATATATTTAATTAAGTAACATTAATTAAAAATAATAATAAATAATTTATAGATGTTACTTAATATATATTTAAGTAAATAATATTAATTAAAAATAATAATAAATAATTTATGATTGGCTGTGTCAAATGGTATGTTTTTAAGAGCCCCTCATTATTTTTGCAATCCAAGCTGTCACTTTTATATATTTAATTAATTGATTTTCAATTAGAAATAAAAAAATATATATATTTTATATATTTAATTAATTAATTTTTAAATAAAAATAAAAATATAAAAATGTAATTTATAATTGGATGGGTCAAATAGTATGTCTTAAATAATGATTATTCATTATTTGCAATTTACAATGTAAACTGTAATTTATATATATTTAATTAATTAATTTTTAATTAAAAATAAATAAAAATTGTAATTTTTTATTTTTTCAATTACTATATTTTAATTAAAAATAAATAAAATTGTAATTTTATTTTTCACTACTATTTTAATATTTAACTAATTCAATATTAAAATTTTAATAGAGATTAACATGATACAAATACAATATTAAATTAACATCATACAAATACAATATTAAATTAACATCATATAAATATATAAATAGTATATAAAATATTTTAAGTATATGATTAACTTATACAAGAATTTAATAATCATATACTTTTATTAAAAATCATATTAACAATTTATAAAATTAACATAAACTTCGATTTGTATATTTGATCATACAAATATTATCATATAAATATTTAAATTCAAATTCAATATTAAAATTTTTAATAGAGATTAACATCATACAAATACAATATTAAATTAACATTATACAAATACAATATTAAATTAACATCATATAAATATATAAATAGTATTATATGGGAAATATTTTATATATGATTAACTTATACAAGAATTTAATAATCATATACTTTTATTAAAAATCATATTAACAATTTATAAAATTAACATAAACTTCGATTTGTATATTTGATCATACAAATATTACTCTATATATATATACATATATTGCTATATATAAAAAAATTAAAGTATATAAATATTTTACATATGATTAAAGTATGTGAGAATTTAATGAATCATATACTTTTATTAAAAATCATATTAACAATTTATAAAATCAACATGAACTTCAATTTGTATATTTTACTATACAAATAGTATCATATACATATTTAATATTTTGTATATGATTAAAGTATGTGGGAATTTAATGGCTCATATACTTTTATTAAAAATCATATTATCAATTTATAAAATCAATATGAGCTTCAAGTTGTATATTTGTTCAGAAAATTAATGATAATTTAATTAGATGTTTATTTATTTGTGATTCAAAATTTGTTTGTCAAAAATAGTATTAATAATAATTTAATTAGATGTTTATTTATTTGTGATTCAAAATTTGTTTGTCAAAAATAGTATTAATAATCACATTAACAACTTAAAAAGCCAAATATGAAAAATTATACATTTATGAAAAAAATAATGATAATAAATTATATATATGTTTATTTGTGATTCAAAATTTGTTTGTAAAAATGATATGTTAATGAAATATATATATATATATATATATATATTTCAAAACATATCTTCATTTGAAAATAAGACAAAAGATAGGTCCCAATGGTAGAGGTCATAAAAGATATGTTAGTGCAATATTATTTTTAAAAAATTTCAAAATATATACTTAATTGAGAATAGAGACAAGAGCTAGGTTATAATGGGAGGCAAGAGGAAGGTGAAAAATGATATTGTATAACTTTTCAAATTTTAATATTTTGTGTTGATGGAATATTGCAACACATTTGTTTTCAAATATTTATTTTTTGAAATTATTATTTCAATATTCTTATGGAGCTTTCTTTAGATTAGTTATTGCAATGAAGTTATGCTTATTTTTTTTTATTTTTTTGAGTTATAAATTCAATGTATTCTTGTTTAGTTATTGCATTTAAGTTGTGTTTATTTATTATTTTGAGTTATAAATTCAGTGTATTTTTGGTCATATTGTATTGATGTTTACGATAATGATAATGGAAGAGACGATAATATCCTTATTGTGTATTTTCAAGATGACATAGGGAATAATGAGCATGTTATTGCACCTCTTCAATTTAATCACATTTGTTATCACACCAAGAGTCACCCCTAGACTCCAAATGGGAGTAAGCTTGAGAACATACAAATTGATTTTATTTTTGTTTGAAATGAGGGATCAACAAGACTTTAATGAAAGGAAAAGACAACATATATCATTGTAGATCACTGATGGACCATTGGGCTATGGAGTCATAAACACTCTGCTCATTGAATGTGTTTAACCTCCCTATGAGACAAAAGATTTGTATAATGATGAAGAGAAGAAGAAGAGAATTAACATAAAGATGAATGTTCGCTAAGTAGAGATCCTCTCTGAAAGAGAATTTAGACGTGTCTGAACAATAAACAATGATATATAGGCAAGATTATAGTAGATCCTCTACTGCATCAAGAATGTATCAATCAAAGGAAAATTTTAATCCTTAAAATCAACAATACATTCAAACAAGATGAAGAATAGAACAAAGAACACAGAAGACAAATCTGATGAAACAACTCATATGAATCTTCAATAACATATAATTTACATCTACATGCCCCTCCAACTTACAAACTAGAATATACAGTCATTCCATTTCTCAAAACCTCCTATGGTATTGCCCCCCCCCATATTATATCATTCATCACATGTATTTATAATCAAAACAGAAAACAACACCTAGGAGTGCGATCTCGCCTTCCTATCCTAGGGTTCTCCGCAAAAAGCTACAAATTTTACATATGTACCAACAGATCTAACAAACTAGTAAAATCAAGGAGCTTCTTGGCAACAAAAAATGAGTGACATGTCTTGTTCCTTGGGCATCTCTTTTCCAATGTCGTGTGTCTTCTCTTGTCTATCATGTTCCTTCTGTCAAATGGAAACTTTGCTCAGTATAAGCCTATAGGAAAAACTGCCCTCTATGGTACTTCGGGTTGACAACTTTTGTTTCCTTGGATAGACCCCCCATGCTTCCATTTAAGGGAGTAGTCAATTGTTCCACCACCATTCCTTCTTTCATTAACTGATTTCTCCATGGTATTAGGATGAAGCTTAATGCCTAGTTTGTTTCCACATGCTTCTCTTGGATTAGACCCTATATAAGCACGTGATTGCAGAAGTTGGCATGGGAGGTTTGGATCCACACAACTCTGAACCCCGCAATACACCACCATATGCCACGTAGCTATTTAGTTATACCATGGTTTCAATTGCAGGAGCTCTCTAATATTTTAGCACTTCAACACTTTTTGTCCCCACAATGAAGTGTGGTCATCGATCTTGTCGGAATCCGTGATTCGGGAACGCCCTTATTTTGTTTCCACGCGCTACTCTCGGATGGAACCTACCTCAGTGCATGATTGCATAAGTTTTCAAGGGTGGTTTGGTTTCGGACCAATTCGACCCCTGCAATCTACCACCAACTTCCACATACCTCTTCTGGTATACCATGGTTTTGATTGAAGGATCGCTCTAGAATTTTAACGTTTGAGCATGTTCTGTCCCCGCAATGAAATGTGGTCGTCGATCTGGGTAACCCTTCTATTTTAGTGCCGCCGCTAAAATTTGTCCGTCTTCCAACTCCATAATTTTTTTAACCATGTTTAGAGATGGAGGCAACTTTGGCGCTTGGGAGCTTTGAATGATGAGCAAGAATATCTCCACGAGGATGATCTCTCAAATCTGGCGTGGTGGTCTGACGTCATGTGCTATCACAACACCTGATGGATGAGCGCCATGTGTCTAAACTGATGAGTGCCAAGTATCTTCGACACTTCGGGCTTTGGGAGTTTTGGATGTAAAGCATGGAAATCTCCCGAAGTGAATTTCTCTCGGTTGAAGTGGCAGTCTCTTGTTACTTCGAGACTTTAGGACTTCGACACTTCGGGGCTTTGGGATGTTTGGATGGAAATTTTCCAAAGTAACTTTTTCTGAGTTGATGTGGCAACCTATCGTTACTTCGACGCTTTGGGATTCAGGAGATTTTGAACGTGGACATGAATATCTCCCGAAGTAACTTTCTCCCGGTTGATGTGGAAACCTCTCGTTACTTTGGGACTTCGGGACTTCAGAACTTCGGGGATTTTATCTAGTCATTAATCCTTGCGCGACTTTGAAACTCCGATTGCACGAGAGTTGTTGATATGAACTATTAATGGGATATCCACTATTGAAAATTGAACCTGTCTGCTTGTTTGTACTTCAAGACCAAAATGGATTGCTCTCAATGCTATGTTTGGATTTTTCCTATTCAAACAAAGGACTTGGCGGACCTGCTATGAACTCAAGTAGCGCCATTTTCCACCTCTAGACTTCACATCGCCTTTGAGTTATTTTTGTTGTTGCATATGTTTGTGCTAACATCAGAATCCAAATGGGATGGGGGCCTCCCTGTGAGGCTTCTAAGAACCTTAGCATTTTGAGTCACCTTATCCATTGGGCTATTGAGTCATCTATGTAACCAACCTCTAAACAATTCGAACAATTGCTACTTATTCAAGAAAACTAAAAAACCCGCTATAAACTAAGGAAAGCAAGGCTCAAGAAGAAAGCTTATTACCTACCACAAACTTGAAGGAAATAAAATGCTCGAGAAGAGAGCTTATTTCCTACACTACCCTACCTCTAACAAAGTATGCAATTTGGTCAAGTAATAGCAAATTTCCACAGTAAGCATTCAAGTAATTTCAGCACTGAGATGATCTTGTCTCTATAACTGATCAATATATAAAAATAGAAATATACTAACCGTGATAGAGAAACATTCATAAAACCATAATCACCTGTGAATGCTAGTGAAATGAAATCTGAAATTTTCAGAAATAATGAAAAAGTTGACTCCAACAAGGCTGCAAATGAATCTTTGAAACCAAGATCAGAAACGTGTCGATCCTCAAGAAAAAACTGCTCATCCATGAATGCCTCTTTTCTTGAAAACTGATAACCCTCTTTCTCATTCATAAGAATATCTTGGTCATCGAGAGAGACAACTTCTTATTTAAAATAATGATCACGAGATAATTGCACGACAGAATTTAAATCATACTGACAATGCCCAACTAGGAACATATGATTATCTATACAATCACCTATTACCTCATGTTCAAAATATTTTGGAAATTGATCATAAACCTGACATGCATCCCTGTCTATAGGAAAATCTAAGCATACTGAAGAATCTGGTTCCAAATGTAAAACATACTTACAACCTTGCTGTAATGTACCCCAATTTTACCAAATTAAAATAATTTATTTAGAGACATTAATTCTCTTTTCATCTTCAATATTTGTTTCCAGTCGATGCTTTGATATATGTAGAGTATTTTTGTCATTACTAAATAATTTTTGATAGCTTACGCTTATTTTTCTTGATACAATATGATACCCTTTTGAATAACTTTGTTTATGAAAATATCGTTACACTATAACACAATCACATTGTGTAGTAATTTAAGTAAATTGATTCTCCCATAGTCTCTCCATGAAGTCTGTAATATCAAAAGATGTCTGCGAGACTTATTTCTTCCATAAATGGACTATAGTAACCATAATATAACATGGTTAGTTCAGGTTCATATAGGATCCACCAAAAGGGTTTTACGAAAGGATTTACACATATAAATGATGTCACAACATATTTAGTTTTTGAGACCTTTAAGTGAAATCCTAATATTTCACATATATAAACCATACATGGAAACTATAGTATACACACGATGCTTTTGTAGATATAGTCATATGTTAAGCATGAAGGAAAACCCCTACTCGATATATATATATGAAATATATTTACCCCTTTTCATATCTATATATAGTAGATTAAGTGAAGTAATAAACATCTAAAGTATTCCACCAGTTGTATTTTTGGAAACAATTTTCCTTCCATGTATAGTTCATGTTTAAAATACACTAAAGATTTAATAGGGGTTTAGTGCTTAATAAGTTTTTATGGACATGATTAAATATGGTTGGAATATTCTTAGTAGTCACACAAAATAAATGGTTGTGATTTCAATCATAAAGACATCCGTTTATGTGTTTACTTTTTTACATTTACCTAATCATATTTAAAAATTACTTTGATAGCTAACTCATTGCCACGTAAGTGATTAACAGAAATTAAAATATTAACACCAGATAAATGCACCTCAACCGTTTATTTGTTAATCAATAATAAAATTTAATATATTCTTTTAAGGATTCTTTTCATCTTATCAGCCTTTCGACTTTGATCAGCCACAATTATGTAGCTATACTAGTTGATAAGCACATAGTCAATAATAGAGTTACCATGAAACATTCAGGATGGTTATGACAACTCATACATGGGTGTGTCGTGTACCCTATGCAACTAGTCTTGCAAGGGAGCCACTACTGAACTTAACCTAACTGTGCTATCCTATTCAACTTGCATCACATCTCAGCATTGAAATAGGTTTTAAGTTGTCATGTATGTCCGTAAATTGCATTTAACATTGGATATATCATTTAAACTAGGTTTATTTTCATACTGGGTGCTTGGGCAGCCGCGCCCAATACCGGCTCGCCATATCCGAATTGTTCAGATGGATAATGTACCATGGATTCTTGTCATGCCATTACTCCTCGTTTTGCAACAGGTGCGAGGCTAAACCATTCATTGTTTCCTTAGTTTCACGAAAGAAAATCCCTCCTCTGGTTTATGCGTGTTTTCCCTCAACGCAACCGCAGTGGCTTCACTCTTTGTGTTTGGCAGGTTTTTGGAGATCAGATCTTCGGTCTTGGTAAACGATCTTAGGAGCGGAGACCATTCGGAACTCTCTGCGCAAGGTGATTCTCGATCTTTTATTAAATTTATGAACTCTTATGGATAAAGAAAAATTACTTGGAACGGTTGGATATTTTAGCAAAACCGATTATCTCGCCTTTGTGGCACTTCCTAGTTACTTCTTTGGCCGGAAAGCTTCAATGTCCCTTTTACATTTATTTGTCCTACTGTGGAACATTATTTATTAGTTACGTTTCCTCTTGTCATCATATTGCTTTTTACTGTGGGGAGTTCCAGAATAAATATATTGCGTTTGGAGTATTAACCCAGAAATCTCTTGTCTCGGTCTAGAAGTAATTATAATACTTCGAGGGTGTCTTTGCAGGGTTACCCTGTAGCATCCTAGGACGTAGTTTCAAAAGGGTTTCCTTTTGTATTACCTCGCTGAAGATTTAGGGATTTTTAACCCTACGCGAGTATATAAACTTTTAGAAACGTAAAAGTCGGATAGACCCTCTGGGGATTACGTAAATTTGGTTTGTGTAATTTGTTTTTTTAAATCGTGAGTCTCGTTTATGTTTAAATATATGAGCTCCATGCGGCTATAGCTATAGACAGGAAAATCCCTCTATTTGAAATCTAATTTGGTGTGGGTAAAAACTAAAAGGTAACTGGCGGTTTGATTTCCGAGTTTAAGGTTTATCTTCTATAATATCATGGGAACATATTAATATAACTAGACATGTGTTAACCTTGAACCTTTATATTATAACTCTTATTGAAAAAGTATAACGCGTTCTTCTCGCCTGTAACCCAAGATCCCAACCTCTGTTCCTGGGTTTCTTTATGAGTTCTCTCCGGAAAAGATATAGGTAACGCACTTGACTCATTAATTTGCTTTATGTGGTTAAGAGAAAGACGAAAAATGGAAAGGATAAGAATTACAGATATACAGTAACCTTTACCTCCGATCCGTCAGTTCCCCTAGATTTTTACATGATACAGTTCCCATATATGGATAACCTTACTGCACTTGTGATTTCCATATGTATTTTAAATAGATTCAAATGTAAATTTTCTTCATATTACAACAAGACTTAAGGTCGAACCTTTCTTGCACATTGTTAATGCCTTTGGATGATAAGGGTTTTGTCTTGGCTTATCTCTATGTACACATCGTAATACTACTCCTCTGTTGTAACACACCCACGATGGGGCAAAGAAAAAAAAAAAAAATCCATCCTCCTTACAGGAACAAATCCTCTTTCTCTCTACGGGTTCTTACTAGGAGAGTCCAAGACTCAGCCCGAGCCTTTAGTGAAGATTCTCTAAGTCTAAATTAAATGAGGCTTTGAGACCATAACAATATCACCTCTAAATTAGACATAGGCCCTTTCGGCCTCTGTTGCAGGTCTTATGATACCCGTGACCTTCTCCTTCGTGCTTCAACGAAGTCTCAAAGTTGGAGTTAGACCCTTTTCTCTTGGCCTCTACTCAGATGTGACCATGGCGATGAACACACGATTGCAGGCGTGACCACAAGTGTTTTGGGGTCAAACTACTTTTGGGCCCGCAATCCTCTTCAAGTCTCCACATGTCCTCCTCACGAAACCATAGTTTGAATTGTGGCCCGCCCTCAATATTTTAAACTTCGCGCAACTCCTGTCCCCACAATGTTATGGGATCGTCGATCTGGTGATCTTGACGATACTATCTGAATCGACAGTTCCGATATGCGGCTCTCAAATCTACAGACCATATCTATCCCTCCTAGATCAACGACCGTGATCTCTTCACAATTTTGGACTTCAGGGTTTTGAAATCTCAAACCCTTCTTCTTTTCTACTTCAAACTTCCAGAGCTGATGATATGGAGACACTTGTCCTACTTGATCAATGGTATTGCTTCCACTTCAGGTGTTTGACCATTTAACCCAAATCAACAGTCCTCCAACTATCTTCTCAATCGATGGTCGAGATCTCCATCGGGTTTTAGACTTCTGAGATCTCAAATCTCAAAACTTCTACCCAATGAATTTTATCCAATGGCTACAATCCTACGATGTGTTTCCTTTGGATATCACGATCGAGGATTACTTCAGGTCTTTACTCGGCCTCACATATTTGTGCCATGTGTCCTCTGAATCTGACGGCTATGAATCACTTTGGTACTTTGCCCGGAGTTCATGGATTCATGCCATGTCTCCCTTAGATATGTCAGTTCAGGTTCACTTCGGGTCTTCGGGCCTTCGGGGTTTGGAAATATTAGTTCTCAAATTGAAAAACCCCACTACAATCTTCCTGGAGCTCTTGATCTATTGACAAGTGTCCCTGTGTCTGGTTGTAATTATGTCCAATGGATTGCTCCAACTAATTGGAATCTTGCATTTTCTACCATAGAGGACTTCAAAAGGGATCATCTTCAAGGATTCTTGATAACCGTTGTTGTAGGCAAACTCTACCGATGGTAGGTAGTCTTCCCATTTCTTAGGCTGATGCATTACATGCACCATTAACATGCCTTCTACTATCTTGTTCACTCTTTCTGTCTGTCCTTCAGTTTAGGGGTGATAAGATGTGCTAAATAATAATTTTGTCTCGAAACCAACTATTAGGGATTTCCAAAAATTCAAGGTAAAATTGGTATCTCGGTCAGATACAATTTCCTTGGGCATACCATGCAGTCTAAATATTTCCTTCATGAATATGTTGGTAATATCTATGGCCTTGAAAGTTGATTTGACAGGAATGAAATGAAAATAATTACTCAGTTTTTCCACCAAGACCATGATGGAATCATTTTTCTTGGTCGACTTTGGTAAACCAATGATGAAATCCATGGACAAGGTTTCCCGTTTCCATTCTCGGATCGGTAGGGGTTGTAATAATCCTGCTGGATGTCGGTTCTCTTCCTTAACTTGTTGGAATTCTAGGCACTTAGCTAGATAGTTAGTGATCAGGGGATCAAATTTTGCTCAAAAATTCAAAGTGCTCGGAATCGCTTCAAATCAAACGAGAGCGTAGGCCACGTCGTTACGAACCCAAAGCAACTCGTTTGGGTTCAAATGGACGTCGGGAGAAAGAGATATCGTGTTCTGTTCAAATTTACAAACAGGGAAAAAAAAAGGGTTGCTGACTGTACAGTTTGTACAGTCCATACGGACGCTGACGTGGTAGGCCATACGACATGTGGCAGGCCGTACGACATGTGGAAGAGAGGCATTCAAACAGTTGGTAGGTGACTTGGCATGTTTGGCAGCGAATGGAATGACGACACGTGACCCAGTCAATGGTCGCCTAGTGTCATCCATTTATTGGTTTAAAACTTATGTTGTTGGCCAGAGTCGACCCCGCGACCTCCGGGTAGGGGCAAAGACTTGGCAAAGAGCTGCCAACCGGCGCGCCACCAGTTGTTCCTTTTTATATATATGGTGCAATATATATATATATATATATATATATATGTTTGTATATGCGTGTGGTTTGGGGTGCTACCGGGCCGGGGCTTAGCCCCAGCCCTTGGTCGCACAATATGTTACATATAACCCACAGCTATATCATATGGATGCATGCGCGTGGTTGTGTTTATTTCAATGGTTACATCAATGACCCGCCATTTGGCCTTTGACCATTGACTTATGTAACGGGAGCCTATGTTAATGCTAGCGCGTCGACGCATGGGTCATACGACCTGGCCCTTGACGGTTAGGGGCTAGGTGCACCCGTAACTGTCCTACAATTTGTACGGTTCATGCGGTTGCGTCTGGTGCTAGGTTTTTACACTTAATTATGCGTGTGGGCTAGGTTGAGCCAACAAGGGTGTGTTTTGTAAATGCAGAGACAACAAGCTTGAAGGGGGGACTTCCAGGAAGCCTATCTTCTTCATTTTTTGGCCAAACAAGGTGCCGAAAAAGCCCAACTAGGGGTTTTTGGATGTTCTGAAGCCATTGGAGCAGTCTTTTTTCCATTTTGATCATTGTAAAGCACATTTTTGATTACTTTGAGAAAATAATACAAATGATCCATTGGAAGATGGACCAGGAGATGTAGCCCAAGAGAGGGGTGAACTCCTTTATCATTTGTTGTGTTATGTGTTTTCTATTCATTGATTGTGCTTCTTTTTATATGAATCTTGAATGAGTAAATCCTATTAAAAATTGTGTTCCAAAGATGATCCATTTTTATTTTAACACATAAAATTTTACTTGCAAATATTTTCAAGAATACAAGTCTTCTTCATTTTTAGATCAAGTTGGTATCAGAGCATAGGTTTTTGAAGACTTGATTATTTGCAAGTGTTTTGTTTTCTGATGCTCACAAGTTTGAAACTCACAAGAGG
>SNQJ01S0001889.1:298401-315266 GCA_010110895.2 Picea sitchensis | reverse complement strand
CTTTTGGTTTATGTAATGCCCCAACTACTTTTCAAAGAGCAGTCCTGGCCATTTTTGTTGATTTAGTACATGAATGTGTAGAGGTATATATGGATGATTTCTTTGTGCATGGTGATTCTTTTGACAAATCTTTGAAAAACTTGGAAAAAGTCATAATAAGATGCATAGAAACAAATTTGTCTCTTAGCAATGAAAAATGTTTTATGATGTTAACTGAAGGAGTAGTATTAGGTCATCATATTTCATCATCAGGAATAACAATGGATCATGCAAAAATACAAACCATTGTAAAAATACCAGAACCAATTAGCCAAAAAGATGTGAGAAGCTTTCTTGGATATACAGGCTATTACCGAAGATTCATTGAAAATTTTAGTAAAATAGCTTTTCCTTTATTCAAATTACTTGCAAAAGATATACATTTTCATTGGGATACTAATTGTCAAAATGTCTTTCAGAAGCTCAAAGACAAGCTATCAACAACACCTATATTAAGAGGGCCTAATTGGGCTTTTCCATTTCATATCTCTACAAATGCATCAGATACTGTAATAGGGGCATCATTGGGTCAAAAATAAAATCTAATGACTTATGCTATTTACTTCATTAGTAAAAATATAACCCTTGCAGAGTTGAATTACACAGTGACAGAGAAAGAAATGTTGGCAGTAGTACCTGCTGTGAATAAATTTTGTCACTACATCACTAGTTATGAAGTCTTTATCCATACAGATCATTCTACCATAAAATATCTCATGAACAAACCTATTACTAATGGTAGGATAACAAGATGGTTGTTATTGATGCAGGAATTCAACATCACAGTCTTGAATAGACCTGAAAAGGAAAATCAAGTAGTTGATTTCCTATCTCGATTAAAAATCCCTGGTGAGATTGTTCCTGTCTCAGATAATTTTCCTGATAAGAACCTATTTGCAATTTCAGTTATAACACCATGGTATGTTGATATAGCCAACTACTTATCATCAGGAATGTTACCTCCATCTCTCACATCCAAAGAAAAGAAAAAGATAATTAAACAAAGTGTTAGATACACATGGATTGATGGAGATCTCTTTTATACAGGATATGACCTCATAATTAGAAGATGTGTAAGACAAGGCGAGATTTTAGAAATACTAAAAGATTTCCATGATGAACCTTGTGGTGGTCATTTTGCAAATAAGAGGACAGCATACAAAATACTCAATTTAGGGTATTATTGGCCATCCATATTCAAAGATTCCAAGTAATATGTCTGAAGTTGTGATAGCTGCCAAAGGATGGGAAAGCCACTTCTAACCGACGAGATGCCTCTCAAACCACAAGTTCAAATTGAGCCATTTGAAAAATGGGCTCTTGATTTCATTGGTCCAATAAATCCACCATCAAAAGGGAAGCAGTACATCTTAGTATGTACTGATTATGTTACAAAGTGGGTGGAATCCAAAGCATTAGTAAGAGCTACAGAACAGTCAGTGGTCAACTTCCTCTTTGAAGAAATATTTGTTAGATTTGGAGTACCACGGGAGATTGTAACAGACCAAGGAGCACAGTTTACTTCTAAAATGGTGAAATACTTAGCAAGAAAATATCATATCAAGCATCGGAAATCTACACCCTATCATCCACAAGCAAATGGATAGGTGGAATCTACTAACAAAACTTTAGAAGCAATCATGACCAAGACAGTCCAAACACATAGAAAATATTGGTCAAACAAGATTCAAGAAGCATTGTGGGCATATAGAATCACCTATAAAAACAATATTGGGTTTACTCCTTATCAACTAGTCTATGGTAAGCAAGTTTTGTTACCTATAGAATTTCAAATTCATACTTTTAAACTAGCAGCTAAGTTAGGAATAGATCTTTCCGAAGCAAAAAAAGAGAGGATCATGCAATTAAATCAATTAGATGAGATGAGACATGAAGCAGTTGAACACAACTCTTTTATACAACAACAAAGGGCACATTGGCATGATAAGTATATCAAGAAGAAACAATTCAAAGAAGGAGACTAGGCTTTGTTATTTGATTCAAAATTCAAAGATTTCAAAGCTAAATTTACAACTCATTGGCTTGGTCCATATGAGATTGCAGAAGTATATGACAATGGATCAGTCAAATTACAAACACTAGAAGATGAGGCAAGCTCATTCATAGTCAATGGACATAGGCTAAATCTCTACAATAAGCCTGTAAACAAGGAAGACTTTCTGCAGTAGATATCTCAACAGAATGAGATGAAAGTGTTGGAGAGACAGAATCATGTGTCTCCTTCACATTCTCCTTAAAAATAAAAATAAAATAAAAAATAAAAATAAAAATAAATCTATATATGAAAAAAAAGAGAAAAAAAAAGAAAAAAAAAGGGAGTTTAGTTGTGAAAATCTAGGAAACTGGCACAATATAAACTCGAATTTTGATTGGAAAACCAAGTAACATTGGCCAACCAAAATTCTTCAAAAAAATAAAAATAAATAAATAATAATTTTCATCATCAACTTCTAGTTTCATTTTTCAGCTTCAAAAGTTTTACAACATTTATCTCTGACTTGAGGACAAGTCAATAAATAAGGTAGAGGGGGATAAGGTATATTTTGAAAACCTTTCAAGCCTTCTACAGATGATAGCATACATTGAAAGTATTCAATTCCAATCAGCAAAGGGACCTGAGGAAGATATCCATTTCAATCAATAGAGGGACCTGAGGAAGATATCAATTTCAATCAGCAGAGGGTCCTGAGAAGAAAATCAATTCCAATCAACAGAGGGACCTGAGGAAGATATCCATTTCAATCAGCAGAGGGACCTGAGGAAAATATCCGTTTCAATCAGCAAAGGGACTTGAGAAGAAAATCAATTCCAACTAGAAGAAGGATCTGAGATATTAAGCAAAGAAATACAAGATAAATTGAGGGCTTACAACAACATTCCATCCAGCTTCAAGTCAAGAAACACACAAATGAGCAAACAAGTTAGTATATATTTTCCTTTTTAATGCTTTAAATTTGAAAATTCTTCCTAAGCTAGGTAATGATAAATATTGTATATTTCCTTTCCCCTACATCATATTTTCATCACTCCATTTTCATCCTCAAAAGCATTAAAAATTGTACTTAAAAGAACAACTTTTGGTTTTCCAAAGGAGTTATAAGGAAGGATCAGGGCTTCAAATACAAAACACATTTTTTCCGTGAGCTATCAAATGCTCTGTTTCTGAAGACATAAGTTGCAGACTGAAGTATTGTTGCATAGATTAAAGGTGGTTTGAATTTAAAAAATAGGTCATAAGAAGAAGGGTTCATGCTTGATGAAGAGGTTGGAAACAAATTTGGGGAGTTATAAGTCAAGTAAAACATTTAAAAAAAAAACATTTCTTATAATAATTTCAAAGAGGAGCAGAGTACAGAGGTATGAACAGAGCAACACCTTCAGCTATGATTGATGTACAAACCATTTTAAAAAATAAAGACCCTTGTTTAAGTCTTCTCCAACGTTTTCTCTCCATAAAATAAAAAAGGACTCAAATGATTTTTATATTTGCTAGGTCTCACCAAACATTGCACGCTGTGTCTCACTTGCATGCTCCCGGACTTGAACCGCTGACGCACCTCTACATACACTTACCTCCATTTCAAAAATTACATGCTCTGTTCACAATGCCAACGCCATCCCAAATCCCTACACTCTAGCACATTGTTCCTCCTACGCATCCCAAATCCCTACGCTCTAGCACATTATCCCTCCTACGCAGTCCTATCCCAAAATTCTCTGATATAAAAACAAATTGTATGTTGACAATTTCACTGTCAACATACAATATTTTCGTTATGTGGAAGAAAACGCGGGAGGTTGAAGGAGATACGTGGAGAAGCAAAAACATAGAACGTATCCAAATAGGAGTCAGCCACTGAAGGTAAGCCTGAACTCAAATGATTAAACAACCAAGTATAAAATTCAATGTTTTGTGGCACATTTTGAGCAAGACAATTCATCTTTAGTAGAGGCCGATTGAAAGAGGGGAAATTGAGCCAAAATTCACAAGAAGCCTGAGATTTTTTTGAAATTACTAGGTATGCCCTTGCATAATTGTTTATGAACAGAGAACAATGTAGGAATTTAAAAATAAGGAATTTCCTTTTCTTATTGAACAATAATTTTTCTTGAAGATCATACACATAATTAAATCCACACAGAGTCTAAAAATTTAAGAAATTTTGGTCAAAATAATTACAGAGTTGAAGTTTTTAGACCTCCTTTCTATAAACAGTGGAAATATTTTAGGTATTTCTCTTAAAACTTGGAAGCATGGTATATAGATATGAACCAGGGAGGCTTGTTGCATCAGAAATACACAGGGATTGTATACAAATTCTGGAGCAAAAACAGTGGATAGGTTTCCTTGAAAAATTTGATGGATTTTATGAAGGAGTTGCCTTAGAATTTGCTCACTCATTTGATGGGGAAAGAGCTACTATTGGAAACCTTACCATTAGGATCACTGAAGATAACATTGCACATGTCACTAGACTTCCTTAAATAGGAGAGAGGTATTTCAAAACCAAGCATTTCAAAGATAAATCATGGGTACCTTTTATTTCCAGGTCAAGGGTAGCAACAGTAAATTGGAAGAAGGGAATTCCAAGAAGTTGGTTGGTTCATCCTTGGGATGAATTAGCATACCTCATACAAAAATTTATAACTTGTGAGGGAAGGTTTAGCATCATCTACTTATATCATATTAAACTGATACAACACTTAAAAGGAGATTGTGAAATCAATATTCCTTATTTTCTCTTACAAATCCTTTCTAAAATGTCTAAGGCTGTCCAGAAACAAGGAAGGAACACAGAAAAGAGTTTATATCACTGTGGTTTTATTAAAATGATCATTATATATGAACTACAGAAGAAAATTTTGATTTGGAAACAGTTTATCATGGAAAATGGTTTTGAAACAATAAAGTAGGAAGAAGAAGAGGAACAAATTTTAGTTGTGACTGATGATGAGAAAGAAGTACAACACCCCAAGGCAACAAGCCCAAAACCGCCTATGGGGAGGAGAAAAACAAGAAGTATGGTGATAAAAGAGAAAAAACTTGAGGAAAAATACAATATTTTTACCACTTATGAAAGGAAGTCAAGAAAACGCCAACAAGTTCAAAAGGGCCAAATACAAGAAAATGATGATGAAGCACAACAAGAACAGTATGCACATATTCAGACTCTAGAAGCACAATCATTGGGAAATGATGATTTTGAGGAACATGAAACTTCCACCTATGAATAGATGAGAGTAAATGTGGAACAATTAATCATGGACATGAAAGAAGAACCTCAAATGGAAGAAGTGGCTGGTACATCCACATCTGAACTTGATAGGAAAAATAAGAAAATAAAGAAAACAAAGAGAAAAATCAAAGAAATTGAAGTCTTAGAAAGATACATAAAAACAAAAAATGAAATGCTAAGAACTCAAAGTCACAAAACACAGGAGGAGAATGAAACTTTGAAGAAGAAGAACAAGAAGCTTAAAAAACAGAACAAGTTAATCTCCAAACAAGCCTATAAGTGGTTCCAACAGAAAAAGGCATATAAAGAGAAGTATCAAAGAATGAAAGCACTTCATACAACTTAAGTGAATGTGGAAACATTATTGCAGGAAGCGGAGGTGGTAGAAGATCAGTGACAGAGGTTCAGGGACACTTTTGTGCATGAGGACATGCAAGGACTTCCTCTTGGGGGAGATGTTGAGTACATTTTTATGCTTCATTTTTGCTCTATAAACCAAACTTTTGCCTCTATATCCATCCATTTTGCCTTCATTTCATTCCATATCTTCCATGAAATAGATTATGCAAGGTATATTTATCATTCTTTAGCTTAAGAATTGAGTTTTCTAAATTTTGGCATTAAAATTGAAAATTTATCAGAAATTACAGGATTTGACTAAATCCCGTAATAGCTTCGAGGTTCGTGTCCTTGCAGGACACCTGGGAGAAATATAAGACTTGGGTCATGTTCCCTGATGTACAAGGATGGATAATGAGCTATCATCTTCGATATCTGAGCCTTCCAGATGTCCAGTCAACGCTGGTCAAACATGGCCACTTCAGTAGAAAATACCCTGTTTTATCCCTAAATCATGGACAGTTTTTGATTTTCGTGGGATTTGGCCATATATTGTGGATTTGAAGGAGGCATTCGACCCCCTTAGGATATTATGGATCTGATCATGATATTTAGGAGAATTATTAGCATTTTTAGTTTGGAAACTCTTGTATAAATACTCTTAAGCATAGACTAGTATAACAACTTTTGGTGTGAATGAAGAAACTTTGGAATTTACACTCTTAAGATCAGTTCTGTGTTTTGTTCCTGTTAATGCCTATGATATGATGAATTGAATGCTTCTAGAGCTCTTTCTTAGCTGATACAACTCAAAGTGTACCAGTGAAGCATTGGAGGGCCCCCTTTGCCAAGCTAGTACACTCTTTCTTTGTGTTCTTTTCAAGTAATCTTTGATACATGATTTAGATCAGATCTTGCTGTAGATGATTTTCATTCATATCTTGTTTTAGTTAGATGAATTTCATATCTAAGTCACATGATTAATCTTTTCAAGCCTTACTCATATTGTGAATGATTTCTTGAATAAGAATTCAATGTGTAGTTTGCCTTCAAGCATTAAGATAGTCATGAATTCTTTTTGAGTTATTTATAATTTCAGTACTTTTGATGATAGTTGCTATTGAAAGAATGGTAGAAGACAATGAATGCATCTCTTGAATAAGATTTTTGTCCTTCTAGCATTTGATGGGTCTTAGAACTAGTTCGAACATCTCTTGAAATGCTTACTGTTGATACTCTTTAAGAAAACAGTTGTTGATTACTGTTATGAGATCTATGAATAGGACTTCTAAATAGAATCTTAGCATATATTCCATATTCAGCCCTTAGAATAGGTTTTGGTTTATTTCCATTAAAGATAAAAGCTATCTCTAAATCCATATACTTTGGATGTGCCTCTAAGGCTTACAAACATTGGATTGATAATCATTTGTACTGCAATTTACATCGGTAGATTTGGAGCCTAACACATACGTCAGTAGTTCAAGGAATTTATTGACAAATTCATTTATGGTGAGTTGCCCCAGCCTAAGATCATAGAATTCCTTAGTTTTCCCATCCATGTATTTTTCTGACAGATGTTGCTTCCTGAAGTATTTCTCAAACTGTTTCCATGACAAATCCTTCTCATAAACTCCTTTTACATTCCTAAGGTCTTCCCACAATATGCAAGCCTTTCTGTTCAGGTTGAAGATGGCTATTTAAGCCTTCAAATGTTCAAAGTAGTCATGGACTCTGAAATACTTCTTTAAACCAAGTATCCAAGCTTCCGCCTCTTCTCCCTTCTTAATATCTCCATCGAAAGAGGGTGGTTTGGCTTTCTTGAACTCTTCAGGACCATGGGTTTTGGAATTCTTCCGCTTCTTTCATTTCCTTTGAGAATGCGAGATGGACCTAATACTAGAATATCCTTCAAAGTTCTTAGCTTCCTTTCCATAGACTCTCCCGATGAGTGTCCCCTACCTCCAGGTTTTACCTTCTTCGCGGTACTTCTCCCAGTGGGATCATTTATGGATTCATGTTTTCGGATCTCAAGTGGACTCTGACTTCTCTTCTTATGTCGTCGGTCCACATGACTGGTTGTGGATTCATGCTGCAGTTGCCTTTGTATGTCAGATAAACTCTGTAGCAAGACTCTATTAATTCCAGTTTGTTTCTCTTGCTCCTTTACCAATCTCTCATTTTCAGTCTTGAAACTCTGTAACTTGGCCTTGAGGCTCCTTACAGTTTCAGCCAGATCCATAGGGGTTTCCACCTCTCTCCTTTTGTCAGATTCTTTGTCTCTATTGTGGGAGCCATCCCCCACTTCATGACACATCACCATCCTTTAGTATTGGAGTTTTTTTCCCGTGATTTATTGACTTCTTGAGTGTTGACAAAAACACTTATTGTTAGCTCATGAACAATACATGGTTCAATTTCTTAAATGCATCCACTCAGTAGAAAGTTTCATTCTTTTCTTTAATAACATTTTTAATCAAACTTTTTAAGAAAGGGGTAAGGTAGAGTGTCATTCTTTTAAAATTACTCCAAATAGATCTTTTAAGTGACTCGTCTGTGAGCCCAAGAAGGCCAATCATTGTAACCGTKCTCTGATACCAATTTGTAACACACCCACAATGGGGCAAAGAAAAAAATTAAAAAAATTCATCCTCCTTACAGGAACAAATCCACTTTCTCTCTACGGGCTCTAATTTGGAGAGTCCAGGACTCAACCCGAGCCTCCGGTTAAGATTCTCTAAGTCTAAATCAAACGAGGATTTGAGACCATAATAGTCTAACCTCTAAATCAGACAGAGGGCTTTCGGCCTATGTTGCAGGTCTTATAATACCAGTTACCTTCTTCTTTGCGCTTCAGCAAAGTGTCAGAGTTGGATTTAGCCCCTTTTCTCTTGGCCTCTCCTCAGATGTGACCTTGGAGATGGCCACACGATCATGGGTGTTACCACAAGCGGTTTTGGGTCAAACTACTTTTGGGTCCGCAATCCTACTCAAGTCTCCATGTGTCCTCTTGACGAAACCACGGTTTGAATTGTGACTCGCCCTTGATATTTTAAACTTTGCGCAACTCCTGTATCTACAATGCTATGGGATCGTCGATATTGCAATCTTGATGATATTGTTTGAATCAACAGTTCAGATCTGTGCCTCTCAAATCTAAGGACCAGATGTGTCCTTCCTAGATCAACGATTGTGATCTCTTTGCAATTCTGGACTTCGGGGTTTTGAAATCTCAGACCCTTCTTCTTTCGTACTTAAAAATTTTGGATCTGACGATCTGCAAACACCCTTCCTTCTCGATCAATGGTCTTACTTCCACTTCGGGTGTTTGACCATTTAACCCAAATCAACGGTCTTCCACTTCAGGTTTCATACTTTTGAGATCTCAAATCTCAAACCTTCTCCCCAATGACTTTTATCTTAAGGCTACAATCCTCTGATGTGTGTCCTACTCATCTGATGATCAAGGATTACTTCAGGTCTTTACCCAGATCTCACATATTTGTGCCATGTGTCCTCTGAATCTGACAGCTATGAATCACTTCGGGACTTTACCTAGAGTTCATGGATTTGCGCCAGGTGTCCTCTGAATCCAATGGCTATGAATCACTTCAGGAATTTACCTAGAGTTCAAGGATTCATGCAACCTCTCCCTTAGATCTATCAGTCCAAGTTCACTTCAGGTCTTCGGGCCTTCGACGTTTAGAAATCTCAATACTCAAACTGAAAAACCCCACTATAATAGTCTTGTAGATCTCGATCTGTTGACAAGTGTCCTCGTACCAATCGACGACTCACGGTTGTTCGACTTTCCACGCTTCGGGAATATCAAGTTTAAAACTTTCTTCCTCTTGGACTCATGGTATTTGATGGTTCATATCCACTCAGGTGATCCGATGCTTGAATTTTACCTCAAACAATCTGACAACTCAGATATGTTCCTGTGATCGGACGACTGAGATTCTACTTTGGGTTTCTGGCTCTTTAGGCTTTAGAAACTTAGAGTCTCAAACCTTGACAGGTTCTCTCTCCCGTGCGTGAAAACATTAAGACTCGTTCACCTTCCTCACATCCGACGGTTGTCGATCCTTTTCACTGTGATCCAACGACCATTGTTGTTCCTATCAGTCTTCAAAGGTTTTAAATCCGTTCTCCTCCTATGAGTCCTACTCTTATATATCGTCAACACTTATGATAAGTGTTATCACCTCTGAGCTTGATCGTTAAAGGATTTTGATTTCCCATGCCCTCCTTGCGTTCGGGGATTTCGATAACTCAGTTCGAATAATTTCCTCAAAGTAAATTCTTTTCGCCCTCCTGGCGTTCTTCTACTCTGGTTCTTCAATGCTTGGTCTCTTCTTGACTTCGATCGATGTCTTAGAGAAATTAGACATATCGGAGCTTCAAGCTCTAGGGTTCCTGGACTACTGATCTAAAGGGAACACCTTCCTAACTTGTAGGGCTTTAAGATCTAAGTCAAGGAAACGTAACTTGTGGGTTTACCACAATGGTAACTATGCCAAGTGGTTTTCTCCGACTCTAGAATGGTGATGTAGCTCCCTGGGAGAGTGCCTTTGAGTGACTAAACATGGACGTATGGGAAAATCAAGAAAACATATAGGTTCTCAAGGGAATGAACACATACTCATAACTTATTCATTTAACAAAGATAAATAACCTTTTATAGACATATAAATACTCGCATACATCCATTACTTACAATTCAAATCATAAGGGAAGAAAAGCACTTATCAAAACCATATAGTGTGATGAAACTACTGAAAGGGGTGCTTGTTTCCACCCAACCATAAACTTAGTCACTCCCAATGGATTTATCACTAGCCACCCCCTAGCTTAAGGCACGATACTTCAAGACTCAATATTTTACTTCTAGCTCAACAGAAGGTAGGGACGAAGATTACTCTCCTTATCCAAATAAAGAAATAGATAAGGATGAATTTTACTCTCCTTCTCCTGGTTCAATCTCTATTTTTTTTTATCAGAACTCACTGTTTCCTCTTTCATTCCTTCCTTCGACCCGATAATTTCCTCTCTCGTCTTTGCATTTTCTCTGTAGGTCTCCCTCTTCCCACCACACTTCCTTTCTTTCCTCCCTCAACAAGATTGTGTGTGGCTCGAATATCCGAGTCCGTGGTTAGGTCCTAAAGCCTTACCGATGGGAAGTCTACCCTATCCCTCATTAACTCTTGAGGGGGCCTTCCCACCTACCATCCTGACGAGAATTCATTCCTAGTCAGAGGGTTGTTCTGATCTAAGCATATTAATTCTAGCATGGTATTGGTTCAGTGGAGGTTAACACAACCATTCCTAGACCCCTCCACCACCTTGCACAAGATTTATTGGTCTCTCTCTTAGTACATCCCCTTTTTCAGTAGTCATGCAACACGTAACCATTTTATATTAAAATAATCAAAATTTACATTCATCAAGTTTCTACACAAGGTCCATCAAATCAAACATTCACACTATTAAGTTTTCCATAGTTCCTCGACCCATATAGTTATATGTACAGACCGGGGGAAGCAGGGTGATACAATTCCCTCCCCCTTAAAGGAATCATCGTCCTCGATGTTCTATCTATCAAGATGATATGTATGTACATAAGTAAACAAAATCAGATATGCCTATCTCATGTCATCTTCCATTTCCCACGTAGCCTCATCTAGGCC
Source organism: Picea sitchensis (assembly GCA_010110895.2). Taxonomy (NCBI): domain Eukaryota; kingdom Viridiplantae; phylum Streptophyta; class Pinopsida; order Pinales; family Pinaceae; genus Picea; species Picea sitchensis. The sequence goes on along the minus strand of SNQJ01S0001889.1, from coordinate 303,940 downwards.
AAAGTGTTTCCATTGCACCTTGACCTGTCCAATGATTCAATTCCCAAGTGAGGTTTCCTTCTTGTCCAATATGCATTGGGGTTCTGGTAGGAATTCTCCCTCCAGTTCCACCTGGATCACAAACCAAACAATTATATGATTAACATCATGTACATATTTCTTCAGTAATGAAACATGAAAAACATTATGTGCCTTTATTGTGGGATGAAGTGCTAGTCTATAGGTTACAGGCCCCACTCTATCTAAGAATTCAAAGGGTCCACAATACTAAGGTGCCAACTTGGCACAGGTTCCCATTGAACTCTTCCTGGGTATAACTCTAAGCTAGACATGCTCCCCAGTCTTGAACTCTCTGGGAGTTCTCTTTTTGTCGGCGTAACTTTTCTTTCTATCCTGAGAAATCTTCAGATTTTGTCTTATTCTATCAGGTCTGATTGTAATTCTGTCCACTAGATTGCTCCAGCTGATTGGAATCTTGCACTGTCTACCATAGAGGACTTCAAAAGGAATCGTTTTCAAGGATTCTTGATAACCATTGTTGTAGGCAAACTCTACCAATGGTAGGTAATCTTCCCACTTCTTAGGTGGATGCATTACATGCACCCTTAGCATTTCTTCTACTATTTGGTTCAGTCTTTCTGTCTATCCATCAGTTTGGGGGCGATAAGCTATTTTGAATAACAATTATGTCTCCAAACCAACCATTATGGATTTCCAAAAGTTCGAAGTAAACTTGGTATCTCGGTCAGATACAATTTCCTTGGGCATGCCATGTAGTCTAAATATCTCTTTCATTAAGATGTTTGCAATATCTATGGCCTTACAAGTTGATTTGACAGGAATGAAATGAGCAGAATTACTCATTTTGTCCACCACGACCATGATGGAGACATTTTTCTTGGTCGACTTTGGTAATCTTGTGATGAAATCCATGGAGAGGGTTTCCCATTTCCATTCAGGGATTGGTAGGGGCTGTAATAATCCTACTGGATGACGTTGCTCTTCCTTACCTTACCGGGCATTCTAGGCACTTAGCTAGATAGTTAGCTATGTATTTCTTCAAYCTAGGCCAATAGAATTATTTCCTAGTGGTCGTGATCATCTTTTGATATCATGGGTGACCATTATATGGTTTCTTATGTAGTTCATCCATTATGAGCCTCTTCAAGTTGTCACGGTTGGGAATATACAATCTGTTTCTGTAAGTCAGGAGCCCTCCCTCGAGCATATGGTAGCCTTCATACTTCAACCCTGTAGGCTCTTGTCTTAGGTATGAGGTCACAGTCTTTAATAATGCATCTGTCTCTTGTGCATTTATGACTATTTCCCTGACATCTGTTTCATAGGTGCTTACTGCTTTGAGATGATTTTTTAATATACTTCATCTAAGGGCATCGACCACCCTATTTTCCTTTCCTTTGATTTGTTTGATTTCAAAATCAAACTCACTAAGAAGAGCCATCAACCTATCTTTCCTTGCATTGAGCTTTGGTTGATCAAATAGGTGCCTCAATCCATAATGGCCTATCATAAGCACAAATATCCATCCTAGGAGGTAGTGCCTCCACATTTTTAAAGCATGTACTATGGAAGCCAACTCTAGGTCATGGTTCACATAATTGATCTCATGCTCATTTAATTTCTGGTACATGTAGAAAATTACATATCCCTCTTGCATAAGGAATCCTCTGAGTCCTTCCTTGTAGGAATCTATACACAGGAGGAAATCATTATCCAGTTCTGCAATCTTTAGCACGGGTGCATGGGTCACGAGGTATTTCAGTTCCTAAAATATTTCTTCACATTTTGATGTCCAAATAAATTTGATCCCCTTTTTCTGAAGTGCAGTGATTGGATAGTCAATCTTGGAAAATCCTTTTATGAACCTTCTATAGTATCTTGCTAGGCCCTTGAAGGATCTATTATATAATACATCCTTTGAGGTAGGCCACTCCATAATATATCTGATCTTATCGTGGTCCACTTCCACCCCTTCCTTAGAAATGAGATGGCCTAAGTAATGGAATTGCTTTTGAAAGAAGTCGCACTTGCTAAAATTAGTGTAGAGATGATGTTCTCTTAGTACTTGAAGTACAAGTCTAAGATGTTCTCCGTGCTCCTCCCCGTTCTTGGAGTATATTAGGATATCATGAATGAAAAACAATAAAAATATTTCCAGGAATTAGCTGAGTCATTAGTCATCAAGCACATAAAATTGGTGGGGGCATTGGTTAACCCAAATGACACCACCACAAATTCATAGTGACCATATCTCATTCTGAAGGTTGTTTTGTGGATGTATTCATCCTTAATATGGACTTTGTGGATGTCTTTAGCCAAACGATCCATACTAATCAACAAGTTATAGGATCTCAGGGGAAGTATGTTAAGGGTCGCTTGGGTGGGCATTCCACCCATGATGAGCTGACAGGATGGTATGACCTTTGCCACTTTTCTTTTGGTCCCAGTGGATAATTGCACCAGCCATGGCTTAACATGTCTAATTGGTTTCAGTTTACACTTATCAACATACTAAGGGGACACATAACTCAAATTAGAACATGGGTCAATTAAAATAGAAACTAGTTGGTTGGCGATCAGGCCTTCCAACTCCACTATTGAAGCTTGGTGGTCGGCTTGATTATTGGCCAAGGTTGCATAGATTTGTGGAATGCTCCTAGCCACATCATTGACAGTGATAGATTCTTGTATATTGTATACTCTCTTACTGTTATGTTGTCAGTGCGGGCAGTCCCTCAATTTATGATCCTCTCCACAACCCCAAAATTTTAAGGGTTCCTTATTTAGGTTATCAGTCTTTGTTGGGACTGTCTTAAAAGGTTATTTCGACTTTGAGAGGGGAAATTTTTCTGATATATAATTCTAGTAGGAAGGATTCTTGTAACATCCCAAAAAATAAATTATGTTTGAATTTGAAATTTCTTTTGAAAATTATTTCGTTTTTGGTAAATTCGAAATTGGAAAATTTTTGCCATTTATGGCAATTCCAAATTTCGAATTTGGTTAATTGTAATTAATGATTATGACTATTGGGCAGAGATATAATTTTACCCAACTAACTACTTGACTATGACACTTGTATGAAAAAAAATATTTTATAATTATTGTTGGAGGACAAATGGAACAACCATGTTGAAATCAACTCACCATGACTCCATGAGTGGGGAACATGTTGGAACTACCTCAGGGCTGATTTTTACAAGTGAAAAATCAGGAATTCGGCCATTGGAATCTCCTAAAAATCATGGATTTGGAAAGATGCGAAAATTCCCAAGGGGAAAAAGACCTAGGAATTTCTGGTTTTGGATATATAACATATGTGAGGAGGCATGACGCTGCCTAGTATGCTGGGGAAAATGATTGTTTTCTCGCTGTTATGAACACTACTTACTGAGTGTGAGGCAAGGAGAAGAATGTTGAATCTTAAAGGAATTTACTGAGGAGGAGAGGAGGAGCTCCGAGTTAGCCCTCATGGATTCATGGTCAAGCTAGGGGGTGAACAGGAAAAGTGATTTGGCTACCCTATTCTAAGATTGGGAGGAATGGGGTTGTTCCTTTTGTCTTTCAGTAAATTGGTTCAGATATGTTCTTCTACCCTTACCTAGTTATCTATCTCTTATTTTGAAATGGCAGTCAAAATACATCTATATATTTCTGGCTAAATTATTTCTAATGCATTTATTTTTAATTAAGAGTCACTTGGATGTAAATGAATGAAAGAGTAGAACTAGTATAATGTTGTGTGATTGATGGCTGAAATTTAAATTTCGAATGATTAGGAACAAACGTAGGAAAACCCCGCCAGTTTAAGGTTATACTTCCATTTTTTAGAACTGCCTCTATATCCAAAATTCGAGTAGAACTAGAACGGTGTAAACATGCTAGAATGTTCCTAATTAAAGAATAAAGTCAATCTGAATCTAATTCCAGATAATATAACTCTTATGTTGTATAAATGCAAGAATAGAAAGTTATTATACACTCGTATCTTACTGTAAAAGAATATATAGTGGATTAACATTGTCATAATATCGAGGCAAGATGCAAATGAAGATCTGTATAGCATCATATATATTTATTTAATATACATCTAATACCTATGCAGAAGTATGATACTCAAACTTGACTTTGTCAAAGAGTCATTTGAAGGAAAACTGTAAGTTAATTTCATTTCACATGGCTGTAGAGTTTTCTAGATTTCCAACCCAACAAGTGTTAAACTATAATACGACAAATAGTCTAATTACTCTTAACAGGTTCCTAAATACAAATAGGAATTAAAGGAATGAAGTAAACCTTTTTATGGAAACAAATTTCTAGAAGGGAAAAGACTGATAAACTCAATAATGAGAAAATACAAAATCCCTCTTTCATGAATAATCACATTTGGATAAGTTCAAAAAATGGAAACTGTATTGACGAGAAATAATTCATACAAATAGTTGCGAAATAGAGGATTGATAGTTTCTATCGACTTCAAATAAAAAAAAATTTAGTACAATAATTACAGAGGTAACAAACGAAACTCTGGGAAAATATATTGTTGGAATCATACATAATGATATGTCCTCTTTAGTAATAGTATAGGAATTACAAAGAACCTTAATACCATTAAACTTGGATTTCAATTTGCTAACCCTGGTATTTTAAATACCAGTATACAAGAGAAGGAATCCAACAATGAAACTCTTGAAAGTTTATAATACAAAATTCTTTCAAGCCAAAATCAAAATATGCCAAACATCATGCATTACTGCGTTCTCTCCCAACAATGGGATATCGACTAGAAATTAGATTTTAACCCTTAATCAATCGATACAAGAAATTGTCACAAAAAATTTACTTAATAATGATATAATTGGAACAAAACCATGGCCTCCATATCCTAGAACATGGAAGCTATTATTGAGAGTTATTATGCACAGAACCTGAATACCTTTTGCGTGATGGATAGGGATCAGAACTAGTACCTTGCGTGGTTGAAATATCTTCAATGAATTATCATTGTAAACATTAGTAAATTATACGGGAGTAAGACTTTCAAACTTGAATTTGAATGATAAATTGATAGCGACAATCGTTCCATAGTGGTACTTAACTTAGGACTTGAAGTCTCGGTGTCCTCCTGTTGTCGTGTTCTAGTTGAATAGATGATTCAGGCCGAGGGGAGGATGGTCCATGGAACTCCTGATGGGTACCCTTACAACAACAGGGTCCCATAATTAATATAAGCATCAACACATATTTATCAACTTCTTTATGAAACAAAATGATAATAGTGCTAATATTTAAACTACACATTGTATAAGACTTATCATGCAAACAGTTCGAAGGGCATAGGGTGTTAATGTTTAATCCATTATTATAGTTGTTTTCATTTCATTAGATAACAATAGCATAATCCAAGATCACTGAGAAATGCACAATCACAAGAGACACAACATTTATCCTGGGAAACCCTCTAGGGGAAGAAAACCTAGCAAAACTTCCTTAATATAGATAGCCAATACAATGCCAA
>SNQJ01S0001889.1:256605-276116 GCA_010110895.2 Picea sitchensis | reverse complement strand
TGCATAATAATCTCTTGTATCATCTTGGCAAGTTGTGTATTCCACAGGGGGAAAGAATCAACATCATAAGGGAAGCACATTCTTCTCTTATTGCTGGTCATTTTGGTGTAGGCAAGACAATAGCTAATTTGCAAAGATACTACTACTGGCCTAAGATGAATGAAAGTGTTTCGCGATATGTTCGAGGATGTTCGTTGTGTGCTACAAGTAAACCTAGCAATTGAAAGTTGGGTTTGTATACTGCACTTCCAGTTCCTTCTCGACCTTGGGAAAGTATTTCCATGGACTTTGTAGGTGGTTTACCTATGTCGAGACGAGGTCATGATTATCTTTATGTTGTGGTTGATTGATTTAGCAAGATGTGTATTTTGATGCCTTGTACTAAGCAGGTAACAGCAGAACAGATGACACAGTTGTTCTTTCAAAATGTTTGGGTGCATTTTGGATTGCCTAAGTCCATTATTTCTGATCGGGATTCTCGATTTGTTGGAAGTTTTTGGTTGAGTTTATGGGCACTCATGGACACCAAAATTAAAACGAGAACATATTTTCATCCACAAACAAATGGTCAGACAGAGGTCCTAAATCGTACAGTGGTGCATCTTCTTCGTGCTTATTGCAGCAAGCATCCTAAACTTTGGGATGAACATTTACACTACATTCAGCATGCGTACAATCAAGCTAAGCACTCTTCGACGCAAACATCGCCATTTGAAGCATGTTTTGGCTATTTTCCCAAGTCACCTTTAGATTTTATCTTTGGGAAAGATATTGCTGTCGATGGTCAATATGACATTGATAGGAAAGAGAAGTTCATTGAACAAATTCAGTCGATACATCAGGTGGTGCAAGAGCAGTTGAAAAAGAGTCAGGCCAAGTACAAAATGAGACATGAAAAGCATCGTGTTGATCACAATTTCCAAGTTGGAGATGAATTTTGGCTTTACATCAGCAAGGACAGGCTTAAGGGAGAAGGTAAAAAGTTGAAACTGATTCGATATGGTCCTTTCAAGATTATCGACAAGATTGGTAACAATGCTTTTCATTTAGATTTGCCTCCTTATATGCAGATGTATGCAGTTTTTAATGTTGATAATTTGAAGTTGTATGAGCCTCCTTTGATTGATGATCAAGGAGATCATGTTCAGATTCCTTCCATATATGATTTTTCTCCGGAGTATCTAACAGAACTGCAGGAAGACACCATCCTTGACAGGAGAATGCGAACTTCGAAACGAGTAAATGTGGAGTATCTTCGAGTTGGTCTTAAAGGGACGAATCCAAGAAAGGCTAAGTGGATTGAGGTTGGAAGGGTGAGGGAACTTTACCCTCATCTTCAGAAAGACTTAAAATAGTCTTTTGGAGGTCCAAAAGCTTCCCAATGGCGAGGTGTGATCAGGGGATCAAATTTTGCTCAAAAATTCAAAGTGCTCGGAATCGCTTCAAACTGGACGAGAGCATAGGCCTCGTCATTGTGAACCAGACGCAACTCATTTCTTCTCAAAAAAACATCAGGAGCGAGAGATATTGCAATCTGTTCATCAAGTCAAACATACAAAAAAAAATTATGTTGACTGTACAGTCTGTACAGTCTGTACAGGCTGACGTGGCAGAGCTGTACGACCGTACGTGTGGTGACATGGCAGTTATTATTGGATGACAGATGGTCGAATGGGGAGTCGACATGTGGCACTATTCGGGCGAGTGATTGGGTGCCACGTGGCCCAATCATGGGCTGCCACGTGGCACCCCAGGATTGGTTGGTTGTTATATGTAAAATGTAATGGAGTCCGTGGGGTTCGACCCTCGGACCTCCCCTCCACCTTACGCCTTTGCAAAGACCATCTGACCAATGGACCATGGGTTGTTACTTAACATGTATATGCGTTGGTTTATATTTAAAATCAAAGTTTGTAACCGTTGGCGGGGGGTCGGGCCGGGGCTTAGCCCCGGCCCGTGGTCATTTGTTTTTGCATATGTCCATACCATATATGTTATACACCAAACGATTGGTGCGGGGTTTAAACCATAGCCCGTGACCTTTGTATATACCATGTGACCTTTGTATATGCACGTGGGATTTGTGTAAAGTGGTTTTCACGGTTTGAAAACCGACCCACCATGTGTCATTACTTTTTTGGTATTAAAACAGAGCCCTTTTTATTATAGTGCGAGGTTCTATGACCCATATGCCCAGGTGCCTAGGCGGTTAGGGGCTGGCGCGCCCTTAATCGTCCTACAGTTTTCACTGTTGGTGTGGTTGCGCCCGGTGCTGGGTTTTCACGCTATTTATTGTGTGTGTGCCAGGTTCAATTTACAAGGGTGCAATTTGTAGATGCAGAGATAACAAGCTTGAAGGGGGAGACTTCCAGGAGGCCTAACTTCTTCGTTTTTCGACCGATTGAGGTGCCGAAAGAGCCCAGACGGGGATTTTGGGACGCTTTGAAGCCATTGGAGCAGTCGGTTTGTCAGTTTAAGCATTGTAAGACATGTTTTTGAGCACTTTTGAGCAATTAATAATAATGATCCATTGGAAGCTGGACCAGGAGATGTAGCCCATGAGAGGGGTGAACTCCTTTATCAATTGCTATGTTTATGTGCTTATGTTCATTGATTATGTTGCTGTCTATGTGTATTTTTCATGAGTAATCCCTTAATCTATGTGTTGCAAACTAATCCATTTGATTTAAACACATAACATTTACATTGCAAATAATTTCAAGTATTTCAAGTCTTCTTCATTTTTAGATCAGGTGTTCATCAGGTACATCAACGATCAAATAATTTATCTTTATAGTGTGGCATCAATCAAATCTGAAGAAGTATCGACCAACAACTTCAACTTCGATTCCATGGGTGTATTCATGGGTTTACATTCCAACATGTCGAATCTCTTTAATATTTCAACCGTGTACTTCTCTCGGTTAAAGAAGATCCTCTCATGACTCTACCATACCTCAAGACCTAAGAAGTAATGCATTAGGCCAAGGTCTTTCATTTTAAATTCCGAGGCAAGTCTCCTTTTACATTCAACGATGAGATTTTCTTTTCCAATTAAGAATAAGTCATCCACATATAGTAGTAAGATTACTAGCTCATTATTCATAATTTTGAAGTAGAGATTTGAGTCTGCTTTACTCTTGGTAAAGCCTAAGGTCATCAAGAAACTGTCTATACGTCCATACCAAGCTCTACAAGCTTGCTTCAATCCATATAAGGCTTTCTTCAGTTTGCAGACATGAGACTTCATGTCTTCAACCTCAAATCCTTGAGGTTTCTCTATATACACTTCCTCTTCGATGACACCATTTAGGAAAGCTATCTTCAAGTCCATCTGGTGCAACTTCCACTTCATCTTAGCTACAAAAGCTATGATGGTCCTGATTGAAGTGTATCTGGACACAAGAGTGAATGTCTCTTCATAGTCAATTCCTTCCTTCTGGGAAAATCCACGATCGACAAATCTTGCTTTATACTTCTCAAAACTTCCAAACAACATGTTTTATTTTGAAGATCCATCTGGAGGATACCACATCTTTATTCTTTGGTCTGGGAACTATTTCCCGTACTTCGTTCTTCATTATGGATTGTTATTTCTCTGTCATGACATCTTCCCATTCTTTTCTCTGAATGGATTCTTCAAAACAGGTAGGCTCCTCTTCTAGGAGATCACACATCAAAGCCATATAACTGGAGAATGTCTTTGGTATTTTCACCTATCTTGTAGTTCCTTCGGGAACACCATACTTCTCTCCATCTTGAATAATATCTCTAGCCCAAGCTGGATTTATTTTATGGAGGATCGTCATCTGAGGAGGTTCTTTCACTTCTACTATATCATGGTCTTCTAGAAGTTCCTCATCAGGGGAAGTTACAACTTCCCTCACTGGTTCTACAGCTCTGGGAACCTCCCTCACTTCAGTATTGGGGATTACAGGTTCCTCTTCATATACCTCTTCAAGCTGGCATATTTTAGATTTCATGAGCATTGCATCTTCATCAAAGTTCACATCCCTATTGATCTCAATGTGATGTTGACCTGGTATATAGATTCTGAAGGCCTTGGAGACCTCACAATATATTCACAAATGTTCCCTTCTTTCCTGAAGGGTCCATCTTGTTTCTCTTTTCTTTAGGTATATGAATAAACACTCGAAAGCCAAGTATTTTGAGATGGCTTACCTCTGGCATATTTTCGACGAACATCTCTTCCGGTGTCTTGAGCCCAAGTGCACTATGGGATAATCAGTTTTGCACATAAACAACTTCCATTGCTGCTTCTACCCATATTCACATAGGAAGATATTGATCATGAATCATAGTCTTCACAGCGTCCAGTATGGTTATGTTCTTCCATTCAACTACACTATCTTTTTGGGGATTATAGGGAGTAGTGAGTTCCCTCTTGATCCCAACATCTTTGTAAAAGTTCACAAACTCCTTTGAGTTTTATTCTCCTCCATTATCTGACCTGAGTATCTTAATATTCTTTTTAGAAAGGTTCTCTATCAAGGCTTTGAATTCCATGAACTTATTGAACACTTCATCTTTAGTATTTAAGAAATATATCCAGGTCTTTATGAGAATAATCATCAATGAATGATACATAGTATACATACCCACTAATGGAGGATGATGGCATTGGGCCACATACATATGAATGAATGAGTTCTAGGACTCCTTCTTCCTTGTTGTCCCTCATTGGAAACAGGTTCTTCATGTTCTTCCCTTGTGCACATCCATTGCATATGCCTTCATGGTCACCTTTGAGTTCTGGTAAACCTGTGACCGCTTTGCATATGTATGGTAGTGCCTTGTAGTTGATGTGCGCTAATATTCTATGCCAAGATTCTTCAATGGCATGGGTCATGGAAGCTTATGAGTGACCCTTTAGCTTATGCGATCGACCTTCTTCTTTTCCAATGATGATTGCTTCATTTATGGTCTCTCCTTTAGCACGTTGCCTTCTGCAACCTTCACTATAGATTCCTCATGTTACCTAGAGCAAGGTCAACAAAACAACAAGCAAGAATAATATCCTTTTGATAATATAAAGCAATAGCACGAACAATCATCACAGTAGCTCCTTTAGAGTTATCACTTATAATTTATCTGAAGCAAAGATTAAAGGTAAGGAATACAATGCGAAGTGATGTCAACACTTTCATAATGTTGTGATCAAGCATTCTTCCATGGCAACCTAGAAATAACACATGAGGTTTCTCCTAGAAGAGGTGTTAGTTGTATCATGCAAAGTATTTACCTCTATATGGTAACATGCTATCAAGTATAATACTTTACGATAACTTCTATCTCAGCCATAGTCATCAACTTGTCATGTGTACCTTTGAATCTTATTAATCTTGATCAATCAAACCTGGAGCCTTGTCTTGAAGAATGAGTGATTTCTTTTCTTCCAGGTCTCATTCACTCAAGTGACGAGTGCTTTCTTCAACCTGTCTTTTGTACTGAGACGATACGCTATCTTGACAGAAGGTTAGGTTAGAGGATAAGCTCTTATGATCAACTTTTAATCCTTCTAATAATTTGATCATAGCTTCAACATGCAACACTAATCAAGATAATGTCATAACAAATAGATGCATATCAGAATAATCACACCTGGGTTGCATCATTCCTCTGAATGTGTTGGATCTTGAGATCCTTCTGGATCTATGGCAAGAGATTCATTTTACTGCAAATAATATTTAGGGTTTAACCATTAAACATATGTGAGTACATACCTCTGATGGCAATTGCAGGTAGTGGCTGCATCTGGTAGCAGCGGTAATCATTACCAACTCTTAAGAAAACTTCAAGGGTGATTGCAACTGGTTCTACGGCTGCAACTTCAACTGGTACTGCAACTACAACTAGTTCTGAGACTGCAACTGCAACTGCAACTGCAACTTAGGGTTTTATGAGGAAACCCTAATTTTTCAAACTTTGAATTTTGAAATTTTGATCCACAAGATAGATGCACTGGGCTGAGGCGAGTTAGCTGGTGCAGTCAGATTTCTAAAAATCCAACTTTTACCCCCTCAAACTTGATCTATGGATTTTTGGACTGGTGCTTCTGGTTTTTTGGCACTTCTGGTACTCTGGTACTTCTGGTACTCTAGTTTTCTGGTTTTCTAGTACTTTGTGAAACTAGGGTTTCACTTTCTGGGAGATCTAGCCACTAAAAAGGTGCACCGATGATGCCAAATTGATCCTTAGGGGAGATCACAACTTTCTAGATAGTTTTAGGGCTGAAAAGATTCACTTTTGAAAAACCGTAATTTGCATGTACGAAAATAGTGACGTTTTTCTCTTGCGAAAGGTGCTTCCTTCAGCTTGTCTCTGATACCATGTTAATGTTTAAGCCATTATTATATTTTTTTTCATTTCATTAGATAAAAATAGCATAATCCAAGATCACTGAGAAATACACAATCACAAGAGACACAACATTTATCCTGGGAAACCCTCTAGGGGAAGAAAACCCAACAAAACTTCCTTAATATAGATAGCCAATACAATGCCAAAAGATATCTTATGCTAATACAGAAAGTCCTCTCCTAGATATGCGCCACTCTCTCTTTCCTTTGTTGGTAACAGATCATAACTTGTCCTTCGAACTGAGAAAGTGAGTTGTGTCTAAGTGAGTCACTAGCCTCCTTTATTTATACAAGTTTGGCACGTGTGAAGTGTCTCTTCACTGGTAGGGCTGACTTCTCAAACTGGGTGGGTAAATCCACCTTCATTATATTTCTGGGTCTCTTTAATAACTACGGGGGTCGACTTCTTATTCTGCCTATTACAATTGTCTTTTGACGAATCCGCAAAAGGGGATTTGGTCCTATTACAATAACCGACATCATCAATCCACAATGGGGATTGATCCTATGAATAATATATCAATAATAATAAGAATACTCTTTGCAGTTACATTATTTAAACATAGGGAAACGCTACACACAAAACTGACTATATTTATTGCATAGGGTACTCTAACTCAACGATAAAATAGAGGAAACCTTCTTCCTAATATTTTAATAGACTTCAATTAGTGTATACCACCCGCAGATAATGACAGTGACTTTAGGAGATAGACTTAACTTCAACAAGAACTATCAACTCAAATTTTACATGTTGTACGACAGTTTCTATGAACTGTTCGAGAGAACAATAGACATACTTTTTTACTCTAGACAAGAATGATTTAGTATTTAAAGAAACATTGTATTCATAAAGACCAGCTAAGAGTCTGAGTAAAACTACCAAAGGGTGAACTAACCCTTTGCGAAGAGAAAAAAAATGAGAAGCAATATAAGATGTTACACACAGTGTGTACAGTCAAATCTAGAAAAAACCTCACAAGAATTCAATACCAGACCTCGATGCACAACAAAAAGGTTAGATCATGAAAGGATAATGATACTAGGACAAAATGAAACCATAAGTTTCAAGTTACACAGAAAGGGAACTATGCAGGAAAATTCTCTGAATTTGGGATGAGGAGATGGAGTGTAGCGACCTTCGGAAGGACCGAGATGGAAATAAATGAATAACCCAAATTTTTCAGAACAGGAATAATCCCGAAAGATTTCAAGTGTTATCAATGAGGATATGATGTAAATAAAATCTATAATAAGAGTTACAAAATGAAAATGGCTTTCACCGTAATGAACCTCTGAGACTCCTCTCTTCTACTTAAAAACATGATAGCCTCTTAAAAACTTACCAGGAAGACAGATAATGTCAACTGTTCCACCGAGCGACGACCTCCAAGACGATAGTCCTCCCATGCCAAGGAAACAACACACAGAGCCATTTTCAGAGTTCACAATGACAAAGAAAAACTCGCCTAACCCTAAGAGGAGATTTCCCTATGAAGAGTAAATGTTGAAGGTACGAGGTTGGTCGAGCCATGTGCTAGGGAAGAGTTGGCACGATGGGATTATAGGAAGGGTCAGGTGGAAGGGCCATCATAATTTGTGCATACATGACCTCCATTAATCACAGGAGAAGAACCTTAACTTCTCTTTGACAAGTACAACTCCTACCATTATCAACAGAAAATGAAAAATTAATGACAGTCACTTCGTGACACGACTAGTTGGGACTAGTTAGGTACTAACTATTTTGTCTTAGTTAGATTACCATTCAATTGAATGTTTCGGTGAGACAAATATTAGTTAATGATTATTTGAACATGGATGTTCTGTGGGAGTTTCCTTAACTAAACTTTTACAAGTGTAATGACTAGAAGAATTTTAACCACAAATGAATTCATAAGGAAAATCAATTTAAACGACTCATACCTTTTCAAATGATGTTACTAACTTATGATATGCCATGTGTATTCTACCAAGGGTATAACTCCCAACATCATATGCATTTGTGGTATGTGTTTTCATTTTAAGATCAAATCGTACAGCCTTGTGCGCAAGAATAAAGAATCATGTGTTAAAGGAGAATTTAGGACTACAAGTCCTAAATATAAACAACTATATAGATAGATATATATTAAATATATGTTGAAGAAAGGCGCTAGAAATTTTAGAGAACTACTCATATAAAGTTTTAAGTTTGTTTGGTATAGGGTTGTCATCGTGTGGCAGACAGAATATAGATCTATGATCAGAATGAACACTACCTCCCCTTCGCTATGAATCTATTAAACTAAATTGGAGATTAATGTCCCATATAAAAAAAAAAAAATTATGTCAAATTTGAGGTACATTACATATGGTATCAGAGCAAAGGTTACATCACTTGGACCTGGAATAGGGAAAAATTAATTACTTATCACATATTTCTTTTTATGTAAAACTAATAAACCTTTACTATTGCAAACAAAAAACCCTTTTCTATTTTCTGTTAATCATGGCAGCCCAGGATGACACGGAAATCAGACTCGATAAGAATCCTAAACAATGACCTCCTGAAGATCCAAGAAAGAATAGTGACGAAATCTCACCTACTAAAGTCTTGGAAACGATAAGGAATCTCATTGTTGAGCTACAGGTTTTCAAAGCAAACAATGAGAAACTGAAGAAGGCACAACAAGAACAAAAGGAAATAAATGAAGTCTTGTTGTGAAGTATAGTGAAAAAGAAAACCCCAAAGGACGATAACCAGGAAGAAGAGGTTAGTAAAAGGGCCTCCAAGAATTATATTCCTGAAGAAGAAAGAGGGGATAGCTCATCTGAAGGAACACCTACAGTTGGAGATAAAACAAAAACAGACAGAAAAAGAAAACATGTAGATCACCTTGAGGGAGAATTTAAGAAAATCAAAGCAACTACCTTTGATGGGGAATCCCAAATAGGGGAGGAAGCAGAAGCATGGTTACTAGACATCAAGAACTATTTCTGGATATACAACTATTCCAACAATATGAAATTTAGAATGACCATCTATAATCTGAAAGGAAAATCTAGCATTTGGTGGCAAGACCTAAAATTGACCAAGGGTCTAAAGGAGAAACAGATGGAATGGTCTGACTTTAAGAAATAATTTAAGAGACAATACCTATCTGAAATTTAATATGAAAGAAAAATGAAAGAATTTTATGAGCTACGACTTGGTCAAATGGCTATGGAAGATCTGATAAACAAATTCCTATAATTACTAAGGTTCGTACCTTATATCAGGGAGGATAAAGTGAAAATCCAGAAGCTCCTAAGTTGTCTACCACAGTCCTATAAGGACATAATCGAATTTGATAATCTCAAGTACTTGATTGAAGTATTTAGGAAAGCTCGAATGTGTTACGACCAATACAAACAACGGACAAAATTTCCCAAAGCTTTGAAGGATAAGAAACAAGACCGGATGAACCATTGGAAAAAGGGATACCAACCAACTCCTTATCAGAACGTAACAAAAAGATTTCCAAGGAAACATTTTCACTCCAACAATCCAAATACTCAAGGTAGCGGTAAACCGGTAAATCTGGGAACCAATAAGTTTGGGAACAACCCCCGCAAACCATTAAAGTAATGAGAATGTGGAGAACCTCTTCTAAGGAGGAACTCTCCACATTTAAATTCAGCAACCAGAACTCTTGTTCCCAATTTCTAGGAAGCCTTGACGGTGGGAGATGTGGGAAAAATATTGCATCAGATAAATGCAGTCGTGGATGGCCGTCAAGTTGACCACCAATCCTCTGTTGTGGAAATTGAAGGTAAAATCAATAACACTTGAATTTATGTTTTAATTGATCCTAGAGCTATGTTAATTTATATCACTCCTGTTATAGTAGAGTAAAAAAAACTTAAGAATATGAGACACGCAAAATCATGGCTGGTACAACTAGCAATAGGAACTAAAAGGAAAGTGGTGGACTTTATTTTGATTATGAGTTCAGTCTAGGTGGTCAAAACACAAGGACAAATCTGAACATTCTACCACTAGGATATTATGATGTAATTATCGGAATGGATTGGTTAGAAAGGCATAAAGCAATACTAGATTATTACGAAAAGGCACTTAAGTATAAAGACAAAAATGACACCATTAGGATAGTTCAAGGTATAGAAAAACTAGTATCAGTGAGACAAGTTTCAGCAATGCAATTCAAGAAATGCATGAGAAAGGGTTGTCAAGTTTACACCATCCAAGTAACAACTTGTTAGAAAAAGAAAATAAACCCAACTTGGAGGAATTTGTTGTTCTACATGATTTCAGAGACGTGTTTGTTGATGAAATACCTGAATTACCCCTTAGAATGGAGATAGAATTTTCTATCGACCTGCTACCTGGTTCAACCCCTATATCTAAATAACCTTACCAAATGTGTTGGCCAAAATTAACAGAACTAAAAATTCAACTACATGAATTATTGGATAAAGAGTATATCAGACCAAGTGTTTCACCATGGGGAGCACTAGTCCTCTTTGTGAAAAAGAAAGATGACACTCTAAGACTATGTATTGATTATAGAAAATTAAACAAAATGACTATTAAGAACAAGTACCCCTTACCTAGAATAAATAATCTGTTCGATCAAGTATGTGGGGCAATGATATTTTCAAAGTTGGATTTACGATCTGGTTATCACCAAGTTAGGATAAAAGATGAGGACATAAGAAAAATAACATTTCGAACAAGATATGGACATTGTGAATTTGTAGTTATACCTTTCGGACTTATTAACGTGCAAACCACGTTCATGTGTTTAATGAATATTGTTTTTAGTGAGTACTTGGACAAATTCATACTGGTATTTATTGATGATATTCTGGTATATTCTAAAACAAAATATGAACACGAAGAACACTTAAGAATAGTTCTACAAACTTTAAGGAAGCACAAACTACATGCTAAATTTGATAAGTGTGATTTTTATTAGAATAAAATACAGTACCTAGGACATGTAATATCTACTGAAGGTATTGCATTCGATCCTGAGAAAATAAGGGCCATTATGGAATGATCGGTACCGAAGGATATAGCAGACATCCGGTCATTCATGGGAATCACTGGATATTACCACATATTTATAGAGGAGTTTTCCAAAATTGCTTACCCTATAACATTGTTACAAAAGAAGGGGACCAAGTTCAAATGGTCACAGAAGTGTCAAGACCGTTTTAATAAGTTAAAGGAATTGTTAACAACCACACCCATTTTAAAGGTAGCATATCTGGAAAAAGACTTCACCATCTGTGTAGATGCGAGTAAAGAAGGACTAGGTGGTGTACTAACCCAAGAAGGGCATGTTGTTTGTTATGAGTCCCAAAAACTAAAGGAACATGAGAAAAAACACATCACTCATGATTTAAAATATGCAGTTGTAATACATGCCTTAAAAATGTGGTGACACTACATAATGAGTAGGAAGTTTTTGTTATTGACTAACAACATAGGTGTGAAATTTTTGTTTAGTCAACGAGACCTTAATGCAAGGCAAGCCAGGTGTTAAGCCAGGTGTTACACATTATTTTTGTCATCCTTATGAAAGTTAATGATGTAAACCTATCTGTTTCATTCATAGGGGTCAATGGCCTGAGTTCCTGAAGAAGGAAGGGAGAAGAAATTTTCCTGAGAAAAGAAGTTGCATGTTCCTTTCTAAAAACCCTATAAAAAAGGAAGTTTGCAGGATGCATTATAGCTAGGGTGCGAGAATGAATGATTCTCGCAAGTTGCATCATAGCTAGGTCATGAGGAGTTCACAGTCTACTCTATAGGTTGGGTGTGAGAATGCTTACACGTGGGAAAAACGAGCGTTTTCTTGAATCTTCTAGAAGGAGAAACTTCCATGGTGAGGTGGAATCCGAATGGTTTGGATCTTACTCGCTTTCATGATTTAGTGGGATCATCCTAACCTCCTCACCTTATCCTCTTCATCTTATAAAAGGACAAGAGCTCTCATGGAGAAGGGCTAAGTTGGATTTGGCTTGGAATTACTAGCTTGGTTGGAGTGTCTTTGATTTTTTCCTTTGTCAAGATAGATTGTGAATATTATCATATCTGTTCTCTCAAAATTCTTGGATTGGAAGTGTGTGGGGAACGAAGGACAGTTGGAAGGTGCCTTATGACATCAAGGCCATGGTTGTAATCTCTCTTTCACATTTAATATGATTCTTTCCTATAAATCTTGTTGTGCTTTATTGTATGATTCCTTGATCACATACATAGGTTTATATTGAGTTTATGCTATTACTATCACTTTGGTTAGTTGTGTTCTTTTGCAGGTTCATAATTGTATGAGCGTTGGAACAAAGCTAGGATGGAGATGGTGAGAGGAAGCAACATTTAAATGGTATGTCACCCATCCCTCTTTAGTTAGTAAATTCAATATTTAAAAATTAAGGAAAGCGTCATGTTCTGGTGTGTTTTGTTCTAGATCTAGGTGGATCTAGGGAGATCAGTTAGTGTCCACACCTACCAATTTATCCAATAACAAAATTGGCGACCATACTGGGGAACTGATTGTTTCCTAGTTAGTCTAGTTTCCCTTCCTTTGATTGTTTGTTTTATGGTTTCTGAGTCTGTGGGACATCCATCCAAATTCTATGGATCTAAAAGGTCACTTAGATTCCCTATCCTTTTTCAAAATTTTCTTTGATTACAAACATTCTCGCACTATACCTCTCTACATCCTGTGAAAAACATTGATTTTTGCACCCTACTATTAGATCCAATGCGAACTTCTCGCACCCTACCAGTGTCTAGCCTGCGAGAATACCTAATTCTCGCACTGTACTCTACTGCTAGGCTACGAACTTGTTTGTAAACTTTTTTGGATTGGGTCTTGTCATCTTTTGATAACCCAGTGTTACTTTGATCAAATGGATTGAGATTTTGGACCCTATATTGATCTGTTTACAATCTACTTGACATTCTTTGAGTTTCTTTTAGCCATATTTTCTTTGTTTGGTTTTGAAGGATAAGTCTCTTTCTTTGAGTTTCTTTCAATTACAAAGAGTGTGTTTTCTTTAGAATTGTTTAGGGAAAGATCAGATTTCTTTTGAATAGTTTGCTTTAAAAGAAAACTTTTGGTTTGGGTTTCTTTGTTTTAAAAAGTTCATTATTGCTTTTAGAGAAATTTTTGAAACAAAAATATTTAATTTCTTTCTTTATATTAGATTGGGGGCATCCTTGCATTTGAAGTAGTGAAATTGCATGATTCTTGTCATTTTTTGGGGGGGCCATGAATTGTGCATTGGTGTACAGTCTTTTTTCTCATTTCTTGAGAATATTGATATCGATGAGTTTTAAGATTTTGGGACATTGTGCATCTGGGAATGATAAATGTTTTCTCCTTCTCGTAGCATAGCTTTCATCGAAATGAAAAGATTGCATCTTCATCTCTTTTCATAACTTTCGAGTCGGTCGAAACACCATATTGTCCATGCCATTTTCCTTTTGAGTAATAACAACGATAAAATAAAAGTGCTTATAAAAATTGATTAGACTTTTTTATCTTTTTCTGGTAGAAAACCTACATTAGATTAGTCGTAGAGCTTTGGAATAGGTGTGAAATATGACTTTCCAAAGCTACAAACAAACATAGTATCTTGTGATAGGGAGAGTTAAATCCACTTACTACATTTTGTCCTGGGAAGCCCTTCTCACACAAGGGTTAATCATGAGGTCGCATTGAGACTGGCAGAGTTACTCACCCTTATTTATTGGTCTTGGTGTAGATATTATATGTATTATGGGGGTCGCTTGAGAGGTATACCCACAATCATGAGTGGAAGCCTTTCAATTTGATTTCGGGCTAGATACCCTACCCTTTCACGTGGATTGGACTGTCAATTATTTCCCCAGGCATCATTGTAGTGATTGGTAACCTTAGTGGCCTATGTCTTTAGGGTCTTTACACAATATGAATGTGGAGGGGCAAGTCTTCATGGTACCTGGAATTGACGTTGGCCAAACTCACTCGGGCTCCTTGGAGGGTATACCCATGATTATGTGTGGGAGCTTGCACCAGGGTGTAAGTCCGTTAAGTAAGTTGTCAACATAACTTTTCCACCCACTCTATCTCATCCCCTTCTTACTTTGTTCCCAAGACGTTGGATTTCATCACCAACTAGTGTGTTCATTGTGAGAAGGTTTTGTTTGCTTGCTTGCTTACTAGATTTTTAGTGTTTGCTGTTTTTATTCCCTAGAGGACTCTAGATTGGATATTTATTTAATGGTGTCAGTTCCCAGAATGACCAATGAAGGAACCCCTACTCTCAGGGAACCTTTTGTTTTTCCTTCTTATGGAAACATTGGTCATCCTCACATCGCTACTGTGAGCCTTCCAGGTCTCACTATTGGATTACCGATATGGTTGTTTTCCACTCAGGTAATCCCGAATGCAGTTAGTGATTTAGTCACAAGCACTTCCGCCCAAGAGAATCAACCTCATGTTGATCCTTCACCTTCTTCACCAGTAAGTTCTTCTTTTCCTTCTTCGCTTGCAATGTTGCCTTTCATTTCATCTTCTTCGTTGAGTGAAAGTTCTGAAGCTAGTAACCCGGTGACTAAGAAGAAGAAGAAAAGAAAGAAGAAGAAGAAAAGAAAGAAGAAGAAGAAGAAAATTAAGCAAGGATCCAAACTTCCAACCACTGTCAAACATATTGGAAAACAATCAGTTACTGTTAATCGTGCTGGGAGTGTTGATGATGTCAATATCACCCAAACAACTCTTAAGCCCAAGTACCCTTGTAGGATTTGTAAGGGTAGCCATCTTCTTAAGGATTGCCCTGGTCTATCCAAGGTTATAGAAGCTTGGTCTACACACCCTTGCCAACCCGTGTCATCAACCTCTAAACAACATGTTGATGACCTCCCATCAACTAGTCAAGATACCGTTGAGAAGAAGAAAAGTAGAGTCAAGTTCCTGTGTATGTTATGAAAAGGGAGTCATCTAACTCACCTTTGCCCTCATATGGAAGAAGCCTCAAAATTCCTGGAAGACATACCTTTTTTACAGCCTCAACTTCCAACCGCTTATCGCAAGCTTACTCTTGACCCTCCTATAGTTGATGGAATGATCAATCTGGTTCCCCTGTCAGTCAGTCCGGTTGATCATGTCGTCAATCTGGTCACGTCCTTATTTGAACCAGTTGACAAAGTGGTTAATCTGATAACATCCTCGGTCAATCACACTCTCCCCTTAGAGAGTGAAAATAAAGTGGTCGATTTGATCCCATCCTTAGTTGATCCCATTCTCCCGTTAGAAAGTGTCACCCAAGTGGTTGATCTGTTTCCATCTGCCGACCCCATTCTCTCCTTGGGGAATGAAACTCAAGTGGTTGATCTCATCTCTCCATCGATCGATCCTACTCTCCCGCTAGAGAGTAAACCTGATACTGCCCACTTTTTTCTCGTTGATACAAAATCTCCCATGCCGAGGGGTATTCCTCCTTCTCTCATAGGACCCCCTCCAAGTAATGAGTCCATCTGTTTTGATTGGGGTGTGCTAACTGGACCTCATCTTACCTCTTACATTCCTTTCTAGATTATAGTATAGGTTTGTGGTCGGGACATTCCTCAAACATTGATAGATGAAGGTTCATCTGTTAGTATTTTGTCCTCTATTGCTTGGCAAGCTTTGGGTTATGCTCCACTTGCGTCGGTTACACATAATATGTTATCTTTTAATAGAAGAAACATTCAACCTTTAGGGACCCTTCCCTAGTTTCCTGTAACTTTGGGAGGGAAAATTGTCTTAATGATGTCATGGTAGTCCAAGATCCCTTGGATTTCGCTTTACGCCTTGGGTGGGATTATGTCCATGCCATGAAATCTATTGTGTCCACTCTTTTTCGTGTGATATCTTTCCCTCACGATGAAAGAATTGTGACTATTGATCAACTTTCATTCATCGATCCTGACTAGATTGCCTCCCTAAATGGTTCTTATATGCAGACAATATTGCCCCCACCACCTGTTAATTATGTGGCGTTGTCGCCCATGGATTCAACTTCTGATGACTTATATCTAGTAGTTGACATAGTTATCTTTTCGATAGGGTTGTTAGAGCCTGATCTCTTTACTCCTGTCGCAACCCTCGACATGTATTCCTTCCAGAGTGTGTTTCCTTCGTCAAATGAAGATCTCTTGGAAGCCATGACCGAGTTTTGTCCCTTGACATGGTGTCCTTCCAGAGCACTGTCCTCTTGGAAGCCATGATCAATAAGAGTTTGAGCATGGTTTTCTGATTTCAAGCTCATTAAAAAATGAAACCAGCCTTGAGCATAGTTTTCTGATTTCAAGCTCATTAAAAAATGAAACCAGTTGTGAGGATAATTTTGCGTCTCTGTGGCAACCTCATTAAAAATGAAACAAAGGTTACGAGGATAGTTTTTTTGTCTCTGAGGCAACCTTGTTAAAAAATGAAAGAAAGGTCTTTGAGCATGGTTTTTTGATTTCAAGCTCATTAAAAAATGAAACCACTTACGAGGATATTTTTTTCATCTATGTGGCAACCTCGTTAAAAAATGAAATAGAGGTTACGAGCATAGTTCTTGTTTCTATGTCAAGCTCGTTAAAAAATGAAATAGCTTTCCCCCTCTGTGTTTGAGTCAAGTCCTTCGTCTAGTATTTGAAGCTTCATTTCCTCCGCCTTTTCCATTGGATGAAACGAAGATTGGGGGGAAATACTTTTATCCTTTGGACTTCATGTTGAAGTAGAGCCGCTAGTTTCTTAAGCTGGGGGCTAAGTACCAACCATCCATTTGTTATGCATTGGGAAGTCCAAGCATAGTTTTCTATGGTTCAACCTTGTGTAAAAATGAAACCACTTACCTCAAGCATAGTTTCCTCTGGTTCAAGCTTGTGTAAAAATGAAACTAGGTCCAAGCATAGTTTCTTCTGGTTCAAGATTTTGTAAAAATGAAACCAAGTCCAAGCATAGTTTTGTTTTGTTTTAAATCTTGCGTAAAAATGAAAACAATCCCGAGATTAGTCTTTGTTCTTTCTCATGCTCGTAAATACATGAGAATAAGTTACCGAGCTTAGTATTTTTTCTTTCTCGTTCTCATAAATACGTGAGAATGCAACCGAGTACACTTTTATCACTTTTTCGGAATCGTAAAGGTTATACGAAAAAGGAACCCACTAGAGTTCCCTTTAAGCTCTTTTCAAACTCTCTAAACATGAAAAAATTGCCGAGCAACCTTGTTCTTTTCACGCTCATTAAAGTATTTGAAGAAAACATCTGTTGAGCGATAGTTTATCTATTTTTCAGTCTCATCAGACTACTTTACGAAAAAGGAACTGAGAGAGTTCTCTTTAAGTGGTTTTTAGACTCTATAAACATGAAAAACCCCCGAGTTTTCTATCTTTGGACTCATTAAACAAACATCGAAAGAACCATATGGGAATGAACCACTCCTTACTAGGGTTCATTAAACATACTCTGAGGGACTCATCCGAATGATGAGATTACATTTCAAGCATATTTTATCCTCCTCAAGTTTGTGTAAACATAAAGAGGTACTCGCCATAAATGGTGGGGGAAAAAAATTGGGAAAGAAATATGTCTAAACCTGTCTTCCATGGAAGAGTCGCTTTTGAACATGAAACCCTTTCACTCGCCTTGTGTCTAGGTTGAAAAATCCACTTGTCTCGTGATCATACTCCTATAAGATTACAAATTGGTCTGTGATCCTTGTTGTTGAGTCAGTATTTCCAAGATAATTGTCGTGTTGTCAATATGTTCAAAGAGAAATTCAACCCGGAAAGCCTTCTATTGCATCGGCCATTTCTGCAGTCTTTAAGCCTTCTGTTGCGTCGGCCATCCTTGGGTCAGTTCTGAATCACTTGTTACTCTGATATACATCTTGTTACTTGTTTCATGTCATTGATGTGGGATACATTAAGTCCCTCTCGTGACGAGTCTTTTCCTTTCGACTTCAACTCATTATCCAGGAATTAGACTTAGAAACTAATTGGTACCTTGGAACTTTCATGCCTTAATGGCATGTTTCCTCGCTTTCGATGTGGGTTTTCATTATTGACCCCTGATTGGGAGATTCTGCCGAGTGTTCGACTTCAACTCATTAATTCACATTCGTTGGATTGTACTAGTGTACCTTGGGAGTCATTGACATTAATGATGATTTCCCCCGCACTTGTTAACGGTATACACTAATGACCGCTAATCAAGTGGTTTCTACCATGTTCAAATTCAACACATGTATTTGCATGGTTAGATTCATACTATAGAGTGGTGGAGATGAAGACCCTGAATCCTTTCTGACAGATTCAGGTTATGTCAAAGTATATTTAGATTGTACTGTTGAATAGATCCACATTGTATGTCTCATGGCTATGTTCAAATTTGAATATTTAACACATAGATCCACAGTGTATTTTTGGTGGCTATGTTCAGATTTGAGTCATAGTGGCATGGATCCATAGTGTATGTTTGGTGGCCATGACCTGTATTACTTGACATGAATCTATGCATGTAGGCATTTATGCTTTGAGTCATTTGTATTTTGAGTATGAGAATGACTACCTCAGTGATGATATATTATTGTACTATATTTCCTTGTTTGTTGGGAGGTTTCTGACCTACTGTTCCTTGTTCCTTACACACACTCGACAAACTATTTCAGCTATCACTCTGTTCTAACTTCATACTTTGGGGGGCTCTCTATTACACATTATTTTTTTCATCCCTATGATCGTTAATGATGTAGACCTATCTGTTTCCTTCAGAGGGTTCAGTGGCCTGAGTTCCTGAAGAAGGAAGGGAGAAGAACTTTTCCTGATAAAAGAAGTTGCATGTTACTTTGTAAAAACCCTATAAAAAAGGAAGTTCACAGGATGCATTATAGATAGCATGAGAGAATGCTTGATTGTTGCAGGCTGCATCATAGCTAGGTCATGAGGAGTTCGCAGTATACTCTATAGGCAGGGTGCGAGAATGCTTACACGTGGAAAAAATGAGCGTTTTCTCGAATCTTCTAGAAGGAGAAACTTCCATGGTGAGGTGGAATCCGAATGGTTTGGATCTTACTCGCTTTCATGATTTAGTGGGATCATCCTAACCTCCTCACCTTATCCTC
>SNQJ01S0001889.1:209613-256555 GCA_010110895.2 Picea sitchensis | reverse complement strand
TCTCGAATCTTCTAGAAGGAGAAACTTCCATGGTGAGGTGGAATCCGAATGGTTTGGATCTTACTCGCTTTCATGATTTAGTGGGATCATCCTAACCTCCTCACCTTATCCTCTTTATCTTATAAAACGAGAGGATCTCTCATGGAGAAGCGCTAAGTTGGATTTGGCTTGGAATTACTAGCTTGGTTGGAGTGTCTTTGAGTTTTGCCTTTGTCAAGATAGATTGTGAATATTATCGAATCTGTGCTCTCAAAATTCTTGGAATGGAAGTGTGTGGGGAACGAAGGACAGTTGAAAGGGACCTTATGACATCAAGGCCATGGTTGTAATATCTCTTTCACATTTAATATGATACAATAATATGATTCTTTCCTATAAAGCTTGTTGTGTTTTATTGTATAATTCCTTGATCACATACATAGGTTCATATTGAGTTTATTCTATTACTATCACTTTGGTTTGTTGTGTTCTTTTGCAGGTTCATCATTGTATGAGCATTGGAACGGAGCTAGGATGGAGATGGCGAGAGGAAGCGACATTTAAATGGTATGTCACCCATCCCTCTTTAGTTAGTAAATTCAATATTTAAAACTTAAGGAAAGCGTCATGTTCTGGTGTGTTTTGTTCTAGATCTATGTGGATCTAGGGAGATCAGTTAGTGTCCACACCTATCAATTTATCCAATAACACCAGGTGGCTAGCTTTCTTGAGCGAATTCGACTTTGAGGTAAGAAATATCAAGGGAAAGGAAAATAAAGTAGTTGATGCTTTAAGAAGAAGAGTTCATGGGTTATTTTAAATAAATGTTAGCAGGGAAAAAAGAGATCTTGAACAGAGGATAAATACTGCAGGTAATAACGACAGGGAGTACACTCAAATAGTAGCATAATTATAGGACACTACAGGGAATCCAAACAAATTAGATCTGAGTATTGATAAAAATGGTCTACTACAATTTAAAAATAGAATATACATACGAGATTTGGCATAATTAAAGTTAACACTTTTGGATGAAGTGCATAAGAAACCAAATTCCGGTCATCGAGGATACCAGAAAACGATAACAACACTTAGAAAATTATTTTATTGGCCTAACATGAAAGGAAAAACATCATAATACTTAGCTGACTGTCAAGATTGTCAGCAAGTAAAATCCAAACACCAACATCTAGCCGGCCTATTACAGCCCTTACCGGTGCCAGAATGGAAATGGGAGATTATATCGCTAGACTTTATTACAGGTTTGCCTAAAACTCAGAAACAAAATGATTCTATTATGGTGGTAATCGATAAACTTAGTAAGTCTGCACACTTTAATCCTATAAAGTCTACTTTTAAAGATATTAATATTTCTGAAATATTCATGAAATAAATTTTTACACTGCATGGTATTCCTAAAATGCTGATTTCAGATAGAGACGTAAAATTTACATCCTCTTTTTGGAAATAATTGTTTGCTGGGCTAAATTCTAATTTGAATTCCATCATGAGTTATCATCCACAAACGGATGGACAGACTGAACGGACAAACCAAATCATAGAATATATGCTCCGCATGTACATAAGAACAAAACCAAGCAAGTGGGAAGACTACCTGCACTTGGTAGAATTTGCATATAACAATGGGTACCAAACTTCGACTAAATTGAGCCCCTTTGAGGTACTGTATGATAGAAAGTGTAAAACTCCAATTAGTTGGGATAACCCGGTTGAAAAAATCATGGTTGGACCAGAGATGCTCCAAGAAATGGAGAGTACAGTAAGAAAGGTACAACAAAACTTAAAAGAGGCACAAGACAAAGAGAAAATGTATGCGGACCAGAAAAGAAGACACTTGGAATTTCAAGTGGGAGACCATGTTTACTTAAAAGTCAAAGCCCAGAAAATTTCATTGAAGCTAGGGAACTGTGTCAAGTTGCCACCTAGGTTTTGTGGGCCTTTCAAGATACTAGCTCTAATTGGACCCGTAGCATATCAACTTGCACTTCCATCCAATCTAAAAATTCATAATGTATTTCACTTTTCTTTGTTAAAGAATTATGTTCATGACCCTACTCATATGATCGATTGGAACTTGGTGCAGGTGAAACTAGAAGGCGAGTTCCAGGAGGAACCTCTGTGCATTCTAGATCAGAGAGAAATAACACTTCGGAACAGAGTCGCCTCTTAGGTAAAGGTGCAATGGAAGCACTTTAGCCCTGAGGAGGCCACTTGGGAGTTGGAGGGAGATTTGCGAAAATCTCATCCAATCATGTTCAAAGAAAGGAATGAACACCGAGGACAATGTTTTATTGAAGGGGGAAAGGATGTAACATCCCCAAAAATAAATTATTTTTGAATTTGAAATTTCTTAGGAAAATTATTCCGTTTTTGGTAAATTCGAAATTGGAATTTTTTTTTTCCATTTATGGCAATTTCAAATTTCAAATTTGGTTAATTGTAATTAATGATTATGACTATTGGGCAGAGATCTGATTTGACCCAACTAACTACTTGAATATGAAACTTGTATGAAACAAAATATTTTATAATTATTGTTGGAGGACAAATGGAAGAACCATGTTGAAATCAGTTAACCATGACTCCATGAGTGGGGAACATGTTGGAACTACCTCGGGGCTGATTGTTACAAGTGGAAAATTAGGAAATTGGCCATTGGAAGCCTCTGAAAATCGGGGATTTGGAAAGATGTGAAAATTCCCAAGAGGAAACAGACCTAGGCATTTTTGGTTTTGGATATATAGCATATGTGAAGAGGCAGGATGCTGCCTAGTATGTTGGGGAAAATGATTGTTTTATTGTTGTTATGAACATTACTTGTTGAGTGTGAGGCAACTATAAGACTGTTGAAGTTGCAAGGCATGTACTGAGAACTATTTCCGAGTTAGCGCTCGTGGATTCATGGTCTGGCTAGGGGGTGAACAGGACAAGTGATTTGACTACTTTGTTCTAAGGTTTGGAGGAATGTGGTTGTTCCTTTTGTCTTTCAGTAAACTAGTTCAGATATTTTCTTCTACCCTTATCTGGTTATCTATCTCTTATTTGAAATGGCAGTCAGAATACATCTATATATTTCTGGTTAAATTATTTTTGATGCATTTCTTTTTAATTAAGAGTCGCTTAGATGTAAATGAGTGAAAGAGTAGAACTAGTATAATGATATGTGATTGATGGCTGAAAGTTAAATTTCGAATGGATAGGAAGAAACGTAGGAAAACCCTGCCAGTTTAAGGTTATACTTCGACTTTTTAGAACTTCCTCTATATCCAAAATTCGAGTAGAACCAGAACGGTGTAAACACGCTGGAATGTTCCTAATTAAAGAATAAAGTCACCTTGAATCTAATTTCGGATAATATAACTTCTTCGTTGTATAAATGCAAGAATAGAAAGTTATTATACGCTCGTATCTTACTGTAAAATAATATACAGTGGATTAACACTGTCATAATATCGAGGCAGGACGCAAATGAATATCCGTATAGCATCATATATATGTATTTAATATACATCTAATACCTATGCAGGGGTATGATACTCAAACTTGACTTCGTCGAAGACTCATTTGAAGGAAAACTGTAAGTTAGTTTCATTTCACATGGTTGTAGAGTTTTCCAGATTTTCGACCCAATAGGTGTTAAACTATAATAAGACAAATAGTCTCATTACTCTTAAAAGTTTCCTAAATACAAATAGGAATTAAAGGAATAATTAAACCTTTTTTTAGAAACAAATTGCTAGAAGGGAAAAGACCCACAAACTTAATAATGAGAAAATACGAAAACCCTCTTTCATGAATAATCAAGTTTGGATAAGTCCAAAAAATGGAAACTGTATTGACCAGAAATAATTCATATAGATAATAGCGAAATAGAGGAATGATAGTTTCTATTGACTTCAAATAAAGTTTTTCCGAGTATAATAATTACAGAGGTAATGAACAAAACTCTGGGAAAATATATTGTTGGAAGCATACGGACCGATATGTCCTCTTTAGTAATAGTATAGGCATGACAAAGAAACTTAATACCATTAAACTTGGATTTCAATTTGCTAACCCTGGTATTTTAAATACCAATATACAAGAGAAGGAATTCAACGATGGAACACTTGAAAGTTGGTAATACAAAATTCTCTTGGGACAAAATCAAAATGTGCCCAACATCATGCATTACTGCGTTCTCTTCCAACAATGGGACATCGACTATAAATTAGAGTTTAACCCTTAATCAATCGATACAGGAAATCAATACAAAAACTTTACTTAATAATGATAAAATTGGAACATAACCATGGACTCCATATCCTAGAACTTGGAAGCTAAGCTTGATTGTTATTATGCACAAAACCTGAATACCTTTTGCATGACGGAAAGGGACTGATACCGGTACCTTGTGTGGTTGAAATCTATGCAAGGAATTACCATTGTAAACATTAGTAAATTATACGGGAGTAAGACTTTCAAACTTAAATTTGAATGATAAATTGATAGAAACAATCGTTCCATAGTGGTACTTAACTTAGGACCTGAAGTACTAGTGTCCTGATGTTGCCGCATTCTAGTTGAATAAGGATTCAGGCCGAGGGGAGGATGGTCCATGGAACTCCTGATGGGTACCCTCATAGCAATAGGGTCCCATCATTAATATAAGCATCAAAACATATTTATCAGCTTCTTTATGAAATGAAATGATAACAGTGCTAATATTTAAGCTACACATTGTATAAGACTTATCATGTGAACAGTTCGAAGACCATAGGGAAATGCTACACACATAATTGACTGTATTTATTGCAGAGGGTACTCTAACTCAACGATAAAGTAGAGGCAACCTTCTTTCTAATCTTTTACTAGAATTCAATTAGTGTCTACCACCCACAGATAATGACAGTGACTTTAGGAGACAGACTTAACTTCAACAAGAACTATCAATTCAAACTTTACATGTTGTAGGGTAGTTTCTATGAACTGTACGAGAGCACAATAGACATATTTGTTTACACTAGACAAGAATGATTTAGTCTTTAAATAAAAAATTTACTCATAAGGACCACCTAAGAGTCTGAGTAAGAGTACCAAAGGCTGAACTCACCCTTCACGAAAAGAAAAAAAATGAGAAGCAATATAAGGTGTTACAGACAGTGTGTATAGTCAAATCTAGTAAAAACCTCACAAGAATTCAATACCAGACCTCGACGCACAACAAAAAGGTAAGAGCGTGAAAGTATAATGATAATAGGACATAATGAAACCCTAAGTTGCAAGCTACACAGAAAGGGAACTATGCCGGCAAATTCTCTGAAATTGGGATGAGGACATGGACTGTCGTGACCTTCAGAAGGATCGAGACAGAAATAAATGAATAACCCATATTTTTTAGAATAGAAATAATCCCGAAAGATTTCAAGAATTATCGATGAGGAGAGGATGTAAATAAAATCTATAATAAGATTTACAGAATGAAAATGGATTTCACCATAATGAACCTCCGAGACTCCTCTCTTCTACTTAAAAACATGATAGCCTCTTAAAAACTTACTAGGAAGACGGATAATGTCGAGTGTTCCACCGAGCGACGACCTGCAAGATGATAGTCCTCCCACACCGAGGAAACAAAACACAGAGCCATTTTCAGAGTTCAAAATGACAAAGAAAAACTCGCCTAACCCTAAGAGGAGCTTGCGCTATGCAGAGTAAATTCTGAAGGTACGAGGTTGGTCGAGCCATGTGCTAGGGTAGAGTTGGCACGACAGGATTAGAGGAAGGTTCAGGTGGAAGGGCCATCAGAATTTGCGCATACATGACCTCCATTAATCACAGGAGCAGAACCTTAGCTTCTCTCTGACAAGTACACCTCCTACCCTTATCAAGAGAAAATGTGAAATTAATGACAATCACTTCGTGACACGACTAGTTGGGACTAGTTAGGTACTAATTGTTTCATCTCAGTTAGCTTACCTTTAAATTGACTTTTTTGGTGAGACAAATCTTAGTTAAGAATTATTTGAACAAGTATTTTGTGTGGGACTTTCCGTACCTAAAATTTTACAAGTATAATGACTAGAATAAACTTAACCACGAATGAATTGATAAGGAAAATATGCTTAAACTACTCAGACCTTTTCAAATGATGTTACTAACTTATGATATGCCATGTGTATTCTACCAAGGGTATAACTCCCGACGTCATATTCATTTGTGGTATAGGTTTTCATTTTAAGATCAAATGGTACAGCCTTGCGTGCAAGCATAAAGAATCATGTGTTAAAGGAGAATTTAGGACTTTATAAAGAATCATGTGTTAAAGGAGAATTTAGGACTACAAGTCCTAAATATAAACTACTATATAGATAGATATATATTAAATATATGTTGAAGAAAGGTGCTAGAACTTTTAGAGAATTACTCACATAAAGTTTTAAGTTAGTCTGGTATAGGATTTCCATCGTGTGGCAGACAAAATATAGATCTATGATCAGAATGATCATTACCTCCCCTTCGCTATGAATATATTAAACTAGATTGGAGATTAATGTCCCATAGATTTATTTTTTTTACGTCAAATTTGAGGTACATTACACTTCTTCTCGAATATTTTTCATAGTTATTAAATCTTGAGGATTTAAAACCCTTCTTCAGGAATCCCAAAATACTCCTCTTCTTCCAGTATTCGTGGGGTCTTGTCTTACTCCTAAGCTGTTCATAATAATACCTTTCCTTCTGGATAGCTTCTTCTAAGGTCTTTGGCTCGTTGAACTCAATCCTATCCCGGTAGGTCTGAGGTAACCCACTAATGAACCGGTGCATTTTTTCTTTTTCATATTTTATGTAGAGTACATACCTGAGTAGTTCAAGGAATTTATTGACAAATTCATCTATGGTGAGATGCCCCAACCTCAGCTCATAGAATTCCTTAGTTTTCCCATCCATGTATTTTTCTGATAGATACTGCTTCCTGAAGTATTTCTCAAACTGTTTCCATGACAAATCCTTTT
This sequence comes from Picea sitchensis, assembly GCA_010110895.2. Taxonomy (NCBI): domain Eukaryota; kingdom Viridiplantae; phylum Streptophyta; class Pinopsida; order Pinales; family Pinaceae; genus Picea; species Picea sitchensis. The sequence goes on along the minus strand of SNQJ01S0001889.1, from coordinate 249,560 downwards.
CGTGGAATCCTTTAAAATTCCTCAGGTCTTCCCACCATATGGAATCCTTTCCATTCAGGTTGAACATGGCTATTCGAGCCGTCAATTTTTCAGAGTAGTCATGGAATCTGAAATACTTATTTAAACCAAGCAGCCAAGCTTTCGCCTCTTCTCCCTTCTTAATATCTCCATTGAAAGAGGGTGGTTTGGCTTTCTTGAACTCTTCAGGACCATAGGTTTTGGAATTTTTCAGCTTCTTTCCTTTCCTTTGAGAATGCGAGCTAGCCCTACTACTAGAAGATCCTTCGGAGTTGTCATCTTCCTTTCTAGAGGAATCTCCTGATGTTGTCACCTGCCTCTAGGTTGGACCTTATTCACGATACTTCTCCCATTGGGGTAACTTATGGAGTCATGTTTTCGGATCGCAGGTTGACTTTGACTTCTCTTCTTATGTCATCGGTCCACATGACTAGTTTCGGGTTCATGTGGCAGTTTCCTCTATATGTCGGATAAGCTCTGTAGCAAGACTACATTAATTTATGTTTGTTTCTCTTTCTCCTTTATAAATATCTCATTGTCAGCCTTGAAACTATGTAACTCGGCCATAAGGCTCCTTACAGTTTCAGCCAGATCTGGAGGGGTTTCCACCTCTCTCCTTTCATCATATGCTTCGTCTTTGTTGTGGGAGACGTCCCCCACTTTATGACATGTCACCATCCTTTAGTCTTGGACTTTTTTTTTCCCGTGATTTATTGACTGCTCGAGTGTTGAAAAAAACAGTTATTGTTAGATAATGGTATATTAGTTCATGAACAGTACATGGTTCAATTTCTTAAATGCATACACTGAGTAGAAAGTTTCATTATTTTCCTTGATAACATTTTTAATAAGACTTTTTAAGAAAGAGGTAAGGTAGAGTGTCATTTTTTTAAAAGTACTCCAAATAGATTTTTTAAGCGACTCTTCCATGAGGCCAAGTAGGCAAAGTGTTGTAACCATGCTCCGATACAAATTTGTAACACACCCACGATGGGGCAAAGAAAAAGAAAATAATAATTCGTTCTCCTTATAGGAAAAAATCCTCTTTCAATCTACGGGTTCTAATTTGGAGAGTTCAGGACTCATCTCGAGCCTCCAATCAAGATTCTTCGACTCTAAATCAAACGAGGCTTTGAGACCATAATAGTCTCACCTCTAAATCAGAGATATGCCCTTTCGACCTCTGTTGTAGGTCTTATGATACCTGGGACCTTCTCCTTCACGCTTCAGCGAAGTCTCAGAGTTGGCGTTAGCCCCTTTTTTCTTGGCCTCTCCTCGGATGTGACCTTGTCGATGACCACGCGATTGCACGCACGACCATAAGCGGTTTGGGGTCAAACTACTTTTGGTCCCGCAATCCTCCTCAAGTCTCCACGTGTCCTCCTGACAAAACCACACTTTGAATTGCAACCCGCCTTTGATATTTTAAACTTCATGCAAATCCTTTCACCGTAATGCTATGGGATCATCAATCTCGCGATCTTGATGATACTGTCTAAATGAATGGTTCAGATCTGCACCTCTCAAATCTACAAACCAGATCTGTCGCTCCTAGATCAACGACTGTGATCTCTTCATAATTACAGACTTCTTGGTTTTGAAATCTCAAACCATTCTTATTTCATACTTCAAACTTCCGGAGCTGACTCTCTATAGACACCTTTCCTACTCGATCAATGGTCTTTCTTCCACTTCGAGTGTTTAACCATTTAACCCAAATCAACGGTCCTCCAACCCTCGTCTCGATCGAAGGTCGAGATATCCTTCAGGTTTTGGATTTCTGAGATCTCAAATCTCAAACCTTTTCCCTAATGATTTTTATCTGAAGGATACAATCCTCTAATGCTTGTCCTCCTAATCTGATGATCAAGGATTAATTCAGGTCTTTACTCAGAGATCACATATTTGTGCCACGTGTCCTTCTATGAAATGGCTATGAATCAGTTCGGGACTTTAGCCGGAGTTCACGAATCTACGCCACATGTCCTTTGAATCCAATGGCTATGAATCACTTCAAGACATTACCCGGAGTTCATAGATTCACTCCACGTCTCCCATAGATCTTTCATTCTAGGTTCACTTCGRGCCTTCGAGGTGAGGAAATATCAGTTCTCAAACTGAAAAACCCTACTAGAATATTCTCGTATCTCTCGATCTATTGACAAGTGTCCCCATGCCAATCGAAAACTCAAGGCTCTTCGACTTTCCACGCTTCAGGAATATCAAGTTTAAAACTTGACTCTTCCTAGACTCGTGGTATCTGATGGTTCAAATCTACTCTGGTGATCCGACGCTTGAAGTTTACCCCGAGCAATCTAACGACTCATATATGTTCCTCCGATCGGATGACTGAGATTCTACTTTGGGTTTTCGGCTCTTCGAGCTTCAAAAACTTTGAGTCTCAAACCTTGACATGTTCTCTCTCCCGTGCATGCGAACGTTGAGACTTGTGCACCTTCCTGAGATCCGACGGTTGTCGATCCTTTTCACTGTGATCCAATGACCATTGTCATTCCTATCYGTCTGCAAAGGTTTTAAACCTTTCCTCCTCCTACGAGTCCTACTCTTGGATCTCATAAACACTTATGATAAGTGATATCCCTTCTAAGCTTCATCCTTAAGGGATTTTGATTTCCCATGCACTCCTTCCATTTGTGGATTTCGATAACAGAGTTCGAAGAATTTCCTGAAAGGAAATTCTTCTCACCCTCCTCGTGTTCCTCTTCTCTGGTTCTTCAATGCTTGGTCACTTATTGACACTGATGGATGGCTCACATCAATTATACATCTCAGATCTTCAAGCTCTAGGGTTCCTAGGCTACTGGTGTGAAGGGAACACGTTCCCAACTTGTAGGGATTTAAGCTCTAGGTCAAGGCAAGGTAACTTGTGGGTTTACCATGACGGTAACTATGCCAAGAGGTTTTATCCAACTATAGAGCAGTGATGTAGCTCCCTGGGAGAGTGCCTTTGTGTGACTAAACATGGACGTATGGGAAAATCAAGAATACATATAGTTTCTCAAGGGAATGAACTCATATTCATAACTTATTCATTTAACACAGAGAAAGAACCCTTTATAGACATATAAATACTTGCATACATCCTTTACTTACAATTCAAAGCATAAGGCAATAAAAAAACTTATCGGAACCATATAATGTGATGCAACTTCTGAAGGGGATGCTCATTTCCACCTAACCATAGGCTCAATCACACCCAATGGATTTATCACTGGCCAACCCTAAGTTTAAGCCAAGATACTTCGAGATTCAATATCTTACTTCCAGCTCAATGAAAGGTAGGAACAAAGTTTAATCTCCTTCTCGCAATAAAGAAATAGATAAGGACGAAGGTTACTCTCCTTCTCCTAGTTGAATATCTATTTTTTGTTATCATAACTCACTGTTTCCCTTTTCAGTCCTTCCTTGGACTTGAGAGTTTCCTCTCTCGTCTCTGCATTTTCTCCGCAGGTCTCCCTCTACCCACCACACCTCCTTTCTTGCCTCCCTCAGCAAGATTTCATGTGGCTTGAATCTCCTAGTCTGTGGTCAGGTCCGGAAGCCTTATAGAGGGGAAGTCTGCCCCATCCCTCATTAACTCTTGAGGGGCCTTCCCACCTACCAGCGTAACGAGAATTCATTCCTATTTAGAGGGTTGTTCTGATCTGAGAAAATTAATTCCAACATGGTACTGGTCTAGTGGAGGTTAACACAACCATTCCTGGTCCCCTCCACCACCTTTCACAACATTTCGTGGTATCTCTCTTAGCACATCCCATCTTTCAGCAGTCATGCAACAAATAACCATTTTCTATTAAAATAATCTAAATTTACATTCATTGACCTTATACACAAGGTCCATCAAAATCAAACATTTATACTTTTAAGTTTTCCATAGTTCCTCGGCCCATATATTTATATTTACAGACTGGGGTCAACATGGTGTTACATCTTTATATACAAGGTTCATTTACTCACAAAGAATAAAATAAATCTACAAGATTCTTGCTTATGTAACCTTTGCAATCTGTGTACTTACCCAACATTTATAAAGAAGAATCAGGGTCTTCCCTTTTGTATACCTGATTTATTGATCCACCCTTTTGTAGGATCCCGGACTTTGTATTATGTGAATAATATCTAGCTCCATAAAACGAGGTCTGAGTTATTTGTAAGTAAGGCCACGCCTTTCCCACTATTGGGTTATACAATTTTATATACTTTATATCTACTTAACACCATAAGTATTACAACCCATGAAATATCTTTAAAATTGTTATCGTTTATGACCTATACCATCTTCTTATTACGACTATTACCGCTTCAAATTATTGTGGTGAAAATTTGTGAGTTTGCATCCTAAATTTATGAAAGCATTATGTTAAAGTTTCTTAGTTTATTCACTAATGATGGGGCCCTGTCCTTTGCGAGCGTACCCATCAACCATTCCCGGGTCCACTCATCCCCTTTGGACCATGGACAGAGTCATCATTCAAATGCCGATGGGGATGACCACGATGCATACTTTAAGCTAAGTATTATTTCACTTTCTTAATATTTATTTTCTTTTTGATTACCTAGAATAGTTTATTGAATCTATTGATTTCCCTTTGCAGGTTTAAACAGATCAAATGAAACAGATCCAGGGCAACGCCTTGCACGAAAAAAGATATTCGGGTTCTAAATTCTAGTATTAATTTGAAGGTTTGGACCTGGTATTCAAGTGGTACTGGATCCTTACTGAGGGTATTTTGTTTACAAGGAATTGGATCCCATGCCTCGGTCTATACAGATCATTTATTTATTTTTGTAATAAAGCTCACATATTTTTCTATAACCCGAACGAATTATTGTTACATATTGAGTAGCTCTGGAATAAATATTGCATAACAAATGGAACTTCATTTATAGTCTTACTGTGGTAGGGATGAACTGTAAAATTCCTTATGCTTTTGGCATAGTCTTATCAATGGACGATTACTTGAAAAATCATGAGGCCCCAAGTGTCTAAAATCTTCCTAAGTATGAGTGTTAAATTGTTTAGTTGACACTAAAATTATGTACGAGTAGTAGCATATAAATATATGTATTTCTAATCTTGTACTCATTATGAATTTCCCTTTGGTATTTGCAAGATCTAACATTCCTTAGATATTTATATAGCTATGCATATTTAAATTTACAAATATATATATATGTACATATATATTTATGACCTGTAAATGCTTCCAGAATTAAATTTAGCATTTCCACAGTCCATTGTTCCTTAAATTGAATACATGTATGTATACATTCACATGCATGATAGAAGTTATAAATAACATCGTAATAATTCTATTTTATTTAGCTTACAGGTACATCCCATGTATCTAGAACAACTAACGCATAGTAGCTTTCTTAACTTTACTCATTAACTAAAATCAAACTGCAAAGGCTCATTTTGCAATTCATTTCATTCTACTTAGCAATTTAACCAATAAAACAAATAAAAAAGGAATAAGTAGAAGTACATATCTGAACCAGGTTCTAGAACAACAAATGGAACAACCAAGTTCCACCCAACCATAGAACATAACAACCAATCTACTTGCTTCGTTCACCCCCAAGCCTGACCATGAATCCATGAAGGCGAACTCCAAAAATCCTCCTTAGCTATATTCCTCTTTCAGATCAGAAAATTCTCCTTGCCTCACACTCAGAAAATAGTTTTGATAACAACAAGTGATATTCTTTCCCCACCATACTAGGCAACGTCATGCCTCCTCCCATATGCTATATATGCAAAAGCATCTTGTGCTTAGGTATTTTCCCCTTGGGAATTTTTGCAGATTTACAAATCCCTGATTTTCAGGGGCTGCCAATAGCCAAATTCCTGATTTTCCACTTGTAAAATTCAACCCTGAGGTAGTTCAAACATGTTCCCCACTCATGGAGTCATGGTCAGTTGAATTCAACCTGGCTATTCCATTTGTCTCTCAGCAATAAATATAAAAATATTTTTTTCTTACAAGTGTCATAGTCAAATAGTTGGTTGGGAAAATCAAATCTTTTCCCAACAGTCATAATAATGCATTACAATTAACTAAATTCCAAATTTGGAATTGCCATAAATGGAAATAACTTTCCAAATTTGAATTTACCAAAAAGGGAAATAAATTCCTAAGTGTATTCAGACTTCAATAATAATTTATTTTTGGGGATATTACACTTGTTTTTGTTCCAAATTTGATTCATACTCACTGTATTTTTGTTGTTCATCTTAAATATACTGACAATCCTCTTGTTGTTCATTGTGTGCATGCAGAGTTTCAAAATATACTTGATCTTCAATCTTCTTTCTAGCATGAATGTTCTCCTTGACTTCTTCAGCATCTTCAAATAAGCGTTTTAAGGATGAATATTTCCTTTCTCCCAAGAGAAGGACATGCTCTGAATGATGATCCATAACATAGTATATCATTGCAACAGTCTCAGTAGGTTGGATTTCTACTGGCATGTTATGATAAACACTGTAAAACCTCCTATTGAATATATCCAAGGCTTCCTCCTCCCCTCTCCTCAAAGCATAAAAATCATCCAAGTATTGATCAAGAGACTTTTTCTCAACCTAACACTTTAAAAAGGAATTACACAACTTGATCCAAGAACAAATGGAATCAGCTCTCAAACCCTTAAACCACATAACAACATCTTTGAACAAAGATTTGGAGAACAACCTCATAATAACATCATCATGTACTATCTCAAACTGCTTAATAAATTTCTCAAAGGCCTCCAAATGCCTCTCATCTGTAACATGATATTATCTAGAGAATCGAGGAAGATACTTAAGTAAATCGAGAGGATAAGGATGAAGGTGATATGGCAGCCTTAAAGGTAAAAACATATCGTCTATGATTCTAGTTTGAAAACTAGTGGGCTAGATATGAGGTTTAACAAGCTGATGGTAAGGTTCAACAATAACAGTAGAAGGTGATGAGATAAGAGAAGACTTTGAATCATCTTCAACCTCCTCAAGGTTACAAGGGTGATCAAATTGAAGAGGGATTTCAATACAAAGCTCATCCTTATGAATAGGCTGAGGTGAGGATACAAGCTCAACATATACAAAACAAGAAGATGGCAGGTCTTCTTCTTCCAAGGATGCATATATAGAGGAAGGTTGATGATCATCTGAATAGAAAAAGAAGAGCATAATCCTCTTGATATGTAAAGGGAAAGAGAGAAATGAGTTGATAAAGAAAAACACTAGTTCATGGAGAAAGCTCATAAGTTGATACTTGGTCATCCCATTTCATATCATCATGTTTTTGTTAACAGGATCCACCCTAGTGGAGTCGCTAGGTATATGATTAGAGTTAATTTTTGTGCCCCTCTCTTGTCTACCATCAAGAGCTGGATCTATGTCGTTCTCCTAGGGAAGATATCTTCACTTTCATCCCTGAGAATGACACCATTAATGTTATCACACCAAGAGTCACCCCCAAACTACAAATGAAAGTAATCTTGGTAACATACAAATTGATTTTATTTTGGCTTGAAATCAGGGATCAACAAGACTTTAAAGAAAGGAAAACACAACAAATATCACTGCATATTTGTGATGGACCATTGGGTTATGGAGTCAAAAATAGGCTTCTCATTGAAGGCATTTAAGCTCCCTATCAGAAAAAATATTTGTATAATGATGAAGAGAAGAATAAGAGAATTAACATAAAGACGAATGTTCTCTAAGAAGATATTCTCTCTGCAAAGCGAATTTAGATGTGTCTGAAGAGTAAACAATGATAAATAGGCAAGGTTACAAAAGATCCTCTACTACATCAATAATCTATCAATCAAAGACAAATTTTAATACTTAAAATCAGCAATACATTCAAACAATATTAAGAATAGAACATAGAACATGGAAGACAAATCTGATGAAACAAATCATATGAATCTTAAATAACATACAATTTACAACTACATGCCCCTCTGTCTTACAAACTAAAATATAGAGTCATTCCATTTTCTCAAAACCTCCTCTGGTCTTGGCCCCCCCATATTATATCATTCATTAGATGTATTTATAATCAAAACAAAAAACACCATCTAGGATTTCTAGTTGGCCTTCCTATCCTAGGGTTCTCCGCAAAAATCTACAAGTTTAACATCTGTACCAACAGATCTAACAAACTGTTAAAATCAAGGATCCTGTTGGCAACCAAAAATGAGTGACGTGTCTTCTAGCTTGAGCGTCTATTATCTAGTTTTGTGTGTCTTCTCTTGTCTGTCCTATTCCTTCTGTCAGAAGGAAACTATGGTAAATATGGGCCTACAGGAAAAAATTCCCTCTGTGGTACTTCAGGCTGACAACTTTTGTTTCCTCGGCCAGACCCCCGATGCTTCCATTTAAGGGAGTATTTGATTATTCAACCACCAACCCTTCTTTCATTAACTGATTTCTCCTTCGGATCAGGATGAGGCTTAATGCCTAGTTTGTTGTCATGGGTTGTTGATGGATTAGACCCTATATAATCACATGATTGTGGAAGTTGGAAAGGGTGGTTTGGATCCACACCGATCTGACCCCCGTAATCCACCACTAACTACCACATACCTCTTTATCTATACTGTAATTTCGATTGCGGGACTAATCTAAGATTTTAGTGTTCAATCACTTTCTATCCCCGCAATGAAGTGTGGTCGTCGATGTTTTCGCAATCCACGATCTGGGAACGTCCTTATTTTGTTTCCACGCACTACTCTCAGATGGACCCTACCTCAGAACATGATTACAGAAGCTGTTAAGGGAATTTTGGGTCCACACCACTTCGACCCCTGCAATCTGCCACCAACTTCCACGAACCTCTTCCACTATACCATGGTGTGGATTGCGAGACCACTCTATAATTTTAACGTTCGAGCATGTTCCATCCCTACAATGAGGTGTGGTCCTCGATTTGGGTAACCCTGTTATTTTAGCACCCCTACTAAAATTTATCTATTTTCCAACTCCAAAATCCTTTTAACCATGTTTAGATATAAAGTCAACTTGGTGCTTGGGAGCTTTGAATGCGAGAAAGAATATCTCCCAGAGGACGATATCCTGAATCTAACTTGGTGGCCTGACCTCATGTTTTGTCACAACTACCGATGGATAAGATCCATGCGTCTTATATGATGAGTGCCAAGTTTCTTTGACACTTTGGCACTTCAGGCTTCGAGAGTTTTTGGATGTAAAGCATGGAAATATCCCAAAGTGACTTTCTCCTGGTTGACGTGGCAGTCTCTCATTACTTTGGGACTTTGATACTTCGACACTTTGGGGCTTCAGGATGTTTGGATGGAAATCTCTCGAAGTAACTTTCTCGTGGTTGATGTGGCATCCTTTCATTACTTAGACACTTTGGGCTTTAGGATATTTTGAACGCAAGCATGGATATCTCACGAAGTAAATTTCTCCCGGTTGATGTGGCAACCTCTCGTTACTTCGACGCTTCGAGCTTCGAGAGACTTTGAACACGGACATGAATATCTCCCAAAGTGACTTTCTCTTGGTTGACGAGGTAGCCTCTCATTACTTTGAGACTTTGGGACTTCAACACTTCGAGGATTTTGTCTGGTCCTTAATCCTTGCTCAACTTTGAATATCCGATTGCACGAGAGCTGCTAATCTGAACTGTACATGGGATCTCCGCCGTTGAAAATTGAATCTGTCTCCTTACTTGTATTTCAAGCCTGAAATGGACTGCTCTAAATGCTACGCTTTTCCATTTCCTTTGCAAACAAAGGACTTGGCTGACCTGTTGTGAGCTTAATTTCAGTAGCGCCACTTTCCAACTCTAGAGTTCACAACACCTTTGAGCTACTTTTGTCACTACATATGTTTGTGCTAACAACACTATTGCTTCTTGGAGAGATGGGAAATGCCATATAAGTAAAATGTTTTCCAATAAGTGTTTGAAAAAATATTAAATGTACATCATTTATGACATCCACTTCCTAATTTAACTACTATTGTTTTTGATATTCGAAGTTGAAGTGGCACTAATATAAATGAACAAGGTGAGATGGATAATATGAATATGAATAGTGGAGATGAGATCATGCACATACACAAATGTTACATCATAATTTTGAGAAGGAAAACATTCATGTAGTTGATGAAATAAAGAATATATGAATGGATGCATTGTAGATCATAGCATTGAACTATAGCATTCGAGGTAGGTTGGATAGACACTCATTTTTAAAGTGGTCGAGAAAGAAAACTTCTCAAAGTTGACTACCGTTCTAATGCTTTATAATTTGAAACACCTATATGAATGGTCATGCATTATGTTTATGATTTTATTAAGATATAAAATGTGATATGAATATTATAGTATAGTATGATCCATGAGCTTTTATATCTCTTCATATTATTAATTCTTAGTTACTTTATAATGTTATTTTGGATTACTTTATTTCATGATAAATTGTTCTCAGGCACTTAGACGAAGTTGATGCTCAAAAAAGTGGCAATGGGGTTCCGAGGAACATGCTCACACATGAACATGCTTGTATTCTTAGAAATGGGCATGCATTCATGAGATTCTGTCCTCGACATTTTTTGAACCACCATAGGGGTTTCCAAGTGAGTGCCAATTAGGCATTCCTAAGAACACGCGTGCATTCCTATGAACTTGTGCACATTCTTAAGAATGCATCCGTGTGTATGTTTTCTAGGAACAAACATGCATTCCTATTACATTAAATTGGACAAAATATGTGGTCGACCCATTGTTACCAACACACCACATTGTGTGATTTAGGGGTTATTGGGAAAATTAAGGATACAAATTTGAGGAGAGATTAACCAAGGAGTGCATAGGACTCTATTAACGTAGCCATTGATTGGTTCTCCGTAAGTATTTTGATTGAATTTGAATGTTTTTTATTTCATAATTTATTTAAATTATAAAAAATAAATAAAAATTTGATTTCCCCCTATTAAATTCTAGTAAACTTGATTGACATGAAGCCTTGAAAAAACTCAAACCCAACATCACCAAAGAAGGTTTTTTTCATTATGTTGAATTAAAGAAAGTTAGTTTTTCCTTGGAAAAAATATAAATGTGCATTAATCACAAAGTTTATTTTTAATTTAGGTCCTTTCTATCCTATAGATATAAACAAAGTATAAGTAATTTACGGTTTTTCTATTTTTATTTTTCTAGTCTATTTTTTGAGAAAATGTAGACACTTAAAGGACATGTTTTTATTGATTCTAGAAGATTGCAATAAGTATTTTTTAGGATAATTTGAGTACAAAACATCAGTATCTTCCAAAAATCCCATAATCTAAAAAATATATATTTTTATTTCAAACTTTGAAGTAGTTTTTAGGATAGCTTGAGGATAGAACATTAGTATCTTCCAAAGATCCCATAGTCTAAAAAATATATATTTTGATTTCAAAATTTGAGATATAAAATACAATATTCTTTTCGTGGAAAAGAAAAGCCATTAATAAAACAACACTAATATATTACGACAAAAATAAATGAATGTGACAAATATAATATTTATATATATTAAATAACAAAAGTCACAATAGATATTACACCAATATATATATATTCACACATATTGTTAAACAATATATTGTTTAAAAATCGAAATGGGGTGCACCAATCCTCATCCATAATTCAAAAACATAATGGATGTGATCCCATGAAAGGTGTACTTGCACATGAGGTTGTAGGCTATTAAGAGAATAATTAAATGTAAATTTTGGCTCCACTATCCATATACCAAGACATTTAGCATCATCACTTAAGCCAAAACTTGGTTGATATCTATCGGGAAAGGTTGATAAAAGAAAACCTTCTCAATATTCTTATAGATTTTTTTGACAAATTATAGTGAATTGTTTTTCTTCAAAATCCTAGGTGGTAAAAAATGTATTGCAATAAGTTCAAAAGTGACCATGAAACTTTCATCTAAACAAGCAATTTCCATATAAGATTCATTGCATATCATGTTCCAAGACCTTATGAGATCGAAATATTTGTAGGAGAGAAGATGGATTTTATGATGATGCACTCGATGTGGTTGAAATACTCCAATATATGATGGTAACGCATCATGTGTTCCATATTTTGTATAGGAAGCTAATCTAGCAATCACAACTTCGTCATCACCTTTTTCTACATGAAGTTAGAAAGTGGTGTATTTATCATCATTTGTAGCAATAAAATGGGAAAAAAGTTCTCCCTTTTGAGTGTTCATTTCAAAAATTTTAATAGAGCTCTCACTAAACAAAATATCAACTTTTCCTACAACAATTTTAATGAAAACATTAGATACTAGAAAGAAAATTTTCAAATATGAGCTTAAAAATATATATTAAAAGAGACACATGTATACTCACCATGAATGATTTCAGTTGATATAAAAAAACCTTGTTTTGTATAAAACACCTCATGTGAATGTGAATTCACACCTTCACCAATATGGTGGCCTCTACCAATAATATGGACTGTGAATTTGATGGGGATAAAGAAAAGGGAGTGTCAATGGAGATGTCTAGTTATCCATAGAAGCAATGGATATAGCTTATAAATATTGTGTGACCGAGGGAAATTTTAAGGATATATAATTATCTTAAAGTGTAAAACTTTGGTGAATCTTACTAGTTTATAAAATGGAAACCATAAAATGTTTTTCCATATTTTTGTAAAATTAATAAAATTTAGAAGGATTTAATATATGTTTTAGAACATTTTGTCGATTTTTAAAGTAAAATACTTTTCTCCTATAAAATTTAGGCGAATAGGTTTAGAAAAAAATGGAAATTGGTGAATATTTTTCTAGAGAAAAACATAGAAAATTAGCCCATGGGAAAATTTTGGCACCAAAAAATTTCCCTCCTTGGGTCCATTTCCATCTAACTAGATTGTGAAACTCGCTAAATTTATTGAAATAAAAATATGGCAAAGAGGGAAGTTGAAGAGAGCATATATATCAAAAAATAGTCTTACAAGTAACTTTGAGGTTGTTAGTTGTCATATATATTCAATAGAGAGTGAATTATCATGTTTAGGAATTGAACACGATTCTTATGGTATCCATGTTATTACCATAGGTGATGGGGATAGGGATATGTGCTTTTCCAATGAAGTGAAATAACTAGTTCACTTCAGTCTAGAAGCTTCAAGGAAGAATGACTCGAGAGTAAATAAATTATGAGAACAAAGTCAATCTCTCCTAAATGAGGTACATACCCTAATTTAAATTAGAATAGGATCATTGACAAGATTAAACCAAATAAATTCTCAATCTATAAAGCTATCATTGACAAGAAAAATAAATTCTCAAGCTATCAAGCTCATTGACACAAGTAAATCATTGACAAGAAAAATAAATTCGATAAACAACTTCAAGCACTGGTGAGACCAATTTGTGACTTACGATTGGAGGATCAAGTTCTAACTCATGAATACATTGCAGTCCTATGTAATGAGGACTCACCACAAAAAATTTATGAATAATCGAAAGGGAAATTGACCCTTGAACAAAATCCTTATCAATAAAGATGAAGAAATTTTGCAAACCAAAAAGAAATTGGAGTTCCAAAATAAAAGAAAAAAATTGCAAATATTAAAGACAAATAAAATAGTTGCAACAAAAAAATAACAATACAAAATTAGCGAGAAAATAGAGAATGAAAATATTAGTAATAATGTATCGACCAAAGACAATGAAATTTATCGTTTGAGAAATCATAATAAGACTCTACTTGTAGAAACGAAGAAGTTGAAGAATGATAATAAGATGCAACAAAAAACTCAAACTATCGATAATGGTACTAAAACCAACTCAATCAATATGGAAAAGCCTAATGTCATCATTAATGGAGCCTTATTTTGTGAAAGAGCATACATGAATTGGGTTCAACAAACAAATTAGTGACAAAAAAAATCTACAAATCTAGTGATGTTTGGTGTAGAATTTATGATCACTCAAGAATCCATTTATCATCGAAGGAGCTCGACACACTAGTATGTACAAAAATATCAAATATATTCATCAGAACAAAAGTAAATCATTGACAAGATTAAACCAAATATCAAGAAGGATCAAATCATCACACTGTCATATTAACACCCAAATCATAGAATTCATAGCACACACGAATACACATACAAATATCCCAAATTACCTAATGAGAGTCAATGTTGTACTTAGATATTGAAGCATCCAAAGAGTTGTGTTCCTCAAAGTCAACAACAAAGAAGATTGAATCCAAAATATTATCATCAAATATTTCCAAAAAGAATCTAAATTGGATGGATTGATCTTTTTTGATGCGACAATATCATTCAAGGATTCAAACATCATATCACCTAGTGTCCTCAGTCTTATCTAATGGAAACAATTACAAAAAAATGTTTATTCTATTAAAGGAAGTTCTTCCTTATGCTTTGAGGATAATAATTTTTTCATAGGGAAATACTTGTAATATACCTAGGGTATATTACCAATAATGTAATAATGTATAAACATCTATTCAAAATATTTGTTACAATATCAACCTTTGTAACATTTTAACTCATCAAAACTATGATGATTTAGGAATGCTTCTCTTAAACCCTTTTGAGCACATAAATAAATTTCCAAAAAAACCAAAGTAATTCCTTACCTTTTCTAAGGTCCAATAGAGTAAATTTGTTGTCATTGGATGTTAGCTATTGTCATCATCCTCATTATAATAGTATCATTATAATAGTTAGAGGTTATTTAAGGTGTAATAAAGTAGGTCATATCATTTTCCAAATAACATGACATATCAAACCTTACTAGTATTTATACCCATTAATTATACATTCTCAAGTAGATAATCTTGTATAATATATTCATTAATAATAAACTATAATTCTACATTGTAATGTATTTTATGAATTTTTTTATTAATGATTGTTCAAATCATGAAGTTAACCACTAGGTTGAAAGAAGGATGGACACCAATCCATTAACAAGAACCAAGTCATCAAAAGGCACTAAGAAAAAAAACTAGAAAGAATCACTACACATGAAGAAACATAAGGAAACAAAGAAATCATGTTGCCACAATTGGAAGAATAAGACCCACATAAAGAGAATGAATAGATACACGAAATAAAACAAATAAAATAGGGCATGAAGATTACATCAATTTACAAGTCACATAACCAAGTCATCAAAAGGGAGTGAGAAAAAAACTAGAAAGAATCACTACACATGAAGAAACATAAGGAAACAAGGAAATCATGTTGCCACAATTGGAAGAATAAGACCCACATAAAGAGAATGAATATATACACACATAAAGAGAATGAATAGATACACATAATAGAACAAATAAAATAGGGCATGAAGATTACATCAATTTACAAGTCACATAACCAAGTCATCAAAAGGCACTCAGAAAAAAACTAGAAAGAATCACTACACATGAAGAAACATAAGGAAACAAGGAAATCATGTTGCCACAATTGGAAGAATAAGACCCACATAAAGAGAATGAATATATACACACATAAAGAGAATGAATAGATACACAKAATAGAACAAATAAAATAGGGCATGAAGATTACATCAATTTACAAGTCACATAACCAAGTCATCAAAAGGCACTCAGAAAAAAACTAGAAAGAATCACTACACATGAAGAAACATAAGGAAACAAGGAAATCATGTTGCCACAATTGGAAGAATAAGACCCACATAAAAAGAATGAATAGATACACAGAATAGAACAAATAAAATAGGGCATGAAGATTACATCAATTTACAAGTCACATAAGGTCACTAGAATGTAGTGAGGGGGCTACCAACCATTCCAAGGTTAGATGGTGTTTAGGGTAAAATACCATAGATTTACATAATATGGGTATAAAATCCCCCACATGTGGGAAATTAACCTTTAATTATGGATCAAGGCAAGCCTAAGGTACATTTGCTTGATCATCAAAATCACTAAGACAAAAAAAACAAAAGATCTAGATATATTATGATTAAAAATAGAATTATATATAGAAGATACTTGATGATAATTTGGGAATGAGGAGAAGCAATGGTTTAATCTTTGTGCGGATTTTGTTGAAGTAACGCAAAGGAGGTTACCACGATCTTGAGGGTATGAGATAAGTACTCTAACTATTAATGGAGGGCGAATTTTTGTCCTCACGTAAGGCAAAGGTTTTTCACGATAATTTACACTCTATATTTTTTTGGATTTTTTCTTTGTATTTAACTATTTTATTTATATTCAATTATTTTATTGTTCGTTTTATTTGTATTTAATTATTTTATTTATATTTATGAATTTGTTATGGAAAGTTCATGCTATATAACTATTTATAACCATCATCAAAGATATACAAGAACATTATGAAACAAACAAGAGACCTGGTATAAACGCCAAATAAGTTCATACATACAGGAAGTATTTTTCAATTAAATTACGAAAATACATTATTTTAAAGTAATTATGGAAAAGGTACTATTGAACTTGAACATGCTCGCATTTTTTAACAATTTATTTTCGACATTGCTCACATTTCCTATCACTACAGAAAGTAAATACAAACACACCAAATCTTTTAACAATTTATTTTCGACATTGTTCACATTTCCTATCACTACAGAAAGTAAATACAAACACAACAAATCAACGGAATAAAGTACAAATTAATACAAATAAAGGAATATGAGCGACTTTCAATCATTATTAAAACAAAAATAATCATAAATTAATGTTTACCGAGTTTGATATCTCAAAGACTTTTCGTTAGTTTTTGAATTTAACATGCTGAATTGAACTGAACGATTAAACCAATATCATTATTAAAAAAATAATAAAATAATAGTTTGCTGCGATGGATACGTAACAAAGGTTTAATTTAACACGCATTTGTAACCTATGGAGGCATTATCCATTGTCGCCGTCCTCATGAGAAGATTCCTTGAAATACTCTGCCACGCACAGTGCAACGTGAGCAAAACAAAATCTTACAATACGACGACCATTAATGTGGAGCATATTCCCAAATTCGAAATATATATATATATATATATAAAAAAGCACAGCGGCTAACTCGCGGCTGAGAACGCAAGGTATCGGTTGAGAATGCTAAAAGATATCTACGTTTGAAAATGAAACGCTTGGTGGGTTGGTCAGTGATCGAATATGACACATGTGGACAGTTGAGACGCATTGACAGCTGAGGAGGAAGTTGAAGTAGTGTCCGTTAATAATCTAAACGTGGCAATTATATGGTGCTACAGTAATTTTTTAATATGATTAGGTAAATGTTAAAAAGTAAATTGGTTAACGGATGCATTAAAAAATACAAGGAAGTTATGAAGAATAAATCACATTCATTGATTTGGGAGGACGACTAAGAATATACCAACATCTTTAGCCATCAAATTAGAATTTTATATTAAAAAGTCATTAATCGTGCTCATTACCAATAGGTATACACCTTTCAGCATAATTAATATGGACCCTATATGTTCCTTTTGAGAATATGTTCCATATGAAGGCTTTATATATTTAATTTATTTTCTTTTCCCTAAAAAATCATTATTTGATGTTACCTCCTATCTATTTAAGTGAGTGACTTTTTCAAAAACATAAGAGTCAATATTATTTCCCATGCAAAATATTATATATATTTAATCAAATAACATTAATTAAAAAATGTGATTTATGATTAGCAATGTGAAATAGTATGCCTTATAAGGATTGTCACTCTTATATATTTAATTAATATATTTTCATTAAAACAAAAGTGAGATTTATGATTGCAATGCCAATTAGTATCTTTTATATTTAAGTAATCGAATAATAAATTTTTAGTATAGATTAACATCAAACAAATAGTATCATATAATGTTTTATATATGATTATCTTATGTGGGAAATTTAAAGAATTATGTATTTTTATTAAGAATTACATGTGAATATTGCAAAATTTATTAATAATTCAAAAAATTTAAGACTAATTCAAAGTTGTATAACATAAATGTGATTATCTTATGTGAGGAATTTAAAGAATTATGTATTTTTAATTGAGAAATATTTGCAAAATTTATTAATAACTCCAAAAATTTAAGACTAATTCAAAGTTGTATAACATGAATGAAAAGTTCATGTTTAAAATTTAAGACTAATTCAAAGTTGTATAACATGAATGAAAAGTTCATGTTTACTATTGTGAAATTATATGTGTATTCAAATGTGTATAATGACAATGAAAATTTCATGTTTACCATGGTGAAATTATTTATTTGTGTATGTGTCATTTAAAATTTGTTTGTAAAAAATGAGATGTTTTTTTGTTAGTTTGACTTTGATTTGGGGATTATACTATGTTTTAAGAAATCATTACCCATGGGTTTCTAACCTGTCAAACACCAATCCTTAGCATGGATAAAATTTTAGGTGTCTCATCTAGTTTAAAGAAGGTCCATTGAGAGATTTTATGTAAAAATTGAGATGTTAGTGAAATATAATTTTCTAATTTTTCAAAGCCTATACCTACTTGAAATTGGAGGAAAGAGCCACGTTGAGGAAGAGAAAAAATTGATAATGTATAACATTTCAACTTTAAGATTTTGTCTTCATGGAATATTGCAAGAAACACACATTCCTTTTAAAATATATATTTTTTTAAATTATTACGTGCAACATTCTTATGGAGCTTTCTTCAAATTAGTTATTGCATTGATAAATTTTTATTCAATGTATGTTTGTTTATATTGTATTTCATTTTTACAAAGATAATGATGGAAATATTGGTATTAGACTTATTATGGATTTTCAATATGACATAGGAAACGATGAACAGATTATTGTGCTTCTTCCATTTCATCACACTATTTCTTCTTCAAGAGACATGGAAGGGAATATAAGCAATTTGTTTCCCAAGAAGAGTATCACAAGTTTTTGAATGCACCTCCTTTACAACAATGACTTCCTAATGTAGTTATTGTTTCGTTCAATATTGAGAGTTCAAGAGGCACTAATAGAAATAAATAATCTGGGATACAAAATATGAAAATGAAAAGAAGAATGAGATCGTACACCATACACATATTGAAAACCAATTGTTTTTTTTTTTTAACAAAAACCAAAGAAAATTATATTAAAAGAGTTGTGGATAATCGCAAGAGAAGTACAATAGTTGAGTTGCGGGAGATGTAATTAAAAAATTCACCTTCCTATATGCTCCCAGTAGGTATGTGATGAGCACAGGCATGAATTCCTACTATGCTAAACCCGACCTGAGATTTTACAGTAAAGATCATACAGTAAGTGCCTAACAAAAAAAATATTAAACATAACATATACTTAAATCTTGTTCGCGTCCGATGCTGGGGGTTCTCCTTCTGTTGAAAGCCTCGGATTAAGGTCCTATCGCGGTTGAGATCCTGGATAAGAAGTTTCATCGGAGACGGCTGCAGAAGTTGTTGGGGAGGCCGAAGACGAAGCAGGACCAACCCCAAACTAAAGAATTTCTATTTGTTTCCTTACCACCTCACATTCGTCCTTTGTCTATTGATGTTATCCTCAGTGTTGGATGGTGATTTTTGTTACAGTTAATACTTGAGATGAATTTGTAGGTTTTGCACCGTATTCACCAATTCCTCATGCTCTTCCATTGAGATGGCGTGATGGTTGCATGTGCTCCTCATTTTGTTGGGGTTTCTTTTGTTTCATGTTTGAATTATGCTCGTGTCTATATCTTCAATCGAAGGAGGGGTAGAGTCCACTCTCTTCTGCAGATTATGAAATAGACCCAAGAAATGTGCCATGCATCCTCTGATATGCTCCATCATCTGTGCAAGATTCAACGGATGATTTCAATTTCCCGTTTTTGAATGAACACACCAGCTGCTACCATGCCCTCTGTTGATCATGGTATTGCTCGCATTACCAAAATTCAATGGATTGTACACCCATGGAGTCATGCATCACACTCCAGGTCTTGTTACCATGTTCTGGAGCAGCCAAAAGAATGTCGAAGTGGCCTCCGAGGCTGGGGGAGATGGATGGCGTGTGTACAATGGAAAATGCTGAGATGAAGGAGGGAGTGTCAAGGTGGCGAGAGGTGAGGTATAGCAGCTTGCGGGCCTGTATACATGAGTCAAGTGGCAGAGTCAAGGGAGATTTGTTGTGACATGAAGAGTTCACACTAGTGGCCAAATTCAAAGTCCAATTGTCAAGTTGAGCGGATAGGTGAGTTGGCCACCAAATGTCAAGTTCTTTCTGGGTGAGTGACTCGATCATGGGATGGGTCTGTGTTGCGTGAGTCTATTGACAACCAATGAACCCGAATCCAGAGCGATTATCAGGTTTGCTTGGGTATCGACCATTTGATTATTGAATCTAAGGACGTGGAAGAGGGATATATTAGAGAAGTGTTTGATAATTGTCGAGATTCATTGGAGTATGGCATTTAAGTGGATATTTGGGGGGTGGGATCCTTTGCGGGCGTGATTTATAATTATCTTAGAATAGCCTATGACCGAAGGGAGTGGATGCTCATATTTTTGGTGAGGAGAAGGCCTTGATACAGAGCGTCAGCTTCAACTTAATTATTGGATGCAATTCCAAGGCTCCAGTGGAAGGTGGGTGTTTGATTTCCTCATGGGAAAATGATGACCCCTCCTGTTCCTGCCACCTCAGGGTTTACCTTTGATGCTCTGTCAAAGTAGAGAGTATGTGTCTATTTCTCATTGTGCCAGTGTAAGAACTCAGAGTCTTCATGAAGCTACCAGGAGGATCTCGTTAAAGAGGGGGGGGTGGAAAATGAGAGGGGTGGAGGTGGAAGAAGTGGAGATCCAATCAGATTCTAAGGTGGAGGAGGGGGTGAAGGAGATGGGTTTGGACTTGGAAAGAAAGAATTCAAACATAAGGGCGATGAATTTTTTATCTACAAGATCTGGGGGGGAGTGGAGGTTGGAAAAGATGGCCCTATTTCGGGAGAGCCAAATTTTCCAACAAATAGACTTAGGTAGGGCTTTAAATAAGTCTTTGAAGATAGGTTTTTTCTTAAGGGAGCCATGATATAGGGATTGCCAATTTGAAAAAATCTCTCTTGGTTGGGACTGCCATCTGATTTTGTTGTGGAGGCCTTGAAGGGATGCTTTCCACACAAAGATAACATAGGGGAAATGAAGGAAGATATATTGAGAGGTTTCCTGCGCATTGCGCGACACAACTCACATATGAAAGGACTGTGTATGTTCCTTTTGAGAATATTTTCACTTGCAAGTAATTTTCCATGTGCCATTATCCAAAAAAAAAAATTTACATGGGAGAGTTATGTCGTTATTCCAGAGGGAATTCTAGATCTTATATTTGGGGGGGAGATCTGTTTGGGAGAGAGTTGTGAATATCCTTGCTTAAAAGAGTAAATACCATTTCCCCAACATCTCATGTCTTTTAGCGTATTGCAAATGGGGGCGTAGCCTCTTAAAAGATTTTGCAGCTGGTGGGTTGCGTCCTGAAGATTGCTTGGGATATTTTGAAGGTTCCATCCTATCCAGTCTCTCAAATCAATGTTCCAGGAAGATATATTCGACATGTATTTTTTGCCTTGCAATTTTAGCCAGTTAATGAGAGGTCAAAGTTGAATGTGCTTCTAGAGAGGCTTCTTTCCCATGATATTTATGCACACTCCAATGAGGATCTTTCTGCCATTCCTAGGAATCTAGGTGAGATGGATTTTAATGAGAGGGATGGAGGTAGAAATAAAGGAATCTAGGTGAGATGGATTTTAATGAGAGGGATGGAGGTAGAAATAAGCTTCCCGATTGGAGAGCCATTGCTCAGGAAGTGTTGTTGTTCTAAACACATGAGTTTGTCCCCTTTTAGGTATTTCTTCAAGAGAATTGTTTTCCACCAGTCCTTCCTTCTTGAAATAAGATTCCATAATATTTTTTCTCTCATAGCCAAGTTGGAGAGGGTAGGATATTTTATGCTGAGGCCTCCATTTTTCTGTGGGTGTTTAACAATATCCCAGTTGACAAGGTGGAATTTTTTTGTTTCAGTATTTCCTCCTTCCCAAAGAAAATGTCTCAGGAGACGGGAGATTGAGGTTTTAATGCTCTAGGGTGCAAGAAGAGAGGAAAATTTAAAGATAGGGAGAGTAGAGAGGACTGATTTTAATAGCACAGTTTCGGTCGACCAGATTGAGCTAGAAGGTGCCCTAGTGGTTCAGTTTTTTTTTTATATTTTATCTAGGATTTAGTTCCAAGATGTATTAGGAAATGATTTAAGAAAGATTGCAATGGAAAGGTATCTGAAAGTTTTCCATTTTTCTATCAGAGGAAAATGAAAGATATTTTCTATTTGGTGAGTTGTTCTTGTGGGAATGTTCCAGGTGTAGACATTGGATTTGGCACTATTTATGAGGGCTCCAAAGGCTTGGGTGAAATTATCCAGAGCATTTTTGAATCTCTTAGCTATGAAAATGGAGGTACCTTTTATGAGGAGAGTGTCATCAACGAATTAGGAGTGATTTATTCTATTTATGCCCCAAGCAATTTTGATACCAGGAATGTCCTTGGAGGTTTGATCCTTTTCCAGTTGCCTACCAAGCGTTTCTACCATAATTATGTAGAGGAGGGGGGAAAGTGGGAAGCCTTTCCTCAACCCTCTAGAAATTTTGAATAATTTTGTTGGTCGCCCATTAATCATAGGGGAAATCCAAGGCTTGGAAATGCACGCCGAGATCTAGGCTACGAATTCTGGGCTAAAGACAAATTTTCTTAAAATTGCGAACAAAAATTTATGTCTCACCCTGTCAAAAGCGTTAGCCATGTCAATTTTGATGATCATTCCTTGATCTCCTCATTTTGTGCTGGAGTGTATGGCTTCTTGGAAAAAAATGATGTTTTCAATCATTTGTCTCTTTTCAACAAAACCACTTTGGTTTGGGGAGATAA
This sequence comes from Picea sitchensis, assembly GCA_010110895.2. Taxonomy (NCBI): domain Eukaryota; kingdom Viridiplantae; phylum Streptophyta; class Pinopsida; order Pinales; family Pinaceae; genus Picea; species Picea sitchensis. Next base: position 226,571 of record SNQJ01S0001889.1, on the reverse strand, counting down.
TCTTATGAAGGAGAGGCTTAATTATATTGGACATGATTTTAGTGATGAGTTTGTAAGAAACATTGCATAAGGCCTGAATCTAGATAAATAGGAAAGGCTTGAATCCTTTGGTATAAGTGCTAGAAAAGTGGAATTTGTGTCGCCCCCAAGCTTTGTAGATTTCTTGACACACTGGATCCTTCTCAGGAGATATGTTTTTATTATGTGCCAACATTTTTGATAGAAGTGTGTGCTAAAGTCATGAGGTCTTGGAGCTTTGTCTGGGTGAAGTTGGAATAAGGATTCATAAAGTTCTTTTTCTGTGACCTCTTGATTTATCTTAGAATTATCTTCTTGATTTACAACAGTCACGATGTTTAGTAACAAATCTTCTTATATGTTTAGATTTGCAACGTCTTCCTCAGTTAGAAGGTGATCAAAATGGATTTTGGCTTCTTCCTGGATTTGTCGAAAGTATTTTAATTTTTTTCCATCTTCCTTTGTGATCTCCTTCATCTTGTTCCTCCAGAGTCTCACTTTGGTTTTTCTCTAAAAGAATCTCGTGTTTCTGTCTCCTGATTTAAGCTAAAGACTCCAAGATTTGAGCCTCCAAGTTTCCTCCTCCGAGTGGAGAATTTTTTGATATTCTATAAAGTCTTGTTGTTCTTTTAGAATAAGAGAATGAGTGGGGAATCCCTTTTCCATTTCCAATCTATTTTCTTCCATTTCCTTTATTTTCTTGATTTTGAATTCTTGTTCTTTTTCTTTGTTGATTTTAACCCAATGCTTGAGGGCCAATTTGACTCTTTTTAACTTCTGCTCCCAAATGTAGTTCGAAGAGCCTTGTATCCAACAACTCCAGGCATCTGAGACAATATCRAAAAAATTTGGGTCAGAGAGCCAAAGGGGATTGAATCTGAAGGGGATGKGGATGAAATTCTCCAGAGGGGATAGAGTTTGGGTGATGGGTCGGTGGTCGGATCTTGTCCAGGGGAGAATGAGAGAGGAGGGGGAAAGAGCCTCATCAAGGAAGGAGCTTCTTAGTAGAAAACAGTCTAGGTGAGAAATGATGTGCCCAGGTCCTAACCTTATGTTTGACCAAGTGAAGTAGTCATTAGAATGTTTTATGTTGATTAGATGGAAGGAGGAGATGAGATCCTTGAGATTCTCATGAGTGGGGTCCTGTACTCGGGTGCCTCCTTTATTTTATTTAGGGTGGAGGGTTGTGTCTAGGTCTCCAACTATAATAAGATCCTTAGAATCTAGACTCCCATGAAGATTTTCAAGGGAGGTCGAACATTCAATCTTTTCTTGATAAATAATGGGAATATACACATTAAAGACATTCAGAGTCTTACCCATAGGAATATGTAGTAGGGTTGTTCTAATCCAGTGCGTTACATTGCCAATTTTGTAGAGAGAACATACTTGGGTTCCACAGGGTGTAGGTTCCTTTCGAGGATCCTCTTGCGTTAACTTCCATGCCTTTGCATGAATGCCACATGTAGTTTATTTCTCGAAGGATGTCAATATCCTTCCTTTTATTCTCCCAGAGCAGGAGGACATGAAGGTTTTCTTCTTTGATTAGGTAATGTATCAACGAGATCTTGTGTCGGCTCCCTAGTCTGTTGTAGTTCCAGGAGATTGCTTTTATCATTTAGAAGGATTGGAGTTTCCCCCTTTATGGGGGTTGGGTCCATTATTATTCCTTGTCTATCTTGTTTCTCTCTTATCATGTTGGTCGAGAGTTGTTTTCTTCCCGAGTTCTATTTCCTTCCTAGCCGAGGCTTCCCTCTTGTGCAGATTAGATTTTCTACCCACTTTTCTAATGGGGGACTCGTGGGTATCTAAGTTTGAGCCTTCCTTAGAGCTTTGTTATATTTCTCTATCCTTAGTGAGAGAAGATGGGTGAAGGGGAGAATGGGGGGCTAAGGAAGGAGGTGAAAAGGGGTGGGTTACTGGAGAGGAAAGAGGAGGTGTGATCTGAGGTTGCAAGGGGGGCATCTCCACTCTGGGTGGATCTTGGTTCGAGATCAGACTGGGAGGTTTTGGGTCTTGAGAAGATTCAGGAAGGGGTGGCATGGGGATGACTTTAGGGTTCTGGTTGGGCCATTGTTGTTTTTTCCTTTTAGGCTATTTCCATTGATTAGATAATTCAGGTGGGGTTTCAGGGGGGGAATTGGGATAGTTCTTTGCAAAATTTCCATACTCATGACAGATTTTGCATTTGAAAGGAATTTGTCCATAGTCAAATTGTTGTAGATAGGTCCATTTATCCAGAGTGAGGTTAATAGCTTCAGGCATGCCTTTTTCAAGATCAACTTCTACATAGATCTGTGCACAGGCTTGGAGACCATTTTTAGGTTCGACATGATCGTTATACTTCTAGAGGGTATTACCAATAGAATGAATAGTGTCATCATTCCAACAGTGTAGGGGGAATAAGGGGAGACGAACCCAAACTGGTACTGCATTGGGAATATCATTCTCGGGGCTGAAATCCGGGGTCCAAGTATTAAGATACATACCCCTGTAGCCCATAAAGTAAAGTCCTCTTCTGAAGATGATATATCGATCTGATTTGTCTTCGAAAAGAAAGGAAAACAAACCTCTTGCACACGGAAAGTGTGAAAGGTTTCCTTTCCGGTGGGGTTTCGAGTTCTTGCCAATCCAAATCACCATAGACTATGGAGATGGTTAGATTCCAGTCAACTGACCTATGCGTGCATGGTCTGGAAATTTTAGGGCAAGGGATCTAGAGCTTCCTTGGATCGGAACCGAGGGTATTTGGTCTAGTTTTTTCATGAACTTTGGAGGGGCACTCTTGTTCGTCTTGGGAAGAGAGGTGATTAGAGAGGAAAAGGAAGAAACATCTAGGGAGGAGGGAGAACGAGGAAGTTGAGAAGGGGGGGGGGGCCGCGGCGAAGCCCCTCCAGGTGAGGAGGCCATGCGTGAGGAGGAAGGAAGGACGGACGCGCATTAGGAATCTGATGCTCTTAGCTTTCATCTTACTGTTTTTCTAATATTGAAAACCAAATGTTACATGATAATTTTGAGAGGGATTACATCCATGTAGTCAACGAAATGACGAAAATATGAATGTATGCATTGTAGAACATAGAATCGAACTATATCATTTGAGGTACACTTCACAAACACTCCTTTTTGAAGTGCTCAAGAAAGAAAAGTTCACTAAGTTGACCACTATTTTAATTCTTTATAATTTGAAATAAACATATGAATGATGAGGCATTATGTGTACCTGTTTTTAAAAATATAACATGTGATAGGCATACTATAGTATAGTGTGCTTTATAGGCTTTTAAATATTTTCATGTTATTAATAGTTAGTTACGTGTTAATGTTAGTTTGGATTAGTTTATTACAAGGTAAAATGTTACCATCAAACAATGTACTTACTAGTACATGTAAATATGCTAGAGATGATAGAAAATTGTGCACTAATTTGGTTGTTTATAATAAAGTATATCATGCATGTCCAAAATATTTAATATTATGCAAAGGATGGCATAAAGATACGTCCTTATCTTCAAAATCGAAAACAAATTGGTAAATCTTTAATGTAAAGGGGGGGTGTTCCACAAAAATATTACACATGTTATGGTCCTACCCTAAGATCCATAATTTAGGGTACATAGGAGTTAGTTAATTTATTTATATGGACATCCTCTTTGAATAAGGCTCATTCGAAGTAATGGATAGTTATTCAATGTAAAAGGGTGTACTTTATAAGGCCCACTAGGTAGCTAGTACCCATCAGTGATGGGGCTCAAAGTATTTAGTGTTTTTTCTATGGATAAATTATTTAAAGAGACAGGAGATGATGGAATGATTTTCTTGTGTTGTGTATTCAAAGATCTACTTAGTGGATGGTGCCCCACATTAAGAGGAAGGTGAACGTTGTATTTTTCATCACATTATCAATACACAAGGGTATATTTATAGATTTTATATTGTTACTAGTTAATTTTCAATGATATTCTCTATATACCTAGTTCTATTTCAATTTTAAAGGGTCAAGTAACACTACAAGTGGTATCAAATCTCTTTCCTGAGATAGCATGCCTCCAAATTTTAGTAGATTGTTTTTTTAGCCTAGAGACTTGTTTCGACATATTTAACTAACATAGTGATATGTCATTTAGAAGATAAAAATTCCTTTGGGGAAGAATATAAAAATAAAATGCAAGTGGAATCATGCTATTTGAAACCCTTGTAGCCCCTTCTCTTACTCGTTCACGTAGCATCACAATATAAAACACTTTTATATGGAATATCACTTCCACATACATTCATGTATATCTAAAGACCCCTAGGTATAATTGAAACTAACCCCAGATCAACCCATCAATCATATTATTTTTATATTAAAGTAAGAACAACACTTGGGGAGATCGTTGACTAGTACGTGGGTAATCGATTTGTATGACTAAGGGCATGGTTGAGCATCCACAGTTACTGCCCTAAGATATTTGGTTGAGTACTATTTTTCAACTCATAATTATATCAGAGGGCTATAGCACATGAAACTTTTTCTCTAGGATCCTGCAAATCCCAGCTTATAAAGTTATCTGAATAAATCCCTACATATTTTCATCTAGAAGGAATTTGCAGATTCAATCATCATATTAATAGTTATCCAAGAGTCATACTCCCACATGAGTAGTACCCACAATAAAATAAAAATTGAGTCTGAGACCTTCTGACACCATTGTTGGAGACCTATCTCAAAATATTCCTTTCATCGTGATAATCATAGGGTAAATCCTATTAAATATCCCTTTTCAAGAGGAGCCAACAATATAGTGTTTTTTGGTATATCTGAAAAGAATCTTTTCAAGCTATTGGTCATAATGAGGTAAGTAGAGAATAATGCTCCAACAAAGTATTTGGTGGTCCAAACGTTCAAAGTAACAACCTGACCAACTTGAAGAACAAACAAAAGCTCCCACCATCTTAGAACCCATAATAGACCCAACCCACTTATCACCTAAAACTAGAAGACAAAATTGCTAACATTGAGTGCACACTCAAAATTGAGAAGGATGAAAAGAACAAAAAAAATGGCATATTGAAACTTTTAGGTGATTACTTGAGTATATAAATAGGATATCCAAACATTTATCCAACCAAAGAGGAATTTACCGCCCCTCAATTCTGGGTTGCACACATCTTTCATGGTATTCATCACCCAAACGTTCAGGATCACAATTCATGGCATCATTTTCGAAAGCTTTACATGAACTAATTTGATGGTTCATATTGCTCAATTTGGTTTACCCAAATGGAAAATTATTTCTCTCTTTGTGGAATTACTGATTACCTACACGGAATAAACATTAGGCTCTTATATTTGGATGTCGAATGATGGAATTCATGGCAATAGTATAAGGAGGCTTATAAAGGATACATTTCCTAGAAATAGTTTGTTCAAGTACTTTATGATCATTTTTATCATGGCACTCATCATTTGGGACGCCTAATAAAATTACACAAAACAAAGACAATTATGGAAAATATTACCTCCTTTGAGAAATTGGCAATTTTAATAAAGGTCTAATATAATTTATTTTTGAATATTTTTTCATCAATGATCTCAAGGATGCAATCAAATCACAATTCAATACCCTCAAACATGGTTGGAATATTCACATAGAAAGGGAAGAAATATAACCTCAAGGGGATTACATAGAATTTCCCCGAAACTATAACTTATAATCATATGGATAAGCTATTAAAAAAAATCACATAGCTGGTATTGCATAGTTCAATGCCATATATGTACTCAACACCACACCACCAGAGCTTCACCTTGATTTTCAATTGCTTCTCTATAAGAATCAACAGGTCTTTGAAACTCCATAAGGTTTACCATGTTTATGTTGGGAGCATGATCATGATATTCCCCTGATTATGTGAATTCAAATTCCCTATGTGCATCCTTATATACACCATTTTGAACAACATAAAACAATATTGAAAATATAATTAAGGAATTGTTGGAAGTAGGAGTCATATGTTCTAGTACTAGCCCTTACTCATCACTAGTAGTCATGGTATTAAATACATAAGGTACTTGGCACATGTGCCTTAATTTGTGGGATATCAATAATTTGACTATCAATGACAAATATACTATCCTATTTATTGATGTCTGTTAGGATGAACTTCATGGAGCCAAGTTTTTCACTAAACTTGACATTTGTTCTGGTGAAAACCCGATAAGGAAGAAAGAGGTATACATCCATAATACCACCTTCCATGCACATGGACTTCATTATGATTTTTTAGTAATTCCTTTTGGCCTTTTCAATTCTCCATCTTCCTTATAGAGCCACGTGAACAAGATATTTTAACCATTCCTCCAAAAAATTTCACTAGTATTCTTTGATGATATTTTGATCTACAACAAAACATGGGAATACTATATCAAGCATGTTGATATATCGTTTTAGCTCCTATAGGACCAAAAATTATTTTTAGTATGCTTCAAATTTTCTTTTGGGGGTTCATAGGTTTAATAGTTGGATTACATTGCAAGCTAGGAGGGAGTACATGTTAATCCCAAAAAAGATATAGCTATGCAATAATGGAATCATCCCATAACCCTTAAGAGATTGTATCCATTCTTAGGAAATATAGGGGAATATAAGATTTTCGTGAAAAATGATGGAAAACTTGTTTCTCCCTTAACCTCGCTACAAAAAAGAATGCCTTTATTTGGAAAGAGGCTATAGAATAGGCCTTCTTAGCTTCAAAATATGTGATGTGCACAACTCTTGTATTAGTTGTGCTATATTTTAGTTATATTTTTGTCTTTGAATGCGCTTCATTTCTAGAGGTATTGGAGTAGTACTAATCCAAGAGGGGTGCCCTTTGACATCCACTAGTAAGCAATTGTGTGACCATAATTTTGGTAAATCAACATATGACAAAGAGATGGTTTCCACCCTGCATGCTATAGATACCTAGTGTCCATACCTTATCGGGAGACATTTATAGATCAACATTGACCATGATATTGTAAATTAATTTCTTGAACAAAGGTTATCCTCGAAAAACAAAGATAAGTGTGTCACTAAGCTACTTAGGTATGACTATTGATTATCTATAAGAAAGGTAAAGAAAATGTAGCAGATGATTCCTTATCTTGGTAATTTGAGGAGAATGGATACCTTTTCACATTATATTTATCCATTATATGTTGTCTTGAGAGATACCATCAATATTGGTTGTTGGAAAATGACATTGTCCATCAACTCATCTACAGGCTTGAGGAATATCCCAACCCTCCTAAGATGTATACATGGTATCTAGATACATTGTGATATAGGGGACATAGTTTTCTAGTAAAACAATATACTTTGAAATAAATAATCTAGGAGGAATTTCATTCATAACACATTGCATGTTACTCTATATTTCAAAATACATGTGAATGAACTAAGTGGGCATTCTTTTGGGAAGAGATGAAAACCAACATCCAAGATTTTATGGAAACATGTGACACTTGCATAAGAAATAAATTGGATACAATAAATATATCAAGGGCACCACAACCACTACAAATTCAAACACACGATCTAACATCACTATGTATTTTATAGTGGGACTTCCTAGGGTCAGAAAAAAATGTGTGATCATAGAGGTATTCAATAGTCTCTCCAAATATGATCATTTTTACACCATACCACATCCATTTACCCCTTCTCTAGTTGACCAAGTATTTCATGACCATATTTTTAAGTTACATGAAATTCCCATGTCCATTGTCTCAAATCATGGTTGTACCTTCTCTAATAAATTTTTGTAGGAACTATTTAAATTATAGGGGTCACATCTAAAAATGAGCACTAAATATCACTCCCAAATAAATGGTCAAATTGTTCAGTGATCAACAAGTGACTATAAAAATATTTGAGATGCTTCTAAAAAAACACACCAATGGGCACAATGGTTGCCCCTAATAGAATGGTGGTACAATACCTCTTATCATGGAGATACAAAAATGACCCCATATGAAGTAGTTTATAGAGAAAATCCATTGTTGGTCAATGACTGTTTACCAAGTGCTTCCAAGGTTCAAGTAATGGATCACACACTCCACAGTAGAGAATCCATTCTCCACATACCAAAGTAAAATTTGATTATGGATCAAAACATAATAAAGAAACAGGAAGATCAACATCACTCAAAATGTTCTTTTGTAGGAAGGGATTAGGTGTTTCGTCAATTTCAACCATATAAACAAACATAACTCAATTTAGAAAAAACACCTAAAAAATTATCACCCAAGTTCTATGAACCCTATGAGATCATTCGGTGAATTGAACAAGTGGTCTACAAATTGGTTTTACGAACCCACTCCAAGATTTTTCTAGTATTGCATGTGTCTTGTCTAAAAAAGATCATGGGATAAAAGTGAAAGGTGAACACTATCTTATCGGAACTTAAAGAATAAGGATTATTTTATATCTATCTATTAGTATCATTGGAATCCAAAGAGCATCAATTTTTCTATTGCAATATTTTTTAAGTATAGATCTAGTGTAAAGACATGCTTCATGGGAACCAACCATGAACCTACAAAAATTTCCTTGTCTACAACCTTGAGGATACTTTTGTTTTTGAAGGGGAGGGGCATGTTAGGCATCTACCATAGACTTACTAATTTAGTCTACATGGGATTTAGTTAATTAATCTATGTGGCCATCCTCTTTGAATAAGGCCCAACTGGATATTAGTGGATAGTTATTCGATGTAAAAGGGTCCACTTTATAAGTCCCATTAGTTAGTTGGTTATCATTTGTGATGGGACAACAAGTAGTTAGGGTTTTTTCTATGGGAAAGTTATTTAAAGAGATAGAATATTATGTAATGCTTTTCTTGTGTTGTGTATTTGAATATGTACTCAGTGCAAGGTCAGCCCACCATAAAATCCAAATGGACGTTGTATTTTTCTTAGCATTTTTTTTTTGTAAGCTAGCTATCATATTACCTTTTATAAAAGAAGAGTAAAAAAAATATCATTGACACTAGTGATGAGGCTACCAATAGAGGAAGCCAAACACACCACCAAGTGTTGAAGTTCCATAGTATTTCACTGTGAAAACTGAAACTTGACATAATTACATATTTTTAATTAAACAACATCCATGGTGGTTGAAGAAAATGGTATTGTATATTACCAAACCAAACAAAAACTAAAAATACCAAAATGTGACCTTCCATGAAACCTACTTGGTGAGATTGTTGTAGGGAAACACATCCCTGGAAGACTCTTTCCATTTTGGAGTCATGATGGCCCATTGATACTCATCATCGTTGTGACATTTTTGGGGTCTTATGCTCCTGAACCCAACAACCAATCTAACCGATTTTCCATTAATTCATGTCATAATTTTTTCTCATTGTTATCCCTATGAAGCTCACTAATAATATCATGTTGCACCTTGGTGAAACTTGAATGGGGATATGGGGTAGAGTGGGCACTGTAATTAGTGACTGGGTTGGGGGTAGGAATGTTGACTGTAGGGTTCAGGGGTTGAAAGTGGTTGGGATCGACATCATTCGAGGTGGCTCAGAAATCAACGCGAGCTTGCATGATTGTGTGGCACAGGAAATGAAACTCATAAGTGGTTGAGCTTGTAATACCCATGTTTCCCCCAACTTGTAATTAATCATTATTTATGATTACCATGCTAAGGCATGTGAACATGAATGTCAATTTATTGTTGTTTGAATTTCGAGTAATTGACTGTGGGGGTGAAACCTTGAAGTACTGGCCATGATATTACTAGAGGAAAGAAATGGGAAAACTATGGAGAGGGTTCATTATGTCAAATGACCCCAAATCCCCCTTTCTTGGGAATAATAAACCTCCCCTGGATTCCAAGGAGGAATCAGTTAATGAATAAAGGACTGATGGTTGAACCATAAACCACCCCCCATGAATCAAAGCATGATCTAGCTGGAGAATGTCATCCCAATGTACCATAGGGTCCTACAGACCCAGGCTGACCCAAGTTTCCTTCTGACAGAATGAACAGGATGGGAAGGGGAACCTTCCCCAAGGAGGGGTGTCCGTGCAAGGCATGTAGACATATATATAGAAGAGTGGAGAACGTGAGAGACACTCTAGATGAGAAGAGGAAATTAAATCTTGTTACATTTTTATGGTTACTGGATAATTTGCAAAAGAACGTGACCCAAACAAGAGACTACGAGCTTGATGTGAAGGAAACATAAGATAAAGATGAAAAAGGAGGTGACGGAGAGAGAGATAACCTCTAATAGAGATATCAGAAATTACCTAGTGATATGATGACTTATCATGAGGGTGGCCAGAGAACTAAGAATGAATGCCTCTAATCCTATGGTTGGGTGGAAAGGCAAACACCCATAGTCAGTTGGTTGGCGATCTACTATAATAGATAAGCAGTTTTTTTAACCTTGTGCACTTAAGATGAAATGAAAGTTTTAATGTATGAATTTACTTATGCCTGAGTTAGTTGGGAAATGTTATTTTATCTACCTTCATGGTTATATGAATGTGTGTGCATTTATAGTTGAAGGCATGAATATTTGATATTCTGTAAGTGTCAAATTGTTTCTCTTTTGTAATCCCAGTGTAAGGAATACCCATATACCCTCCTGAGTATAATATCTCAAACTATATACCCGTGCACATTGTGCAGGGTAAACACATAATGAAGCATTGAAAGGTTCTCCAGGAGAATGAGTCAAGGGAGTGTGTGGGAGATATTTCTAAGTCTCAAGATTAGGAGAAAGAGTGTAAAGTGTGCGCCAATGCCTAAGTCTTTCAGAGATGATGAAGATTAGGAAGGATACCGAGGTTTAAGTATTGAAGTAGAGGATTATCTTGTTCGAACGATGAACATAAGAGATCTGTTTGAGAGGGTCCAAGGTTGTCACAACTGTTGGATTTGGAGAAGGAACACGGGTGTTAACTCCTCGACTCCTTTATTCTTTGTCAGTTTGGTGATATTTGGGTGATTTCCATAAAAGAGATTGACCCTATGAAGTCCTGGAGCCTAAAGTTAATCTGGGATGTAGATATGAGGATGCCCAAGAACTATCCCAACTGTCAGATCTATGATGTATTCATCCCAACGTTGACTTCTTCGGGATAAAAAATGTTTGGTAAGACAACCCCCCCCTCCGAGGGATGAAGTCGTGAAGTAATATGGATCGTTGATCCTCAGATACTTAGGGATCCTTCTCAAGCATCGATCTAAGGACTCCATTGATAACCCCTCTTAACCGTTCGACCATCCAGAGGAGGGACCCACGTACGATACTTCGACGAAGTCCTACTTTGGGAGAATGAAGCAATCATAGAGATGAAACCCTCGAAGGATGGAGCTATGAAGTAATGTGAACCATGGATCTAAGGATCCTTCAAAACCTTCCTGGACTGTCATATCGAGCCTAATGAAAATTTGGCATCAAGTAATTCAACATAGTCCTACTCCGGGAGGTTTAACTTGTGAGTGAAAGAGAATATCGCCAGAGCATTGAATGTCAAAGTGACACAACGTACTGACATCACCTAGGATGATGTGGACTCATCATAGGCATAACATATGTCAGCTGTGTCTTCCGCCAAATTTCGTGTGTTGGGCCTAGACCGTGGTTAGCCAAATGTTGACCACTCTATGTTAAATACATGAATAATTTGAAGATAAATCTCAAAATAAATCCATAATATCAACAAGAATAGACAAACCATTCAACAAAATATTGAACTCAAGAAATAGAGAAAACCTTTGAGGTAGGGTAACACCATATATTAATCCTTAAGGAAGGATAATACTCCTCAAGAAATGCTCGATACATTCACAATATTCTGCATTATGTTTCATTACATTTCTTACACTTCTTTATATAAATCTCTCTATCTCCTAGGAACCTTCTAGAAAGCCTTCTCACATTTATTACATCTAACTACCATAGTGGCTCTTTATTAATATAGTGGACCTAGTCCACCTTACATTGAATGAACACATTATCATATATTAAATGAATTCCACTAATAATACATAACCACATCCCATTGGGTACCTCCCTAGGTACCCCATATTACCTCCCTAGGTATACTACATTCCATTCCCCTTCACATGTTTCATCCTCGAAACATGCGAAGAAACCATACAATACGAATGGCTAAGAAATGTCGCAAACTAGTACCAAGTACGAACATCTATCCATCCCAATGGAAGTCGAACATGATGTCCATCTATTGCCTTTGCACCATGATCTTTCTCTGCATCATGTTGGGGTTGTCATGGGATTGTTTCCGTAGCCTAATCTCCTCCCATAGTGGTGGTAGTCCTCCATGCACCTCTTGATCAATTTCCTGTCTAGTGCCCTGCTGGTGCATAAATGTGTTAATGCACATGCCCTTGCCTTGATGAATGTTTTATCTCTATATGATGTGGATGGTGATATACAACAACTGTAGGAATCTTTTCTTTTTTCTTCAAATCTGCATCACTTTGTGCCTTTGAGTCATTGACCTCCTTAGCTTCCTAATTATGTCCTTCATGTAGTTTTTCTTCATCTCCTTTTGTAGACTTTGCCTATGATTCAACTTCATACTCAACAATAACTTCTTTTTTAGCCTCCATGGGCCCATCTTTCTTACTCAGAGACACATCCTGCAATGTGATTTTCTTTTTCTTGTACCACAACTTCGAAAACTTCTTTTGAACATTAATATTAATGGTACCCACTGATTCTATCCAAGGATATCCGAAAACAATATCCACTTCATTCATATCCATAACATAAAAATATGAATGCAACACATATTTATCCATACTAACCTTCAAATATTTAAAAATTTGAACACTTTTACCCTCAACCTATGTTCTTTAGATATTCTTAGTAGGAATCTGCAATCTATTAACCAACTCAACATTGATAAAATTTTGTTGGCAACCATGGTTAATAGAAACAATGACATTTTATTTGTGAATACAACAATGAACCTGTAATATAGATTTTCCACCTAAAAATAAACTCTTGTTTCTCCCTTTAGTAGCATGAGACCATTTATCTAAAAGAAACTTTTCAAGTTCTTTATCAGAAAGTGCCATCAATTGGCTATACCTATGTGATTGCCACCAAATGATAGCATCATCTTTTAAATAACACGATACCCAATGTTTCCAAACCTTTTTCGAAAATGAATTCAAGTATTTTATGAATTATTCAATATTAGGGCCATCATAGTTTCCAGTAAAAAACATCCTTCTTAGGATAAATCTTGAACAAAAACTAGGATTAAAAATAACTTACTGCAAAAAATCGCGGCTTTTTCCAGAAAAACCCTGAACAACTATTGAATTTAATGTGCTCATAATTTCACTTCCAGGAGTTCATTTCGGCCAATTTGTTTTTTGAAATTGGGTATTTTTAAGAGAGGAATTCAAATATCTCTAAAAAATACCCAATTGGTTTGGCCAAATTATACACATAAATTTTCATATCTGAACCTAAAGTGTGCCTCCATATTTTTTATTTCCTAGAAAAAATCTACAAAAGAACAAAATATTCTTCCCTTTTTGGCCAAGGAAAATTCTCTGATACCACTTGTTAAAAACATGAATAATCTGAATATAAATCTCAAAATAGAACCACAACATCAAAAAGAATAATCCAAACCATTCACCAAAATATTGAACACAAGAAATAGATGAACCCCTTGAGGTAGGGTAACACCATATATTAATCCTTAAGGAAGGATAACACTTGTCAATAAATGCTTGATACATTCACAATATTATTCACTATGTTTCATTACATTTCTTACACTTCTTTATATAGCTCTCTATATCTACTATGAACCTTCTAGAGAGCCTTCTCACATTTATTTCATCTAACTACCATAGTGGGTCTTTATTAATATAGTGGACCTAGTCCACCTTACATTGAATGACCACATTCTCATATATTAAATGAATTCCACTAATAATACATAACCACATTCCCATTGGGTACCTCCCTAGGTACCCCGTATTACCTCCCTAGGTATACTACACTCCAAGAGCAAGGAGGAGGTTACATAATGAATCCCCTGAATGTGGGAGTTACGAAGTGATGTAAACTGTCATTTCGAGAATTCATCGGGATCCCTAATTTCCGTTGGATCCTTGTTGTAGTCAATACTTCGGTGAAGTCCTTCTATTCGAGAGTGGAACGACCCTAATGAGGGAACCTCTGAAGGCCGAATTTGCGATGTGATAAGAGCCATAGATCTAGGCTATGGATAGCCCGATGTTGAACAACTCTGTGAATGGTGAGGAGAATGCATTGAAAACCTCTCGAAAGGATAATTATTGAAGTAACGAGAGCTATATATATATGGATCTACGTGGTCGGATCCTGACTATGAAATATGAAGGATGTTAAAAGGATGTCAATTTGGTGTGACATGGCAAGTCGACATCACTAGGGTGACATGGACCCACGATCGACGTTCCTTGTGTCACCATGATATGGAAATTTTGTAGACCCCTTATTCCTATTAATGAGTGACACGGGTCACCCCCTGAAGAGGGCAGGCATCACCCTATCCCTTGCGACGTGTCATCCCCTGCTACATGCTCGCCTGGAAAAAGTGGTTGGTGAGGTGATTGGGACTCTGGGAGTATATTACTTCGAGAATTCAGAGGATCTGGGGTGTATTATTGTAGAGAGACTGAAAGGCCCGAAGGCTAGCACCACATGCCAATTTATAGGACTTCGAGAGTTTGAGACTCCAGGAGGTCTCATTCGTAGTCCGAAAAGGGGCGCTCAGGGCCAAAGCACCAAACGTCAAATATTCCTTAGGCATATGCATTAACATGGAGGGATATTAGCCATCGAATTATGGATGCTTGGATTTTTTCCATAGATTTAGGAGTGTTGGAAGCTTTAGGATCTTCGAGAACTCGAGATGATACGTATGAGATGGACCCACGTGGAAGTTTCATGGCCCTTGACCAATAAATACTCGAAGAACTTGGGAACGACATATCTTCTAGTCCAAAGCTTGGTTTTGAGGATGGAGACACTAGTTTGAGAGATCTGGACAAGAGGAACATGATAGAGACCCTAGACGAAGGGTTTGATTAATTAAGGAAAAACAAATTTATGATGCCCCACCCCTTAAAAGAGTATTTAGTGGTTGGGTGTGTTACAAATTGGTGTCATATCATGGAAACAACATTTGGCCTGCTTGATCTCATGCACGAGTCACATAACAATATTATAAGAAAGGTTTTAAGGGAAAGGGCATACTACCCTACCCTATATAGAAGAGAATGATTCAGACACAAGCCTGGATGGGTTGGAGAACATTCGAAAGACTAGTTTACCAAGGCTAACATGAGCCCGCTAAGAGTATCATTGTCATATAAAAGTTATCTACATAAGTTCATTGAAATATGTATATTAAAATTCAGTTGGGGTTTTACCCAACGACATTGAATGATGATAGTCTTTGGCAGAGGAAGCCTATCATTTTCTTTCGGAAATGATGAGAACTCATACAAGAGTAGGATTATGCTGATGAGCACTAATAAAAAGACTTGGATGTGAATGGATTTAAAGGATCCGTAGCCGTAATAATTATTTTTTTAATAAAGGATTAAACCCAGTATATGTGTATGACCCCTCCTGATCATAGGATTAATGGAAATGGTAAGGTTAATTTACTAACTAAAAATTGTGGATGGAATAATCCATTAAACAATTAAAAAGGAACCATATAGATTGAGAGAAACCTTCATGAAGGTAGAAGTGAATTGACCTAATCAATTTCAAAAGCTCATGGTTATACTAATGGAGTGTATTTCCATGGTAACTCAAGGGCATGTCTATGCATAAGAATGCATATGCATAAATATTGAACATGCAAATTAGGCATGTTATAACCTGTGGTGGGTCCTGTGGTATGGTCTACTAATGGACATTTTAGATGAGGATGACCTTATGATAGCAGGAGATAACAACATGAATGAAAAATTGATGATGTTGCAGACTAATGCCTTAATAACATAGGGTTGTAAGTATTAATGAAGGACCGATGCAGGGTCTGATTTAAGGAGGTACGAAAACACCTTTAGATTTACCAGTGGGTCATATTGACATCCAAAGGTGGATGATAACCATACATAAATAGATTGGTATACTCAGATAGCTATAAGAGGGAGTTTAGGAAAAGATTCCCTTGTAGAAATATGTTCACGAAGAATGGTTTGACGCATGAAAGAGAATCTTGATAAGCTATCGTGTTTCCTTGGGGAACTATTGGATTTGCCCAGATAATATTTCTAGGCTGTTGAGTTATCTTATAATAGCATAGAAAATAATTATTTCTTGTTGGTTGTTTTCATACAGAAAGAGGGAGATAATGATGATTATTTTTGTTAAACTGACCATGTGGATAGCATGCCAATGACTGCAATCTCCCAAACAAGAAGGATTTGGAATTTTGATGTGTCCATGTGCATGTATGACATGGAAAGGGTGCAATAAATGATCTTTCATGATGTATATTTGGGATAAGTGTGTATAGGATTTAGTACATGGTTTTAATGCATTGTGAAGCTTCTTGATATTAATCCTGATATTAATACCAAATAGGTATGAATGATATTAAATGTGCAAGTGATGCACATGTATGCTGTAAGAATATATGTATACTAAAGGCACAATATGGCTTCCTTGATGAGTGATATGTAAGGAAATAATTACAGTTTCCAATATTGAATGACTACCATGGATGCATGGCCAACTCTATTCTGAGGAGTCATGAAAGATTGGTTTTGAATAATATCTTGAGGGGAATGCATTCCATTCCCTCAGTAAAGGCTAGTATAAATATATGAAAGAGTAGATGAGAAAGGATTAAATCTTTTCTCGTGAAAACATGCAACATGATTAAGCCT